>JARWIR010000006.1:35194605-35767105 GCA_029959085.1 Nemophila menziesii
ATTAGATATAGTAAAAGTATTAATACACGGAATGGTAAATGGTTGGATACTCAATGCAAGTTGAAAAAACCACACAACTGTAATATTACAAAAGTAAATTAATTATGGACCCGTGATAAGACAGGTTAAAATGCAGAAGTGTTGGATAATATCTGTATCAAACTAATTATAGTAGTGACAATAAGGAAGAAGTTACTGCAACCATAAGCACAAGATACTTTTATTTGCCCACATTCAAAAAATGGTGAATATACAACAAAGACAGGCTATAAGGTTCTCACAGATAATTTTGTCTTTGAAGAACCACAACGATCTATTTTAGTACCATGTACCAATGTTGTAGAAATTGCCGCCTAGGCGCGCCTAGGCGTCAACTCCCCTCTCAGCCGCATACGCCTAGTAAAAGTATTAGGCATTTTTGCCTAGCGCCTTAGTCACCATAGAAGAGGTGCCTAGCCCACCTAGACACCAATTAATGGTAAAAAATGGTCGCCTAGGCGTTGATTAAAGGAAAATAATAGCCTCCTAGGCCCTCCATTTATTTATTTTTATTCTAAAAAATTCTTAAATTGATATTATAACTCAAATTTTAGTATTTTTATATTTACTATATTGTTGTTATATGAATTTTATGACTTAAAAATAGTTAAAATTGTTATAATTGTTATAATTACTACATATATATTACTAAATATACATATTATACAGCAAGGTTTCAAACCGCCTAATCCCGGCTAGGCGCTAGGCCCCGGTCGACCGCTACGCTGCAAAATCGAGATCTACATCATAGTCAGGTATCAACACAAGTCTCTAGGAAATGGATCGGAATGCAAACATACACAACAAGGCTAGAAATTTTATTTGGAAAACATGTAATAACACAATAGCGACAAGGAGAAATCTAGAAAGAAGAAAATGTGATGTGGTAGCCGAATACGAATGGTATCGCTTAGAATATGAAAGAGTCGAACATTTGATTTTAACTTGTGGATTATGTAGATAAATGTGGGTCGGGTCGGCAATACCGATCAAATTCAACAAGCCCAAATACCCTCGGACAGTGGATCATGAATATTATCCAAATTTATGCGGACGGAGGTTAGGATCGGAAAATCATAACGATATATGTACTATTAATTATTAGTAACATTTAGAAGGCAAAGATGAAGAGCAAACACAACCCCCAGGAAATAAATACTATCTTTAGGCATAGGAAATAAATACAGATAATGTGATTAGAGTAACAAGTACTAATATCAAAGAGTTATTCGGTGTTAATTAGAACAACATAATGGTAGATTCATCAAACAACAATTCAAATTAAGGCCTCCCACAACCTATATGTATTTGCAAACAGACATTGCATTTATGTGTGATGCGTATTATAATTAACCATATAATCATACAAGCATCGGTTTTGGGGAAATTCATAAGAATACTGGGGGATAAGAATTGAATATCAGAAGACATATTTCTACGATACAATTATTGAAGGAGAAGCACTGAAAATCATACAGACGCCGGAGATATGCAAAGAGTTCAAAAAAATCAATCTTTTCGGATAACCTTGATATCATTCAGGGTATTAAGTAGGTGTCGTTGGCCAACTGGAAAATTAAGCCTATGGTGAGGAGAATCAAGCACATGGTTGAAAGGACTGGAATATTTATCTTCAAATACATCCCAAGACGTCTCAATTCCAAGGTTAATAAGCTAGAAAAAAGCGCGATACACAGGGGACATCTACCTCTACCAACATGGAGAGCATACACGGATGTTTTGATAAGTTAGGAATCTAATTATAATCGTAGAAAGATAGGTAGACTGTTTAGATTTCTTCTCCATCCAAAAAAAGATTCTTATTATTAAATATTTACCCTAAAATTCTATATTAAAAACCTCGTCATTAAACTTCATTAACCTAAATAATTGTAAACCTATCTTTCTATACCTATATTAACCTTATCTTATTTTCAACATAATATTTATTTTAATTTAATATTCAACAAATAATGAGCCACCACTATCAATCCCGGTGGAATTTTTTTACCCACCACTTTTTTTGTCGCCAGTTTCGACCTGCTTTTAGAATTTCGGTCACCACCATCTCCGACCATCGCTATCGCTGCCACCGTGCGGCATGATTGCGGTGGTTATGGATCCTCAAAGTTCATAGTTTTTGAAAGAATCGTGGTGGTAATGCTGCGATGTGATTAGATTTTACGTGAAAGAGATATATAGTGGTTATTGAAATGATAAATGATTAAGATTGTATATCGAAAAAAGTATATAAAAAAAACCGTCATTGCTAATGAGAGACATAGAAATAGATAATTTGAAGAGAATAATCAAATTATTATTTTATTTACAATGAAAAGGTAATTATCATACTAACTCTTAAAAAAATCACAAAATTCAAAATATAAGCAAATGTTTGTGTTTAAACTTTCAAAATGCTAACAAAACTGTAAAATTATTTACGGAAAAAAAAAACAATACCTTAAATTATCAATAAATCAACCATATAACTTATTAAGCATAAAACGATTTAACTATTTTTTTAAAAGTTAAAAGCATAGAATTCAGTGAAAAAAATATCATAGTCAAGATTTATTTGGTACCCAGGGTAAGGAGTACTCTTTTAACAGCTCTACATTTACGGCGAATTAGTGTTATGATACTTGTAGAAAAACTTAGCATCGATGTGGCTGTAGTTTAGTGGTAAGAATTCCACGTTGTGGCCGTGGAGACCTGGGCTCGAATCCCAGCAGCCACATTTCTTATTTTTCTTTTTTGCTGTATTCTCAACTCAGCAAGATATACTGTCCATTTCGGGGCATTTTGCAACATATAGTTGAGACTTTCTTAAAGCACCCGAAACTAGTCGCTGAAACATACCCCTTTCTTCTTTCCCTCTCAATAGATTAGCTGGAACGGTTATATAAACGTGAAATCTTATATATATGTGTATGTATAGCAACAAAATAATTGTGATCATTTTAACTTTTACTTTTTTTTTTTTTTGCCGGGATCATTTTAACTTTTACACATCTCAGCAACAATGTTATGTCTTCCCTGTACCATTTTATTAACGATTCACAAAAACATCCATTAAAACTTTCTATCTTTCACTTTTGTATATTTATTAACATTTATTACTAATATAAACTAAATGATAGCCAAATTTCTACAAAAAGCTACTCCATTGGTGAAGACAGATATTAGCTGGTGTGGAAATATTGGTCAGTATTGATTACGCAGAAAAACGAAAGCTCAGGCTTAGCCATGATTAGTCCTCTTTGTCTGAATCATCATCATCATCGTAAACAAAGGGAAGGGGAACTGACTTAAATGCCCTGTATTTCCCAACATTGTATAGATGTTCATTCTCTATCCTGAAGAAATTCCAAATGCCACGACGAATTATCTCAAGACAGGAAATAGTGCTTGAAATGGCTTTCCCACGGAGAGAAAGCATCTCAAAATCCAGAACCAATTGAAGCCATGCGAATCTAAGTAGAACATTTAAAACAATAGCTATATAGTATATGCTTTTGTGTCTTAGCGCAAGCTTATCTCTTAAGAACTTGTTCTTCGATTTCTTTTGAAAAAGACCCCAATCTCTTACTATATCCCAATAAACACAAGCTAATGTCGCAAGACCGGAGCTCACAATTGTTAACACTTGCCACATCACTCCTCTTTTTAGTCTATAAGTCGTTCTAATAATAACTGCAATAATCGTCATGAAATATCTCAACCCATTGTATGCCTGAACCATATCTTTCTCTTCGAATAATCGGCGCATACACTGTATCAAACCATAAATTGTTAGTCAGATTTAATTAAATATTACCTAAACTTTGATAAAAGATATTATATCCAAAGACCTGGAGAAATCGAAACCAGTATGGTATAACTACTTCAATATAGAAGAAAACATTATAAACATCTTGACTCTGGCAAATATTTCGCCCATTCGAGGTTTTTTCCCAACCGTAATAGCAAATATAGTATTCCAAACATCTTATGGATTGAATCTGGCTAGTAAGCTGATCCGCTAAGAAAAAATCTGGTAGCGTAACCTGGGGATTAAAGGTAATTCATAAGTAAAACGAGATTTATAGAATTTGTTAAAAGTGTACGCAACCTAGTACCTTGTATAGAGGAGCAAAAATACATCGAAATAAACATTGGATGAAGAAGAAACGACTTGAACGGTGAATAATGTTGAGAGGACAGAAGGTTGTAACAAGAATCACAGTGATTAATCCGAGAGGAACCATTTCGATGTATTTATCGTAATCTTGAGCTTTAAAATCCATTTTAATATGCAAGTGTACCAAAAACGTAGCGAGCACAAGAACTGCAAAACCCGTGCTTGCAAGGAAGACTTCTCTGTAACCTAATTCAGTTCCTAGCTTGAAACCAAATATAAACGGGTAGTTGATTCTATAACGCCTCCAGAAGAACAAGTTTCCAGAATATAATAGCATATGTAAGAAGATATACACATACAAACTGCAAGCAAATAAAATTATGGTCAGGTAACAATTTTCCACTTAATTACAAAAAATCCCCCTTTTGTTAATAATAGGCGAAAAATTGTCTATTTTGTTCACCTGTAAAGTGGGAAGATTTTATGCATATACGAAGTTGCCTCCTCTCTATCCAATAAATTTCTAGTTTGTATGAGTAGAATAAGAGCAACAAATAACGCAACTGTGCACCCGCCAAAAAACCCTGAAAATCAACAAAAATATTAATATTCTTTTCTACTTTAGAAGCATCATTTTTAAGGATAATGACTAACCAGAGAAGAAAGTTATGCTGTGCTTCTCTCTTTTTGGCTTTGGCCTCAAAAACTTCATGCCTTTTTTGCGGTCGGAATTTGAAAAGTGCTTGATGTAAGTAGCCTCGACCCTGTCTAAAAGTGCAGTGACCTCTTCAGAATTTCCAATATGAGAATCATCCACTTTCTTCATATATGTTTGTAATGTATAACCTGTTGTGATCTGTGTACACGGATAAAAAGTAGTACATATTAAGCAATTTGAAGATCCAGGGCAAAACTTTCGAGTCTTTTAAGTTCAAACCTTATCATATTTTTTCAAGATCTTGGAAAACGCTAAGAGATTCATAAAGCTGTAGTGCTTTAAATGTCGAAGCTTTTGATAAAACTCGACAAACACGAGTTTCAACCTTGATTCGACTTCCTTTAGCTCATCTTTCTTGAATCTCACATCCTTTTCTTTAGTATCCTTTATAATTCCTCTTATTGTTGATATTGGATTTTCGTATGTACTTTTAATTTTGACACGCTCAAGGAGATCGAGGTGCGCTGATCTGCTTAACGGTTGTTCATTAACCACTTCTCTTACACCCCCATCTGAATTGTTTATTGAAGACGATCGTGAGAATTCCTCATGGATTTCATCATCAACCAGGGTTTCTGTATCATCCGTGGTTATAAAAAGTTGTGGGGCAGAATCGGAACCATCAAAATCTGGATTTTTAACTGTGATTCGTAAAGCGATTAAAGCGTCCATTTGTTTAGTAAGAACAGCAGCTTCACCCATCATTTCTTCAACTTTGTCTATATAAAAGTTATTTACTTTCTTGAGTTCATCATCAAGCTTATGAAAAAAAAAAGTCTCATAAGCTTGTCCTTCATCAGATTCAACAGTCCTATTGTCTTGTTTTATTTCGGCAGATTCTGTGTTTTGTATTGTGTCGGTCACTCTTCCCGAATTCTCAATGTCTTCTGAACTTTCAGCATGACGAGCTTGAAACAGCAAACCGCTGAAAGATCTGTAGAGTTGGAGATGTAATTTAATTGGTTTCAAATGGCTGATCCTTTTTAGTATCTTTTTGAAGCTATTATAGTCCATATAGGCTTCGGACCATTCAGGCACCATTTGTTTCTTGAACTCTTTTCCAAACTTCATCCTGCTTTTTCTGTCCTATGAATTCTCTCTCGAGATAACAGATTCTCCCTCTCCCACCTGGTATATTCAAAAGCAAACAATGAAATAATCAGCAAAACTATACACTTTATAATTTTTCTGGTCACATTATTGAAAATTCTTATGAGCCAGATTTTATGTAGAATCTAGGTAATTATGTGAAATGTAAAAGTCTTTTTTTTTTTTTTGTATAATTAGTTTCATTGCACCTTACATTCTTGACAAAATGATACTAGGATTTACAAATTATTAAGTTACCAACTCATCATAAAGTTGAAATTGTTATAGAGATAAACTTAATTACAAGAATTTATATACTTTAACAATGCCTCTCGCGGTCTTACACTAGATTCAATTTTAAGAATTGCACGTGGAGAATTTAAATGTTGTATGATGAATGATGGTGAATTCAGATTATATCATGTTACGTAACTCATATCATATGCTTAACTTAATTATACACACAAGATAAGCGTTTGGACCAAAAAAAAGAAAAAAAAAACTATACACACAAGATGATTAAAAAAAGTTTAAGCTACCAGCACAATACCAATTACAACTTGAAAATACAGTGTATAAAAGACATGCATAGGAAACAAAAGTCTTCTAAGTAAATCATAGAGGACTTATAAACATGCATAAATACACAAATACTCCTGCAACTATATTTGAAGGGAGACATTAATGTTCATCATATGCATGTTGAAGGGAGTAAGAGAAAGTACCTTGTGTAAATTAAGAGAGAGGAAGCCGATGTTATATAATCAATGTTTTTTTTGATTTGTAGTATATATTACCAACGGCCAAAAAAAGTATATATGAAGATATATACGGATTGACAAAATGTGTGTATACGGTGATTCTAGTGGTCCAATATGGGACCCAAAATAGAGATGTTACCAACATTATTAATTTATATATCGTGGTCCTATAGTTTATTTTTTTCAAACTGGAGTACAGTATATTCATGACTATTAATATTTGGTACTATTATTTTTCGGGTCAACAACTAAAACTGAAAGTATTAATATTTTGTTCAAAAACTAATTAGGTACTAAACCTCTAAAAGTATTGATATAAGTGCACCTTCTTATATACGGTAGTTATTTCCTGTATTAATTTGCGCCAATTTTGTTTAATACTCAAAAAAAATTGAAGATATGAAACCATTTTCGAAGAATTTTATAGATGCAGTGTCTCCAACGTATTTTTGACAAATATAAAAGGCCGTACAAGGGATTCATCCTTTCAATTATCGTGTAAATTTATTCAATAAAAAAAATTAAGAAAAAAAAAATTTAAAAAATATAATAATCTATCTCAGCCTAAATATTCATTTTCGCTATTACAAATATTTATCATCCGCTACCTCAATATCGTAATTGATTTGTTTTAAATTTGTAACGTTTAAAAGGAGAACTAAACCAGTTGAGATTAATTGTTAACTTTATTTTTACCACTCAAACTATAAATTAATCTTAAAAAAATCTAAATGATGTATCAAGTTCCTTGTAACCATAATAAATTACTGGATCCGATATTTATAATGTTGGCAGTGAATTTGGGGACTACAAGTTTTCCAGATCTAGACGGAATGTATTGTGGCTCGACTGTTCGAGTGGATCCTACATGTTCGCATTCGGCATTATTTGAAGAAATATGAGGAAATTCTGGTTAAGGATGAACATTTGTAGCTCTTTAGACTTATAGTCGTGTACTTGTTGTCCAGAAAAATAAAAATAAAAGTAGTGTATTTGTTGTGTGGACTGATTTGTAAATTTTGGCGTTGAAGGTCATGTGGTGTGTCTGTAGATCATCGACAATTCAAGAATTCTTCGGATGGATTTGGTTATATCTGACACAAAACATAAATGATTGAAAAATACCCATAATTATTAGCCTTCCTACCCTTTAAAATTAGGAGTTTTATTTTCAACTCGTTTGTAACTTGGGAAAAAACATGAAATATAGTCACATCCCATAGAGGTTGGGAGAAAATCTCTTAAATATAAATATCATGATGATAATATTTCATAAATGAATAGTCTTGATCAGTGGTGAGCTCAAGTCTCCCTAGATAGCTGAATTCATAAATTTTATAATAAACAAGTAATATTTTTGTTGAAAAATATAGATACTCTGTAGAGTGAATGTCCAATAAGCACCTACCACCTTAGCCGCTGGCCCATAAAAAACACTTAAGTTAAAAATACCGAAATACCCTTACTTTAGTAAAAACATGCCGCTGCTGTTGTAGTGCTGCTGTTGTAATGCTGCTGTTGTAGTGCTGCTGTTGTAGTGATTATACAAAACATGCACCAGATGAAACACATACATATATACAAATACAAACACTGTGAAGAGGCAAGAGCTACCATTGAAGGAAGAAACAGAGAAGCTCAATTTGCAAAGAGAAAATGAAAGAAGAAGAAAAAAGAAATGTAAAGCTAGATTGTTTTCTC
The DNA here is from genome assembly GCA_029959085.1 of Nemophila menziesii. Taxonomy (NCBI): domain Eukaryota; kingdom Viridiplantae; phylum Streptophyta; class Magnoliopsida; order Boraginales; family Hydrophyllaceae; genus Nemophila; species Nemophila menziesii. The sequence continues at coordinate 35,203,034 of JARWIR010000006.1, forward strand.
ATTAACTAAAATTGGTTATGTATAAGTATATATATACAGCTGTTCTAGTATTGTATCTAACAAACTAGCATAACATAAAGACAGCTGTACATTCTAACTAATTTAATCCAAGTATTGTATATTTGCTTTCAAGTCCCTGTAGTTATAAGTTTGAGTTACTTCTTGTCCACTTCGTTACTTGTATTCTGAGAAACACGATAAACACAATTCATCTTAAGCAAACAATATACCTTAAGCAACAAAAGACAGAAAAACTCAAGAAATTGTACTGTAAGTGAGTAACGGGAATGTTTCCCAGAACTCAAGAAATTACAAAAAAACTCAGTAAATTGATACAAAACTAACAAAACACATAAAAATGAAGTAAAACATTGATAATATAAAGAAAAATGAACATCACTATGTATAAAACACCTGAAAGTATAAAACGATGAGTTATGGGAGTCATAAAACTCAAGAAATTATACTGTAAGTGAGTAATGGGAATGAATCCCAGAACTCGAAAAAGACTAAGCAAGTCCACTTTTGTACTTGTGCAAGTGCACTTTTGTACTTGCGGGCTAATGTTGAGTACTGGGAAAAATTTCCAGAACTCAGAAAAGGCTACGCAAGTACATTTTTGTACTTGTGGACTAAATGTTGAGTTCTGGGAAAGATTCCCATTACTCAGAACTCGGATTGTACTTGTGCAAGCCCACTTTTGTACTTGTGCAAGTGCACTTTTGGACTTGTGGCAAATGTTGAGTACTGGGATAAATTCCCAGAACTCAGAAAACGCTAAGCAAGTACATTTTTGTACTTGTGGACTAAATATTGAGTTCTGGGAGAGATTCCCATTACTCATTTGAATTGTTTTTTTCTTCTAGTTTTTCAACGTTAATCAATCAACTTATTCTATACAAACTTTCGCACAATTCAATCATAATTTCTTACTTTCCCAATACTCAAATATCATGTTTCAGTGGAGATGTCAATCTATCTTTGAATACAGCAAATGAATTGGATAAAAAGAAATAATGCAGGGACCAAAATGCAAATTGTTTCTTGTACATAAAAATTAGTTAGATTACAGCTATATCTAGTTAGACATGATTGTATATAAACTAGTTTTGTACATTGTAACTGTAACAAGAAATAAAATATCTCTTCTTCCTCTCTTATTCATTCTTCTTCTTATTCTTCTCTCTGTTTCTTTATTTTTCTTGCTAAATTCGTCATTAATGGGTGCTCTCATAATTCACAGTGTTTGTGTATATGCTGATGATTTAAACGAAAGAGAGAGAGCGGCTATCATAGTTATTTGTTTATGAACTCGTGGAGAGAGAGAGAGAGCGGCGGCGGTAGAAAGGGGTAGAATAGGATAAAAATTAAAAGAGGTGCCTTTTATGGGCAAATGGAGAACGGCAGGGGTGAGGGGACATTAAATTTGATTTGAGGTGTTTTTTGGGCATTAATCCTACTCTGTAACTAATTTTTATATTTTAAATTCATATTTTAAAATACACCTAAAACATTGTAGGTTAACGAATAATATGTTTGATTTTTAAAATTTAAAATTTAAAATCTAAAATTTAAAATAGAGGTTATATGTTTAAAATATAGCAATTATTTTTTTTTTTTATAAATACACATAAAATATAAAATTATTTAAAAAAATTAAAAAACTATGATTCTAAAGAATTCATAACTATTTTTATGACTTGTCTTTATTCTTTTATATTTAATATTTTCAATAGATCTTTATTTGATATACTAAAAATCTAAGTCATAATTTTGTCAATTTTTTTGGACGTATAAGAATATTGTAATTCATTATACTAGTCTCTATTTTGAATTTGAGGCAAATAATTCTTTTATACATTACTTAATAAAAATTGAAATATTTATATTTTAGATAATTAAAATATGAATGTAATATTATAAAATATTAATATGATTTTAGTAATACTATATAAAATAAGTATGATTGTGTTTTTTTCCAACGTGTAGCTTTAATGGTATTATTTTGCATCATATGAACTATTAAGGTAAATACTAACTTGTAAGTTCAGTTTATTGAACGGACGAGAATCATAAAACTGTTACATGTACATACTTGTATTTTGACATTAGTAATTACAAATTTATGTTTTTTATATCTACCTCAAAACAATAGGTAAGCGATAACTTCTTAAACCCTATATATACCAACCCTCCCCCACCCTTTCCTCTTATTTTCTCTTTTGGATATGTTCCTGTCCTGATTATGTGAAAAGAATGAATATGTATTGTTTCTTTAATGGTGTTTTCAATACGTAGTTCTTCCAACTTGAAAAGAAAAAAACAGTTCTTCTAGAAAGAACAATTTTTTATAATAACCCGTCGTGTGAGGTGTTTAGTTTAATGGGCCAATTTTTTTTCTATAACATACGGAATTTGAACTGAGTCAAGATAAATTTCAAATCCAAATTAGTTCTCTAATATATTAAAAAAATTACTTATAACTACAATTAGAAATAAGTTGAAATTATTAATGAATTAACAATTATTTTAATTAAATTAAACTCAATTATGTAGATAAGAGATTGAATGGTATATAATTCTTACATATTTACGAAATTTATTTGGCTTGAACACTATACCATTTTGTTTTCTCATTAGGACCCCTTAGGTCATACATAACATTCGAGGTCCTAAAGCCTTTATCTCCCCATCTTATAGTGTCATTTTCTTCATTAAGCAACATATCCTTTACCACCTCATACACCTTATTAAGCGTAGGTGGAAATCTCCACCTCTTCCCCACATAATAATCCATCACCTTTTTGTTAATATTGTAATTACCCAAAGAAATAGCTAAATTCGATTTCAGGATTATATATATACATGATGTAAATACTTTAATTATTAAAAGAATTTTTTTAGTTTTATCTCTATCTTAAATAATAGTATATGCAGGGGCTGAGGCGGAGGAGGGGGGGGGGGGGGGGGGGGGAACAAAGTTTATAACTAATTGATCTCTAAATTTTTTTTTTAAATCTTAATTTTGTCCCCCTTAACTTTTAAAATTTATTTTATTAGGTTATAAATAATTTTATTTATATGATTTTTAATTTTTTTTACAACAAATACATGTTATTTTTTATAAAAAACGAAACTTATAGGATAATAAATTAAAAAAATAATAACGGGACTTATATTTTGATCTTTACTAAATATAGGGACCTCTAGTGCAATTTTGCATAAGATAAGGACATATTTTGCAATTTTTGCATAATATATTGACTTATATTCTAAATTAAGGCCAAAAGAAAAATCAGGGCGTTGTCTCCGAACTTCCTTGGCCTCTCTAACAAAAAGTCCTACCTCCGCCCCTAAGTATATGTACTTAATATTAAATATGTATTTTGTTAAAAAGAACATTTAAGAAATACTTGCTCTATCTAGACTTTTAACATTTTAAATTTTTATAACAACCTCATTTGTTTAAGGGTGCTTGATTCAAAAAGTCTATATAGAAAATAGTTATCTAAAACAATTCACACTTATAATCTATTAATAAACACAAACATCTTATTTAAAAATACAAACAATCTATTAAACATACATAACTCGTTACAAAAACCTTACAAACCATTAAAGATACAAAAGTAATTTATTGATGGTTTAAAATTTATACTTGTTGAACCAAACAAAACATGATTTTACCTTTTGAACCCTTTGAATAATTAATTTCTTTTCTTTTAATTGCTTTTGCCCATTTTATAATAATTTTTCAGTACGGTCAATCTTCTGACGGGAGATTGGGTCCAACTCCGCTCACAACAATTCTTAAGATTCTATAAATCTATTGTTATCAATGTCCTTTAGACCTTCGCCATGTAAGAATTGTCAATGGAAAAGTTATAAGCTTTTAGACCAAAAAAAAAAAAATGGAAAAGTAAGTTGTCTTTTAATGCTGAAGTTGATGCAACATCTCAAGGCAGAAGAAATGAACGACCGAAATTAAAAAGTGAAACCACTTGCAATTTAGCCATAATCATTGCTCATTAAAACAAACAATACGAGACGACTATCCACCATACGAAACATGATAAACATGAACATAGTGAATCGGGCATTGAGGACCGCTTTGGTTACCGATTTTACAAGGGTAAAAGAGGTTTAAGGGCCTACTTTAACATCTGTTTTATAAAAAAGGGCCCCAATTGGAAACCAACTAGTCCAATTAGAATCTAACTAAAAAAAGGTCCATAAAACCCACCCCTCCTTTATTTGTCGACAGAATTGCAGCAAACCAGCATCCTCCTCTCTCTCCCTACACACAGAAAACCCTCACCGTGCAGCACGAAAATCGCCATAAACCCCGAGCACCACGTGAATCATCCCACCACCATTGCCGCTGCACACGAAAATCGCAGCCCCATTAATGCTGCTTCCCGTCGCAGCCCCACCGCCATTGCTGTTGCTTCCCGTCGCAGCACCATTGCTGCTGCTTCCCGTCACAGCCCCACCACCATTGCTGCTGCACACGAAAATCGCCGGAGCCTTGCTGCTACACCAGATCTGCTTCCCGTCGAAGCCCTGCAGCAGATCTCCATCGAAGAAATTCGCCGTCTCGATCTTGGCCTCCACACCACCACCACCTTCACCTTTCCAACCGCCGCTGCTGCAGGCCTCACCGCCCCCACCACCACACCAAACAACTCATCACTGCCAACCCACCATTGTTGCTGCCATTGAGATTCAGATCCAGATTTGATTTTTTTTTAATGGAGTTCGCAGCCCATTTGCAGCAGCAGCACCACCAGATTTGGTTTCATTTTTTTTAATTATATATTATATGTGTTGTTCTATTGTTGATGCATTTTCAGATCTATTTATTCAGGGGTAAATACCCCCTATTTTTGCTTTTTAGGGGGTAATCGTGATGTTTTAGGGGAAAAACTTGTTATTTTAGGGGGTCACCATGATTCTTAGGGGGTAACCATGATTTCTAGGGGGTAAACATGATTTTTAGGGGGTATATACCCCCTGTTTTGGACTGCCTTGGACACAATATGGACTCCGAACAAAAATGGGGGTATTCTGGACAATTAGGGGTATTCTGGACAATTAGGGGGTATTTTGGACAATATTGACTTAAAGGACTTGAATAAAAAATGGACTTCAATTAAAAAATGGTGGGCGTGTACCCCCGAAAAATAAAATAGGGGGATCTACCCCCTAAAAATTCAAAAAACAGCGGGTGCGAACCCCCTAAAACGTAAACCTAACCAGCCAAAAAATCTAGTTAGGCCCTTAAAAAACATAAAGGAAAACTGGGCCCTTAAAATTCTCTTTTTTGAATTTTGGGCCCTAAAAGGTACATTCCTCATTTTACAATTATATTTGTTCTTTATACTTGTTTATTTTGAAAAATTACAACATCTTTACAGAGTTGGATCAAAATATCATGATCTTATCTAAATATATAATTTAATTGTTATACATATTTAGAGTTTTTTATTTCTTTCTTTTCAACCCTCCGCCCTACCCAACCTAACCCCTCATTGGAACTCCTCGACAATCGTGTGTGTTCGACAGTGACGGACTTATGAGTCCGCGGGGGGCTCAAGCCCACCCGGACTCCGAGATTTTTAACAATGTATGTGTGATTTTTTTGAAAAAATTAATTAGCTTCCTTATACATTAAGTAATATTCAGTGTTCAAAATAAATAGATAACTTTATCAGGTTAGTGGTAAGCCAAAGGTGACATAAGGTGTGCATTCAAGGTTCAAGTCATGGAGGAAGCAATTTTTTATAGTTCAAAACTAAGATTAGCCCTTCTCAAACTAAACTTCTAGGTTCGCCACTGGTGTTCGAGCACCACAATAATGGAGCTAAAGATCTTGAGCGCCATGACGATGAAGCTATTCAGAGAGAAAACAAAACAAACTTTTGTATATTGTATTGATTGTGTGTTCATGCTTTACAAAGAAGGAATACAAATAGCACTAACACTACTCTATGTGAAGGAAAAGATGCTAACATATTTTGTCTTATATGTGAGTCACTATTCTATTTATATCTTTTTTTTTTTTTGATGACGAGGGTTCCCGGGCTTACACCCGACTAGTCCCCCGGGAGATATGACTGCCTCCCCAACCATACCTCCAGGCAATCAGAACTAGGTTCCCCATATACTGGGGAGGGTTTCGGACCTTGGAAACTTTCCAAACATAATAACTTTCTTCCGCTTGCGAGATTCGATAACTTTCTGTCGCCCGCGGGATTCGAACCATGTACCTCTCACTTGAGAGACTTTTCCAAACTTTAATAACTTTCTGCCGCCTGCGGGATTCGAACCATGTGAGTCACTATTCTATTTATATCTTCTTCTTTTTTGATGACGAGGGTTCCCGGGCTTACACCCGACTAGTCCCCCGGGAGATATGACTTAATAACTTTCTGCCGCCTGCGGGATTCGAACCATGTACCTTTCCACTTGAGAGAACTTTCCAAACTCTAATAACTTTCTGCCGCCTGCGAGATTCCAACCCTGGACCTCTCACTTGAGAGGTAGAGCCCGGGCCAGATGAGCTAGCTCACCTGGTTTCTATTTATATCTTATCCTTATGTACATTACCATTCCCCCACAAGCTGAGTATTCGAAGAAGAGGAAGCTTGGATATCAAGACAGTGAATTGAGTAGCAGACAGACATGTCTTTAGTGAGCACATCTGCAAGTTGAGCAGCTGATGGTACATGATAAAGAGACAATTGTTTTGCTTTGACATGCTCCCTTACAAAATGGAAGTCCACATCAATGTGTCTAGTTCTTGTGTGAAAAACTGGATTTGTAGCAACTGCAATTGTAGACTGATTATCACAAGCTATGACTGGTGGAGAGATTGTAAGGTGAAGACTCTTCAATAAATAAGCAATCCACTTTAATTCCGCAGGATCATAGGCCATTGCTCTATATTCTGCCTCAGTAGAGGATCGAGAAACAGTACTTTGTTTCTTGGATCCCCAAGATATTAAATTTGAACCAAGAAATATACAGTATCCAGTAGTTGAGTGTCGATCAAGAATATTACTCGCTCGATCTGAATCAGAGTAAGCTTTAAGAAAGAGCGGAGAAGAAATAAATCGTATCCCATAGTGCATTGTCCCTTTAATGTATCAAAGTAATTTCTTGAGAGCATCATAGTCACCATTAGTTGGTTTATGCATCGCCTGACAGATTTGATTTACTGCAAACGCAATATCAGGTCTAGTAATAGTGAGATATTGTAATGATCATGCCAAGCTTCTAAATAAGAAAGGATCTTCAAATAATTGAAGTGAAAAATCTGATTTCATTGAATATTTGTTTAATGTATGAGTTGTAGCATACATGCACTCACTCATACCAACACGAGTAAGAATAGTAGAAGCATAATGTTCTTGAGAAACAAGAATACAATCCAGTGAAGACGTAATTTGTAACCCAAGAAAATAAGACAGAGGTCCTACTTTTTTCATATCAAAACGTAACTTTAAAGAAGAAATTAGTGCAGATGTCTCAGTTGTAGTTGATCCTATGATAAGTATATCATCTACATAGACCAACACAATAGTGAGATGATCTCTAGAACCTCTCGTAAACGTAGAATTATCTGCAGGACAAACCACAAAACCATGTGACTCAAGAAATGAGGTTAAAAGCATATTGGTGGTCCTTTGTGTGTTCTAAAATAAATGCAAAAGTAATCGAACCACAACCGCAAGTGTACGGTTGTCCCAAGTAGTAATAAATGATTCTAGGATCGTTCGCAAGGACGGTTTGGTCAACTACAATGCTTATCGATTAATGAATGATTGGACTTACGAAAGCAAATAAAAGTTGAATGATTGATTGTTTTTTTTTATTATTTCTAAGTAATGAAATACTAAATGGAGAATGCAATTAAATACTAAGACGCAAGTAAATAAATGTAAAACACAAGTATGAGAAGGTAGCACTTGAGAACGCAAGGGGTCCTCCGAATTCTATTTCATAACCTATTCTGTTTAAGGGTCAAATTGGTCAATTGACATTGGTCGGGATTCAATAATCCTTGTACCCCCGTCAGGGTGGACTACAAGGCTATTCTAGAGTGTCACTAGTCCCGTCAGGGTAAATATGATCCACTTTCGAATGATTAAGCTAAATTACCTCATTGGTGATGTCTCCTCATTTGTGATAATAAATATACTCATGAGACATCATTTTAGGCTTATTCATTAGTTTATAGGTTGATTTTAGCTTAGTTTAGTGCACTTTCCTATTTTGGGTCTTGATTGTAGAATTATTATTTTTAGAGCATATTGGGTTTAATTGTTTATTTAGTGTGAATATTTAAAGATAATTATGAAGATTAATTAGAGTCCAAGTCAAAGACTACAACTTATGGAAAGAGATTTGCATGGAAATTAGAGATAAGGAAACAAATGCTAAAAAGATGGAAAAGGAAAAGCTGCTAAATCTGGGATTCTGCATACACGTCCAAAGATATGCGTTTTTACCTAAGAAATAGGCCGAATCTGGTTATTTCCTTTTAAAGGGTCTAGATAATTCTGTTGCGATTCTTTTGGTATCTTATGGAGCTCAATCCGACCAATAACGAAGAAGATACACTCAAAATAGCGCAACAGTGTTTATCTTTATTTCCTTACGAATTTGAGTTGGGCTAGAAGTCCATTACTTGAAGTTATCTCCACCAAACGAATTAGGTCAACCTCTACACTATAAATACAGCCTCTTAATACTCTTAAATCATCTTTGGTGAAACCTTAAACCAAGAGGAAGCATACAACACAAGAGAGAAGTCTGGAAGGAGCTGTCATCAACAATGTCTTCTTCTACCTTTAGATTTGTAATTTCTTTCTTTTCTTTCATGAACTAAATTTCTTTAGCTTGAGTTTTAGCATTAATGTATGAACCCTAGTTTTGATTGACATCTATCTAATTTGGGAATTTAATGTTTTAAATAGAATTATAGTTTTTATTCTCTGTTTATGTGTTTGGATTTATATTCTGTGTTCTTGTGGACTGCAGCCATTAGAATTACCATCTAGTAATTAGGATACCATTGACAACGGTGTTTAATTACATGTTTAGCACATAACGTTTAGTTTTAGGTCTGATCTGACAACCCAACCTAGCTAGATAATCACTATGGTTTAGTCTTTGTGACTATTTACCAATTACATGAAAAGTTTGATTAGGAAGCCTTATTGACACAGGTAAATCCTATTTTAAACTACCGATAGCATATTGGGACCGATTAGGGAAATACTACATAATTCACCCTTACATGTTTAGAACGGCAAAACTAGTGGGGATTACATGCTAATAACTTAAGCTATATTCTCATATCACTTCTCTTTCATATTTATTTTCTGTCTTTTAATTCTTAGTTTAATTTAGTTAATTAGAAAATCAAACAAAAATCTATTTGTCTTTACTTTTATTTGCGTTTAGTTGTTCTAACTTAGATTATTTACACTTGATATTTGCATAAGATTCTCCTAACCTCTGTAGTCTCTGCGGAACGAATCTTTATCTAAAACTTGCATACGATCTGTATACTTGCAGAACCGTGTAGTTTTAGGATGTTTTTGCACTTTATTCATATCTTATTTTATCACACCCTAGGCCCCACCAATTGGCCATAAAATTAACTACGCTCGGCAAAGTCAAATAGTTTATATTTTATATTCTGTATTTATTTCTGTACCTAAACCCCCGTCAAGGTGATCCAATCGCCACTAATTGGAATAGCCTAGATACTAAGCCCTATTATTAATTGATCAGGCCAATAATAGTAAATAAGCACAAATTAAAGAAAAATGTAAAAGACCCAATTTGATTTAATTAACAGAAACCCAAATTCAGGACATGAAATTCAATAGAATTGGGATTCACCCATAAAGCATTCTCAAGCACTAATAAATGTTTAGCTCATACTAATTAAAACGAAAACTAAATTAAAGGAAATAAGACTCATATTGTTTTACAGAAATAAAATACAGAGAAACCTAATTTCGGAATTGGTTTGGCTGTGAATTGGAGAGTCTCCAGCTCCAAGCTTCTTCTTTTCCTTCTTTCTGCTTCTTCTCTGGACACTCTCTTCAAAGGATGAATTGAATTGAAGAATAAATTGAGAGGTAAGAAATAATGAGGTAAAAAACTCCTTTTATAAGCTCAAATTCGGAATGGGCTTTTAATTAGGGTTTAAGTGAATAATAAAAAGTCCAAGTCCACTAATCAAGCCCAAATCCCGTAACTGCTGCACCACCTCCACTAAAACGGCTTTTCCCGCTTCGTTATAACTCTGATTGACTTGATTCCAGTTGCTAAATTTCCGTAACTCGATAAGGAATGTTTTCTCTTCAAAGGTCAGCGGCTAAATCATCTCTTAAGCGTCTTGAAATCAGCAATCTTTGACCTGTTTTCCAGATTTGCAGCTCTAAAATCAAATTCTTTCGGGATTTATCTTCAAGTCTTGACTCCATATCACGATCTTTGACTTTCTTCTCAGATTCCTCTCCTAGCTAATATTCAAAACCTACAAACTTTTCACTAAAATACACAAGATTACGCGCAAAAGTTTAATAAATCAAAAATACTAGAAATAAAAGAGGAAAATCGGATTATTGCATATTTAGTCCAAAAGTCTATCAAAATAGTCGAATAAACACAAAAAATGATGTCTCCCAAGGGCATAAAATTAGAACATTTAGGGAGACATCACATATTCCAAGCACGAGGGGCTTGGTTGAGTCCATATAAGGATCTGTTAAGTTTACAAACATAATTAGGAGTTTGAGGATCAACATATCCTTGAGGTTGGACCATATATACCTCTTCTCCCAATTTGCCATGTAAGAAGGCATTAGAAACGCCAAGATGGTGAATTAAACACGTATTTGTAATAGCAAGAGATAATATAACTCTTATGTTTGATGTTTAACAACAGGACTAAATGTCACAGTGTAATCCAAACCATACTCTTGTAAAAAACCCAGAGCAACAAGACACGCTTTATAATGCGCTATTGATCCATCAACGTTTCTCTTTAATTTAAAAAATCCATTTACATGTGATAGGAGTTCGACCATGAGGTAATGGAACAAGATCCCATGTGTGTTGCTTCCGTAAAGCTGTAAATTCCTCATTCATTGCTAATTTCCAATATTGAGACTGAGCAACTTCTTTATAGGAGCCGGGTTCAATAATAGAAGGAGAAATATTAAAGACTGACACCTATAAGAAGGTTTTAATGATCCAGTTTGCCTCCTTGTAACCATATGGTGTCAAGGTGGTTGAGGAGGTGGAGAAGGAGGTAATATAGGTGTAGATGGAGTAGAGTTTTGACTATCAGATGTAGGTAAACTGGTTTGAGAAGGGGGGTCAGTTGAAGGACACATGTGTGATTCAAAAGGATGAGAAATAGCATGGGGATTGATTTAGAAATTAAATAAGTTTATATAAGAAGTGTACAATATATCGGTTTCATGAGAAGCAGGTGTATGTAGTTGTTTAAAAGGAAATGTATGTTCATTAAACACAACATAGCGTGAGATAAAAACATTTTTAGAGGATAGAGAATAGAATTTATACCCTTTATAATGAGTACAATATCCAAGAAAAGCACAAGGCTCAGATTTTGGAGCAAGTTTATGAGAGCTATATAGTTTAAGCCATGAGTAACACAAACACCCAAAGACTTTTAAATGAGAAAAAGAAGGAGATTTATTATATAAAGCTGATAAGGAGTTTGAATTCCCAAGATAGAAGTGGTCAAAATGTTGATCAAGTAGACACTAAGTGCAAGAGCTTAAGCCAAAACTTATAAGGAAGAAAACTGTGAGCAAGGAGGTACCTAGTGGTTTCCAAAAGATGGCGATGTTTTCTTTCAGAAATACCATTTTGTTCTGGTGTATGAGGACAAGAAGATTGATGAACTATGCCTTTTAATTGAAGAAAACTTTTAAGAGTAGAACTTGTGAATTCACCCCCATTATCAAACCTTAGTGTTTGAATTTTTGTATAAAACTGAGTAAAAACCATGTCATAAAAGGATTTAAAAGTTTGGTAGACATCTTATTTAAAAGCCAAAGGATACACCCAAGCAAATCTACTAAAATCATCAACAAATACAATATAATACTTAAGTGAAGAACAAGAAGCTATAGGGGAAGGACCCCAAACATCTGTATGATATAAAGTAAAAGGAGAGTCACTTCTAGTAACAAATAATGGAAAAACAAGTTTATGAGATTTAGATGTAGCACATGGATTACATAATACACCATGAAAGTTAAGTTTAGTATTTAATACAGGAGATAGAGAAGATGAAGCGTTGGATGAAGGGTGACCAAGCCTGTAATGCCACAACTTAGCTTGATTTGACACAGTGGAAGATAAACAGCAGGGCTTGGAAGAATGTGAAGATGGATTAGGAGAATGATCACCAAACTTAAGTGAATATAATCCACTTTCACAAGGGCCCTAAAACAATGATTTGTGAGAAGAGAGGTCGTGTATAGACACATATGCAGATGAAAATATAACATAACAATTGTTATCTGCAGTAAACTTAGAAACAGATTATAAATTTGAGGCTATTTGAGGAACATGAAGAATGGAAGTTAGATTAAAGAGTAATTGTTCAAAGAGAGCTTACTTTCCCAATATTAGCAATGTCCAATGAATTTTCGTTACCAACAGCTACAGAATTATGGTGGGTCCTGGTGTGTTATAAAATAAATTGCGAAAATAAAGGAACCACTTAACCGCAAGTGTACGGTTGTCCAAGTAATATTCGATAAATCGAGTTCGTTCGCAGGGACGGATTAGGCACAACTCAGGTATTAATCAAAAAGTAAGAATAATTGCTTGACAGAAAAATAAAGTAAAGATTTTTGTTTGGTTTTTATAAATTAAGAGATGCAAGAAAATAAATTACGTATATAAAAGAAAGCAAGTAAAAGAGAATTTAACTTCAGAAGAGAGAGAGTACTTGATCCTCGCAAGGGTTTCACCTAACCTATCTAATTCATGCTTCTGTTTAAGGGCTAAACTAGTATTATTGTGCTAGTCGGGACTCAAATATCTCCTAGCCCTCGTCAGGGTGGACCTAAGAGCTATCCTACGGTATTACAAACCCCGTCAGGGTGAATATAAGCTACTTTCAGATGAATAATAATTTACCTCATTGGCTGCATGGTTAGTTAAGCCTGTCAAGGTCAATAACGGATACTATGCGTCTATTATCTAAGTCTGTAATTAACCCCCCCCCCCCCCCCTCCCCCGTCAAGGTGATCCATACGCCACTATATGGAATAGCCTAATTACTATGAGCTAAGTTTGATTCATGACTTCAAAATTAGTAATTAAAACAAAATAATAGTCAACACAAAATACCTAGTCTAATTTAAACCATTAAATCCCAAATTCAGAAAACATAAATTAAACAGAATCAAGCTCAACCCATATAGCGATTCTCAAGTACTAAATAAATTAGTTCATGGAATGGAAAACTAAAATTAAAATAAAGGAATTCATAGTTTCGAATTACAGAAAGAAAATAAAGAACCTAAAGGTTAAGATGACTGATAATGGAAGAACAGGACTCCTCCAACACTAGCTTCTCCTTGCCCCCTTGCTCTGACTTGAAAACCTTAAGCCTCTTGTGTAATTCTCTGAAGTGTGTGAATGTAGGAGGGTAAGGGGTGTATTTATAGGTGTTAGAGGACCCTAGGTCGAATTTGGTTGGAGTGGAAGACAAGTTAAAAACTCTTAAATTCGTAACCCTAAATTCTAGGAAAGGTAAGATTTTGCTGCTGATTTGATTTGGTCATATCTTTTTCAATACTTATCCTTTTGAGAAGTTCCAATATATGAAACTGATTGTCTTGGAAAGATCTTTCTATTGGTGCAGACCACTCGTCCAGATTCCTAGCCAATCGTGAGTTATGAATTAATTTTAAAACGTGGCTGGAATTTCAGATTCATAAGGCAGCTTTATCTTTTCCTTCTTTGAATATATCTTTCCTAAATCTTCTTATTTCCATGTAAATCTTCTTTCCTTTAATTATTTATCTTGACTTGGTCTCTAAGTAATTACCATTTATCATTTCAAGCTTCACATTAAATAAATAATTAAACCGCATATGCTTTAAAAATAATAAATCAATAAATCAAGAAAACTAAATAGGAAAGTGCACTCTAAAAATAGAAACTCGAGTAAAAATTATTTCCTAACACTCTAAAATACACTAAGACTTTATTCTCACTTCTTCTCCTTGGATTGGTCTTTCATGAAATTCAAGAACCAATTAACTTTGCATTAAAAACAATCAAATTTACGCACAAAAGCTCAGATTCTGCAAATAGTTAATTTCCAAGGGGAGGAAGTGCAATATGATCAATTAAGCCTAAAAGTCTATCAAATAAGTCATTTATTCACCTAAAAGGATGTCTCCAAAGGGCTAATAACTAGAACAAATAGGGAGACATCAAATTACCACCATTATAAGAGGAAGATTGTTGAAGCATGTCTGAATCAGGTGTAACATGACTATTTTCTCCTGAATCTAAGTACCAAAGTTCAGGATTATAGTGTGATGATGATGTGTTATAGCCGGATGAAGAAGAATTATAATTCAAATTTGAAGTGGAGCTCAAAGGAGCATTAGTATAGCTCGAGTTTGGAGCATTATGAGCAAAGTAAATCAACCTCTGTTGTGCTTTAGGCGATGGATAGGGTAACAAAATCAGCTCGTGAGTAACAATCAATAGCTGAATGACCAAAACGAGCACATATATCACAGGTAGGAACATTAGACTGGGGTGTGTTTGAAGAATTAAAACCTGTGTTTGGTGAAGATTGACCAAAATTGGGTGAAGCATTTGAGTGAGCACCACGAGTGTGTCCTCTTCCTCTCCCACATCAAGATGAAAAACCACGACCTCGAGTAGGCATAGATGAAGGTTGAGAAGATGGAGTGACTAACGCCGTGTGAGCAACACCAGAATGATCAGATGAATCCGCCATTGACATGTGTAGTTCTTCTGATACGAGTAAGCTACCCAAAGAGTGAAAACTGAGAGTAGAAGTATGAGCATTAGTAATTGAAATGCTCGATTTAAATCGATTATACTTGTGAGGCATCCCTTTCAACATAGACAATATGATATCTTCTAAAGGTAGTGCAGATGATGCAGTTTCAATACCATCACACAGATCTTGCACCTCAGCTAAGTAATCAGACATATTCCTATCGCCTTTATTTGTATTGCACAATTTCATTTTTAGTTGATGGATGTGAGTCCGGCATTGTGAGATAAATATTTTTTCAAGCTTTTCCCAAACCTCAGTAGCTCGAGAAAGCTTAACTACCTGTGTCAAAACTGAAGGAACCATGGATGACAGTAAAGACACTTTTAATTGTTGATCTTTGAGAAACCATGTGGAAAACGATGAATCAGTAGCTGAAGGGGGTTTATCAACACCAGTAACATGTGCTTCCAAAACCGCTTCGAGCTGAGCTCGCCATAAAACATAGTTGGAGGAGCCCGTTTTTATCTGAACAAGACCACTCCAGTTTTGACGAAGCAAAAGCAATCCAGGAGGTATAGATGAACTGGAAGCTATGAACGGAGCTGGTGAGGATGAAGAAGACGCCATTAATAGAGATATATATAGCGAAAGTTGAAAATAAGAAAAGGATCGAGATGTCGGAGAAGAAATATTCTAAACCACCACTAATGGTGTATGAAGAAATTGAAGATTTTCTGGAAAAAAATCTCGTATGCTCTGATACCATATTGAGAGAGAAAACAAAAAACAAACTTTTGTATATTGTATTGATTGTGTGTTCATGCTTTACAAAGAGGGAATATAAATAGTACTAACACTACTCTATGTGAAGGAAAAGATACTAACATATTTTGTCTTATATGTGATTCGCTATTCTATTTGTATCTTATCCTTATATACATTATCAGAAGCATATTGGCGTTCTGTTAGATATATCTAATTGTTTATTAAGCGTAATACTATCTAAGTTTCAAGTGGTTACAAGGATTTAAAACATGTCGAAGAGTGAAGAAAGTCATGTATACACCACGAACTACTACCATTGAACACATTAACTAATATCTTTTAAGTCACCAGATGCTAAAGGAGGCTTTTACCACGACATCGCACACGACCTGCTAACCCTATGGTAGCCTCATTTTGTTTATATTTAATAAGATATGAAACAATGATTTTGTTTACTGTTATCTAATCATAATTGAGTTGTTTAAGGTGTGTTTAGCATCTTTACATAAGATAGGTAAGAAAAACGTGTGCTTGGAGCTATAGATTTTAAATGATCAAAGACAATTCTTTATTGAAGAAATCTAAGAGATGCTCACAAGAGCATAGGGTACTTAAGAAAACAAATTTATGTTGCCAAGATCAAGACTCGAGGGAGATCAACAAACAAGCTAAAGAAGAACAAGACTCAAGGGAGTTAGGAGAACGAGTTTGAAGACATTTGAAGAATCAAGAGTCAAGGGAGTTAGAATAACAAGTCTGGAGATATTGAAGATCTAGGCTCATGGGAGTTAGAAGAATGAGCTTGAAGAGATTAAAGATCAAGATTCATTGGAGTTAGAAGAACGGGTTTGAAGATGTTGAAAATCAAGACTCAGGGAAGATTAAAAACGAGTTAAAGATGAACAAGAATCAAGTAGGTTCATTAAAGGTGAAGTTAGAGGACTCGCCAGAATGCTTGACTTGATAGAGAAGATCAAGATACATAAACAAACTTAAGGATGTTAAATATCAATGAAGGAATGCAATAACGATTATATCACATATAATACAGCGGAAAATAGAAATTGCAATCCTAAACCAATCTAGTTGCAATTTAAGAATTTAAATAGAAACAAAGTATATCGATTACATACCTTAACGCTTTGTATGAGAATCGAATTGTTTAATACCAGCTTCAAAAGTTTGAAGCCTCCACGCTTTGCACACCGAGCTTGAACCTTACTTCCAGAATCACAATTCTAGCTTGGAGACAAAAGACCTTTTGTTTCTTGGGGTTTTTTTTCTTGGTGGAAAAAACTGATGGAAAAGTTAAGTTCTGTATAATGACTATCATTATATTTATAAAACCCCAACAGAAGAAAATGAAAAGACAAGAATAGGAAAAGTCAGGAACGTATAATGAAATTGATTATCTTAATAATCTAGTCCATTACCACTTGTGAAGTGGATTTGGACTTTCTACATTATACAAAAACAATTGACTAGCCTAGTGGTTAGTGACACATTTCACACTACTAGAGGTTCATGGTTCAATCCACAAACTTATCAATTTTTTTCTTTTTCCTTTTTGTCTTAGCTCGGTCTTATATTAGAATATTAAATTGTGCTAGCAAATTAATATACCAATATTCCAAGTATATATTTAATTAATATTTATTATCTAATAATAAAATTAATTAACGACATGAAGCAAGATCAATACACTCGTTAGTGTGCGACTACGTGGGTTCATCGTTAAACCGGTAGTAGTTAATTAAATTAACCACTAATCAAGGTTGGCGTCTAACAACACTCCCCAACGACCGGATAACGTGAAGTAACTCTGTACAAAGAACCCGGTGAAGAATCATACATGTATTCCCTCTATCTTTACAGCTCCGGATCATCCTGGGATATGGTACAACTGTCAAATCCCATTAGAAAATCAACTACGTTACACGTCGATTATCAACTATTGACGAATGACCTAAGAAACTCATTTCTTCATTCATTTGATCACCTTGGCCAAGGATTTGATACAATCGTTATAATCTTATGACATCGTAGAGCTCAAACTCTTTACCTAGAGTTGATAGATTCCATCTTGACTCATCCCTAGGAGCATATATACTTAGCTACATCCAATATCCTTTCGACTAGCATTATGACACACTAGTAGTCCAGTATCAAAACATAACAAGCACATACACAACTATAGTGATGATCTCAGGTAAAAGGATTACAAGTATAAAAATCCTTATAGAGATTAACCTACTTGACAGTTCAAGGTAATTAACCATTAGGAATCTCTAGTTTTAGTCGGTTCGATAATCACATCTCTATATGCATTATCTATGCACCTAACTCAGTAAACGAGAACTACCGATATTTATCCAATAAATACTTGTTAGCTACATATTAATCTAACCGGATCATCGAGGTCCTAACTCGATGATCCTACGATTAAGAACAAGTTTAGATTAAGTCCTATAAGCTAGATTCTCATTATCATAACACCTTATGATATCTAGTTCGTAACTTAATCAAGGATTTGCCTTTATATTATGTAGATTAATACCATAATCATAAAGGCTTGCCATAGATTCAAGGAAACAATTTCTTTAATCAAAACTGTAGGGATAACTATTATCGTGTACAGTAAACACTTGTGTTCAATTCATTATAAGACGATCGGGGCTAGGGCATAATTCCAACAATCTCCCACTTGGCCTAGATCCAATCGTTCAAGTACCATAATTCATATACAGTTTGTCCTCATCAGACTCTTCTGATAGACAACTTAGATGAATAGATATACATCGTGTTCCTTCCTTCTACCTATTGAATGTGAACATCTTCATGTTCAATTATATCTCGAATCAAGCGGTACTACTGCAGAATTTGTTTGGATCTATAGTTTATTCTAGGTTTCTTTAAACATACAATATCTCAAATATTGTCATCGTATAAAGAAACAATATCTACATTGTGAAACCACGCTATGTATATATAAAGAACTATTTTATCCAAACCACTGGCATAGTTGCATCTTATGCTGCTATGTATTCTACTTCTAGTAACCGAAATCTGCTATAGTGTCTTGATTGGAACTATTCCAATTTACTTCTCCTCTATATAGACACAACCATATCTTGATTTGCTATCATCCACGTTTGAAGCAAAACAAGCATCTATATACCCAATTAGCTTCAACTTATATTCTCCACATATGAGGAATTTGGTCCTTAATACTTCTTAAGTACTTAAGGATAGTCTTTACTACTTTCCAACATTCTTCATCAAGGTTACCTTCATACCTACTCGCTACTCCTAGCGTGTAATGTACTTTAGTTCTTATACATTTTTCATGGTGTGTTAGATAGATCCTTATTGTTTTAACAAATAGGACTATACACATTCATTCTCTTACTTTTAGGGTCCTAGAACAAACCCTAACATTAAGAGTAACTCCAAAGCCTATTGTCGAATAGATACTCTTGGAATTTCCATGCGATACTTCTAAAAAATATAAATGTAGTAAGATTGATATAGGTCAAGTAGCTTCTTTGATCTATCTCTGTAGATCCCAATTCAAAGAATATAAGCTACTATCCTAAATATTTCATGGAGAACTATTTAACAATCAAAAACTTGGTTAATTGCTTGGTTGGTATATCATATCCCTATGTGATAATATGTCATCTACATATAACATTAGGAAGATAAGTGTACTCCCACTAGTCCTTTGTACTCTTATGACTCTTATTCTAAAATCATAAAATCAAACTATTTGATTGTATGAAAGAGAATAATCCAACTTAGTGACATTTGCTGAACCCATTAAATGTATTTTGGAACTTACATATTTTATTATGAGTAAATGGAAATATTAGACCTTTAAGATTGGTCTTAAGGACGTCATAAACTCCCATTTAGTGAAAACTATTTTTCACATGAAATTACCATATCTCAAAATAATAGTATGTAGTTACCAATCGAAGAATCTGAAATGAATTAAGCATTTCTATCAAAAAGGAATTCACCATAATAAATGGTTTCCTTTTAATTTAAACGCTTAGCAATTAGAAGGACGTTACAGGTCTCTACCTTACCGTCTACTCCAATCATTTCCCTAGCACCCATTTACTATAAATGGATCTTATACCTATTAAAGATTCAACCAAAGTACTATACTTTGTTGATTCTTATAGATACAAATACAGATTCTATGGTTCTTAACCACTTGTCACTATCTAGACTAGTCATAGCCTCTTCATAGGGATTTAGGATCATCACTTGATGGGGTTATCATCTATATGATCCCCTCATCAACTATCACCATTATTACAATTGATTTTGGTGTATGATGATATCTATATAACCTATAGGAAGCTTGTGTACAATAAATTCTTCTTTCTATTGATTTGTTAACTTCCTTTTTCCAAGAAAGGTTCATGAATCGTCCCTAATCCTCAAAGTGTGAGTCTTGAACCTTAAATGAAACTATTAACTCATCAAGGAAAGAAAGATTATCATGCATCAGATGCTCTTTAGCTTGTATAAATAACTCTGAAATCTTTATTTCATTATGATCTATTTCCACATTATGAATTCCTTCACTATGGAATTCCAATCTATAAAGGTTGTCTTCCTTACCACAAACCCTTTGTGTTCAGAATGGTGTGGAAATATTACCTCGTTATTTTATTTGGGTATCCAACAAATCTATATTTGAAAGATATCAACTCAAGCTTAGCCGTCATAAGTCGTTTAGTATAAATCAAACATTTCAAAATCTACATTTTAAGGTTTGATTTATATCATCTCCATACCACATATGGATTTTATCGACTGTTTAGTGGGACCTAAGAGTTCATTAAATATGCAATTGACTTTAAAACATAATCCCATAGGAATATTTAAAACCTAGTGAATCACTAAGACAAAATCTAATTTTGTCATAAAAATCTATTAATTCATTGCTAAGATATTCACCTATACAGGTTGATATCTTACTTCCCTCAATAGTAATTTGAACATTTCAAATTATTTATATTGGTGTTACATTTGTAAACACATCTATATATGTTATATAGTTTGTGAAGGAGATGAAGTAAGAATATCTATCTTTGGCTAAAGTTTAGACTGACCACATACATCAATATATAGTGGACATAAGAACTCATTAACATTGTCTCAATTTTCATCAAAATGAGATTTAGTCATATTTCATTGAGATAAGTCTCACAAGTTTCATATGATTCAAAATCATATTCTACAAGGAAATCTTCCATGTGAAACTAGTAAACTTTTTCTCACAATTTATGACTTAGTCTATAACACCAAAGATAAGGTTTGATTAGTACGATTATCTATTTCGATTTATGACCAGAAACAATTCTAACACTGTTACGTAGTTACTTTAGGAAATTATAATCACCATATTGTAAGTATCCAATGGGGTGTAATTCATCACTATGAAACACTCCATTGGTCATTTTATATTACATTAATACACCATAACTATCTTATGATCAAATGACATTTTTTTTCGAAAACAAGTTTACGAACAAAAACAGTTTTCTTACAATATGTTTTGCCAAATGCATCTTTAAAGAATTAGTTATCACAATTGTGGTTGCAACAATTGCTCCATTACCGAAATTATAATTTAACTTCTCTTATTCTTATTTGTCTATTAATCTTTAGAGTATGCAACATTTTGCATATTTCTAGACTACTACGAGTATCCAATACCCTTTTCGAGTAATTAATAGAAGTTCAAGAAATTACGGAAACAATTTCCATTAATGCCCTTACCTTGTTTCTTGGTATTAGATAACTGTTATCTAAAGGTCATACTAAGTTACCTATACATCTTCTAAAGATATTTAAGGATTTACTGGGATATCATGCTTAAAATATCTTTTGGAGTTCATAACTCATGGATACAAGAATATAAACTTAGTACCATTACTAAGTTCTTATTACTTTAGACATGCATCACATACATTCTATGCATCCTCAAGAGATAATTTATTCAACAACTCATTTAACATATTAAGGAGTTTCATGTGCATAAGAAAGACTCTCAAGTTGTAGTCATAATCCTTTAGATTAACAACCAACTTGTGATGATTTGAGAAGTGATTTCGCAGAAATATTGAGAAATCTAATCATAGGAAGGAATATGGAACAACGCTTTAAGAACATTATTATATAACTGTCAAAGATATGGACTGTTATCTTAGAGGTATATAATTGGAAACTTTAAAACATGAATGAGCCCCCTGGTAGTCAGGTCGTTTCTCACGCATAATTAAAGTGAAGAATGAAAACTTTAAAACATGAATGAGCCCCCTGGTAGTCAGGTCTTTTCTCACTCATAATTAAAGTGTGGTACGTTACCTATTTTATCATATAAAATGAGAGACTCAAAACTATTTAGCCCCCTGGTAGTCAGGTCGTTTCTAATAAGTTTTGTTGAGTTCATCCATCCTATAATAGAATCTTATCAATCTCACATCCTCTGGGTAGTCCAGACCAAATATGTAAAGTTAATAAGTTAATCATATTATCAAACAATCTAGAGTTTTATAATTTGTACTCGAACTACAAGTCCACCTGGTAGTCAGATCAGAACTTATAAACTTAACAAAAAAATTTGAAACTCTATTTACGATGGACAAGTCTCACGAAATATTAGTATTTCGTCTTAATAAACTCAATAATTTTAGTGGGAATAACTTAGAATCAAAATCTAAGCATTTATTTTATTACTTAAAAAAATTATTACTATAATAATTTTTAGTAATATATAATACAAGTATATTTCACCAAATATAGTTATGGTATGTATTTTATTAAAAGAAATATTAATCAACCAATTAATTAATAAAAAAAGTAAGTTTCTAAAACAATATTTTTTTTTATATTTTTAACTAAAATGCAAAAATAGTATATCAAATATATACTATTAGAACCCATACCAAAAAGAAGAAACAATTTCCTTTTTTTTTCTCCTTTTAATTAAAAAAATGTTGTCAGATAAAAGAAAAACTGTTTTTTCCTTACAAAACATTTGCCTGACAATTTTTCTTTCATTAAAACAGAACAAGAAAAAAGAACATTTTGTTCCCAAAAAGTCTGCCATTGATCATGTCTATTTTTTTGATCTAATCAATATAATGATAAAAGAAACGTAAAGCATAGTCTAGTATTTTTTTTTTTAATCTACCATGCCATGACAACAATTTTGTCATGCAAAAAGCAAATAAAAAAAAAAAAGTAGCTGTGAACAATTAAACATGGTCGAACACATTTTCAATCATTACCTCAGCAACTAAAACAACGCACAACAATACCTTCTTTTCCTTTTTCTTTTTATTTTTCAATTACTATCCAAACCAAGTATAACTGATACTCAATTGAATAACAAAAAAAAACTTTAAAAACACATCAACAACGGCAGAGTAGTAAGTAGACAAAATGATTTCAACACACATACAAAAATAGATGAATAAAAAAACATTTTTTTTTTCTTTTTTTGCGTGTTCCCGGTACAGCAGTGTACCCAAAAAAGTGTTTCTTACACTACTGTAGTATACGAAAAACCAGTAAACAATATTCTAAATATTATTTAATATCAATTATCATATCTCATATAATAAATCAAAAACTAAAAACCATATTATCAAATAATATCAAACTGAAAATTCTAAATTGCAACAACCTGGCTCTGATACCAATTGAAGGAATGCAATAACGATTATATCACATATAATACAGCGGAAAATAGAAATTGCAATCCTAAACCAATCTAGTTGCAATTTAAGAATTTAAATAGAAACAAAGTATATCGATTACATACCTTAACGCTTTGTATGAGAATCGAATTGTTTAATACCAGCTTCAAAAGTTTGAAGCCTCCACGCTTTGCACACCGAGCTTGAACCTTACTTCCAGAATCACAATTCTAGCTTGGAGACAAAAGACCTTTTGTTTCTTGGGGTTTTTTTTCTTGGTGGAAAAAACTGATGGAAAAGTTAAGTTCTGTATAATGACTATCATTATATTTATAAAACCCCAACAGAAGAAAATGAAAAGACAAGAATAGGAAAAGTCAGGAACGTATAATGAAATTGATTATCTTAATAATCTAGTCCATTACCACTTGTGAAGTGGATTTGGACTTTCTACATTATACAAAAACAATTGACTAGCCTAGTGGTTAGTGACACATTTCACACTACTAGAGGTTCATGGTTCAATCCACAAACTTATCAATTTTTTTCTTTTTCCTTTTTGTCTTAGCTCGGTCTTATATTAGAATATTAAATTGTGCTAGCAAATTAATATACCAATATTCCAAGTATATATTTAATTAATATTTATTATCTAATAATAAAATTAATTAACGACATGAAGCAAGATCAATACACTCGTTAGTGTGCGACTACGTGGGTTCATCGTTAAACCGGTAGTAGTTAATTAAATTAACCACTAATCAAGGTTGGCGTCTAACAACACTCCCCAACGACCGGATAACGTGAAGTAACTCTGTACAAAGAACCCGGTGAAGAATCATACATGTATTCCCTCTATCTTTACAGCTCCGGATCATCCTGGGATATGGTACAACTGTCAAATCCCATTAGAAAATCAACTACGTTACACGTCGATTATCAACTATTGACGAATGACCTAAGAAACTCATTTCTTCATTCATTTGATCACCTTGGCCAAGGATTTGATACAATCGTTATAATCTTATGACATCGTAGAGCTCAAACTCTTTACCTAGAGTTGATAGATTCCATCTTGACTCATCCCTAGGAGCATATATACTTAGCTACATCCAATATCCTTTCGACTAGCATTATGACACACTAGTAGTCCAGTATCAAAACATAACAAGCACATACACAACTATAGTGATGATCTCAGGTAAAAGGATTACAAGTATAAAAATCCTTATAGAGATTAACCTACTTGACAGTTCAAGGTAATTAACCATTAGGAATCTCTAGTTTTAGTCGGTTCGATAATCACATCTCTATATGCATTATCTATGCACCTAACTCAGTAAACGAGAACTACCGATATTTATCCAATAAATACTTGTTAGCTACATATTAATCTAACCGGATCATCGAGGTCCTAACTCGATGATCCTACGATTAAGAACAAGTTTAGATTAAGTCCTATAAGCTAGATTCTCATTATCATAACACCTTATGATATCTAGTTCGTAACTTAATCAAGGATTTGCCTTTATATTATGTAGATTAATACCATAATCATAAAGGCTTGCCATAGATTCAAGGAAACAATTTCTTTAATCAAAACTGTAGGGATAACTATTATCGTGTACAGTAAACACTTGTGTTCAATTCATTATAAGACGATCGGGGCTAGGGCATAATTCCAACAATCAAAACACGAGGGAGTTCACATATCATATAAAGGTGTTCATCAAGGAAAAAATTGGTGGATAAGAGTGCCTCGGAGAAGGCAGATCAAAATGTAAAGGAAGCTCAATACAATCATCTCGGTTTAATCCATCCATGGGATAGTCTAGGAAACTCGACAAAATATCTACTAGAAATCAAGTTTGACCCTACGACAACCAAATCACTCCTCTAATGAGGGTGAGTTGTCCGAGCAGCTGAATAAGGGAGTGTCGAAGATGGTTAGTTGAAGAAGAAGGAAAGAAGAAGAAATGCAGATCTCCGAGAGAAAAAATGGCGGACCGCCTAAAGTCATTGGAGATAAAGAAGTTGGGAAGAGATGAATTTTGGACCTTCGAGCCATGGAATAACTAGAGTACCTAAAGTTGTTCGAGAACGAAGGTTAAGAAGAGAAGAGAAATAAACCTCTAGAATAAAGTAAAGATAGAATACCTAAACTCACTATATGAAAGCCAAGGAAGACAAAGACCGTACAACCTAAAAATGGATACCTGATACGCTCTATCGTCAATTTTGAAGACTCGACTCTAGGTGTATTATCGTTCAAAAATAATGAGGGTATCCAAGCTTGAAGAGATAATAGATTGAAAAGACACAAATTTAGTTGTTAGTGGATTATTTGTCAAAGAGGCATTTGAGCCATGCCACTGGTTACTCGACCCAAACACTAGATGTCTAGAAGTGCAAAAGTAAGCGTTGACACGTGGAAAAAGACGTTCATAGTTTTTTCCTATAAATAGGAGCCCCCAAGATAAGAAAAGTGGCCC
Source organism: Nemophila menziesii (assembly GCA_029959085.1). Lineage (NCBI taxonomy): Eukaryota > Viridiplantae > Streptophyta > Magnoliopsida > Boraginales > Hydrophyllaceae > Nemophila > Nemophila menziesii. The sequence goes on from JARWIR010000006.1 coordinate 35,229,073, forward strand.
TCCCTTACCCTTCAAAGCCATATCTTTGGAGGATACATCTCAATATATATATATATATATATATATATATATATATATATATATATATATATATATATATATATATATATATATATTGATTTGTATTTTTAGCCTTTAAACACATTCGTATCTACTCATTAAGAAGTACAGAGGCTAGTCTAGGCAGATTAGGATTAATCGTAGAACTCGGGGTTTACTATTGGTCTGGTGAAGAATGTGATCTTTTATAATCTAGACAAGAGTGGGTAAAAGATTGTGCTATGTTGACACAAAGATTAAACGTTTACAGAGTATGAAGTGGTAGATCGGGAGTGGAGATTGTCTACTCGTGCTTGTGTGGTAATACACAAGTTGAAAGGCTTCACAGGCTTGTGAAGTGGTATATCGTGAGTGAATATATTTCACTTGGTTTGCTAGTGTTGGTAATAACACTAGGGATTTCCTTTGAAGGTGATTTCAAATAGGTTTTAAAGGTTTGTGCTCTCACGCTTAAGAGACATTAGGAGTTATAGTGGAGGAGCTTAAAAAACCTAGGAGTTCATAGGCCTTAGGTGGTGGACTATGCCTACGGGATCCAAACCATTCTAAAGTTTATGTATCATATTATTTGTGGGAAAATAACCCCGTTTAGGTTGTTTTAACGTGATAAATCCTTAGGTGTACGATTGTTAATTGCATAATCTTGTATAATCCTACTATCAACGTGTATTATATAATTTGTATAATCATTATTCAGCATGAACACCTATCACTAAACTTAATACACTACTTATCATATTTAGGCACAAAATAGAAGTTGAATACTTCTTAGGGTATAAAATTTTATGAGAAATGAATCGTCAAATGTGTTCAACTACAAAAAAATTTAATGATCATTTAGAACTCACAACCCCGACAGAGGTGCCATAATCTTGGTCGTTTCTAGATGTGATAAAAATCAACGCTAAAGAAGAGAAGCGACTACAGCAAGTGTACGGGTCGTTCAAGTAATAAATAGGTAAAAACGGGTTAATCGTTTCCACATGGATTAACCCTTTAATATTATTTGGGATTTAGGCGTCACTTCGAAACATGCCATTGTTGTTTGGATGATATTAATCGAGAGACTTAAAACAAAAGACGAATGACTTATTTGAAGTTGGATCCACTTTGTGCTTTATGTGGTGAAGACTTTGAGTCAAATAAACGTCTTTTCTTTGATCGTATTATGCAAAAGATATATGAAATTGGATAACAAAATGGTTGAGTATCAATAAAGAGATATATACTCTTTTGAGTGCGTTGAATTGGTTTGAGAGACTCAAAATTCAAAAAAAAATGGAGGAAAAAGAATTAGAGGATTACTTTTGGAGCCACCCTGTACTGTATGGATGACAATAAATTATCTTGTCATGAGAGATGATCCAACTATTCGAAAAACAGTTATCAACGAGGTTAAGTGGTGCACATATTCATATTATTTTCCTTATTCCCTTATCATTCCATTTTAGATAATAGAGGAAATTATCATATAATAATATAAGATAGTTCTATTTATTTTTTATTGTTGATATCTTAAACTTTTGGGGCTAGATAGGTAAATTCTTGTAGTAAAGTTTCTTTTTCTCTCATTAATATAATCCTTACTCAACCAAAAATTAATAAATCGAGCCAAATACATAGTTGGCAATTTGCATTGGTCAACATTTAGGTCCATTGAAAAAGTGTTTGTTCATTCAAAGGCCCACATAAGTCGACATTATGAAACCCATACAAACCGAACATTTACACCCCATGAAACATCCAACCAGTAACCACTTGTAGCGTTTCAATGTGATTGATTTGAAACTATAGGGTACAACTTTTTTTTTTTTTTTTAAAGTATTTCGTTTCAATAGTGACCTGAAGAATTATATAGTGACTCGAGAAAAGGAAGATTTCGAGTTCCCTTCATGGCAATTAGACCTAGATTGCACCATCTTATTTACAATTTACAAATGCTCAAGTCACAACAAAATATCAAAATCACACTTACAATTTGGAACCTCATTAAGAAGAAGAGTAATTTCAAACATAATCTTGACAATTTAAGTCGATGAAAATCATCAAATTAATAACTCAAAGAAAAACCCAACACATTAAACCAACGATCCTCAAGTCACGAACACAAAATATAACCAATTTCAAACATAACATTGACAATAACGTAAACAAAAATCATCAAAATTAAACAACTCAAAAGTAAAATTGTCAGCTGAACTAATATCCTATTCTATTAAAAATCCGTTTAGTACAAAATCTCATTTCTTATTCAAACGAATAACCATTAACCATCCTTTAACTAAAAGTTAAAAAAGGCAACATCTATAACTCTTTTCAGATGTATCTACCATAACAATCATTTTAACCTAAAATGAAAAGAAAAAACTATCCAGTTTTTTCATTGTGTTGTTTATGATCAAGAAAAGAAGTAATCCATTGCTTCCAAGGAGCATCTTGTTGTTGTTCAAGCCATGAAAGAAAACAAGAATCCAATAAGCAGAAAAAGTTAACATATAGAAGCTGATAACTAACTGGAACGTATCGAAAATTCGCTACTTGAACAATTGGCCATATTCCACCTTCTAGTAAAAATGCTGGTAGAAAATCTCTTTTTACATCTTCTTTTACTTGAGTAGCACTTTTTCCAGTTGAAAATCCCATGTAAGTAAAGAATACTAATAGATCTAATGGACCAAATATTATTCCATCTAGAGCTACTTTTGTAGCCACAAATCGTAAGGTTTTCGGTTGTAATTGTGTTTTCGACCTCATAAATTTATCCAATCCTTGATACCTGTATAATATATAGTTTTAAATTGTATCATTATATGGAATTGTTTTATTTATTTAATGAAAAAGAATGACTAACCAATAGTGACCAACTGGTCCAACAAATGCTAAACCAAACAAGCTTGTGGTTGCGACTCTTTTCCAATTGATCTTGAATGCTTTCTCTTTTTCCTATACTCCATAAATTTCCATCAATTTTAAATTAAAAGAACTATAATAATCATCACTAGATTAATCTATTCCTAGCTTTTTGAAGAGATAGTGTACATGGTTCTACTAATAAAATATAGGTTATTTTACATAATACAGGGACCTATATCGCAATTTTTGCAGGTTCCATTGAAACCCACCCCCTGGTATCATTAGACTTGTGATATAAATCCTTCATAAGTTGTTCATTAATGGGTAACTTAATGAAGCTCAAATTTTCGAAAGAATGTTATCTTTGGAGTTAGTGATACATTATTAACAAATAAGTTATATACATTAACCATTAGGTAAAGAAGAACATAAACCCATTAGATTACTTGGCCAACAAGTAAAAAATAACATAAACCCATTAGATTACTTGACCAAGAAATTAAAAAAGAACACTACATGGAGAGAAGGAACAAATACCCATATGCTCAAACCACAATAAAAATGGTAACAAACACAAACTAGACTGGAATTATAAAGAAAACGTAAATTGGGGTAAAAGTGAATAATAAAGGAAAAAGAATGGGGTAAATGGTAATTAGTTAAATCTTACAGAAAGTTGGTGGTGAAGGCGAATTTTATTGGAAGTGGAATGAGTGACGGCTTGAGCAGCAATGTCACCAAAACCCCAAATCAAACCGGAGCTTATGACCTGTGTCTTTACTGGATGAACTGCTAAGCAAGTTTGGTACCATTTCCAAACCCTCATCATTTTTATCGTCTATTATCTATATAGATATATACTTTGAATGTGTGTGTAATTTGTGCATATATTGAGCTGCTGATGAAGAAGAAGATAGGGAGAGGAGGGGAAAATAAAAAAGTATGGTTAATTTTATGAATAGTATTTGGTCCAATGAATGAATTTCGTGTGTGAAAAAAGAATTTCGATAATCTGTAGGGATTTGCTTTTTATATTGACTTGGGCCACAAAACGATCACAAAAGAAACTTGGGCCTCAATATCCATGATTATGACCAATCTATTAGGTTATATTACGGCCTACATCATCTATTGACTAACATAGAGTTGAACTCAACAATTTCTCGTGATTCGAGTGACCATAGCTTTGTTATTTTTTCAGTCCTTAAGGGGGAAAAGTAAGAGATACGGGTTCGGATCTTTTTCCTGAACATAGGTAACCTAGTTAGGGTTCGAATCTTCTCCTTGAACATAGATAACCTAGGGAAGGTGTGTATATTTCCCATAAGATTAGTCGTGGTATGCGAAAACTTGTGATCTTTCCTTCTTTCTCCCAAATTGCAATATATTTAAAGAAAACGAGATTACAGGCAAACTTCACTCAACCCATTGGCTAACTATATATAGTAAAGTGGATTGCCCGTTGTCAAACAAGTCATCTAATAGTATTTTTTTGGTAGGTAGATGGCCTGGGCTAGTTTGCGTGCATCACGCCTAATTTCACAGAAAATAGCAAGTATCCTTATCCATAACCAAGGTAAATCAAAACAAATGTATATTTCCCATAGGATTAGCCGTGGTACGTGAAAGCTGGCCCGAGCACCCATGATATAAAAAGAAACTCGTGATCTTTCCTTTCTTTCTCCTAAATTGCAATATATTTAAAGAAACGAGATTACAAGCAAACTTCACTCAACCTGGTTGGTCCAAAAGGACTAGATTAGCTAACTATAGATAGTAAAGTGGATTGCCCGTTGTCAAACAAGTCATCTAATAGTATTTTCTTTTTGATATGTAGGTGGTCTGTGCCAGTTTGCGTGCAACACGCCTAATTTCACGGAAAATATGCAGTCTCCTTATCCATACCCAAGGTTAATCATAACTAGTTCACCTATGTCTAGGGAGGGGATTCGAACATTGTACCTCTTACTTGACACCATTTGGCCAGTTGATTACGCATTTGGTTACCTGATTACACAGATTCTCTTCATAAAGAAAAAGTTAGGATTACACTCGGTTACAATATAAATGTGACTAATAATATTATATATAGAGGGTTTGTATAGTTGGATGTCATTTGATAGTGGAAACATAACACTTAGGTATTTCTTGGCCAAAAGATACGCCTTCAAAATTCCAAGAGTTTCTATCTTTTCTGCACAGTCAGTAACTATGTTTCAAGCTTTGCATTCTTTAACCTTTCTAAAAGAATCTCTCGTAACACATGAGATTGAGGTTGAGTTTAGTAAATATGATGCATCACATTTAATTTTAACATAATCGGTAGGCAGACCAACTACTTGACTTTTTTACAAACACTTCCTCGGATTCTCTCGCCATCTGAGTGGGATCTCTTTCACCTTTCAAAAGGGCATTTCTATCATTAGAGTAGAAAAAATATAATTGATATTTCCACATAGCTATCCCTTATATTAAGTGTCGTCATTAGTATAATTTTGCATCATTGTAGTAAAATGCATGTTCGTCCTTCCATATTTGCTATGCCAAAAATATGCATATAAATTCAATACACATGTCCTTTTTGTTAAATTTATTGTTGAGTACTGTATATGTAGGGCACAAATCCAAAGTGTCAGTAGTAAACTCGCAAGTAAAGTCAAGGGGTAAATCAAACCACACAACCTTTGTCCAGGGGACTTTTGAATTCCAGCTAGTCTTCCAGGGACTTTATATATCCCTTTGATTAATCAAAACTAGATTGGCATTTCATTATATTCTTTTTCAACAGTTACATTATATATGGTCTTTGTTGTGTATATTCCTTTTGTCGAGTGTGGCCAGATGATATTATCACCGTTTAGTAAATCATTAAGCGATATTTACATGATTTTCTGAGCAATATTGAGATCAAATGTATCAAAAATGATATCAGGGTGCCATTCACCCCCTCACTGAGTTATAAGTCCACATACCCACTTAAGGTTGGTGTTACCATTGTATATATATTTCCTCCATCATGGATCAAATTATCATACCAAATGATTGTATAGATCCCATTACCAATCTGAATGATGCATCCCTATTTCAAAATATCCCTCCCAGCTAAGAACTAGTACATGCCCAAGGTCTAGTATTTTTAAGCCTAGTTTCCCAAAAGGAGGATTCCACAAAGTATATGCCTTTAAGGATTCTAGTGACCAGGACATTTGGTTTGTTTGTGATTCTCCAAACTTCTCTGACTATAAGTTATTCATTTTTAGAAAGTCTCTGAAACCCAACCACCAATACTTTTTGTAGTAAGTCATCTAGTGAATGTGTCTCGGCCCCTCCTACTCCCCACCAAAACTTAGCAATACAAACTTAGATTTTTCGCAAAATATTTTTGGAAGGAGGAATACGACATAGTGTAGTTCGACAAGGCTTGAAGAACGGCTTTAATCAAAACTTCTTTGTCTACTTTCGAGAGAAGGTCTTCCTTCCATTCTATAACCTTTCATAACGCGGGCAATTTTATCTATTATACATCATATCAATACCCAAGTATTTTCCAAAAAAGTCCGTTTTTGTGATATTGAGCTTCTTTCTAATATTATCCATGATGTTCCTCGGTGTCCCTTTACTAAAATAGATGTTAGACTCTAAAATTTTTACACTTTGGCCTAAACATTCACAATAATTCCTGATACATCTTTGGAAAACAACCAATTCCCTATAAGAAATTGCGACAAAAAATAGGAAATCATTCGCAAACAACAATTGGGAAAGTGTTTGGCATTCTCTCGTGATTTTCAGTCCCTTAATTTCCATTCCGACATTCAAAATTGATAAGAATTGAGTATGTCAGATATCATATAAAAAGAATTATGGATAAAAGATCACCTTGACGAAGTCATTTTTCAGGGGAGAACTCTAGTAATCTCTTATTGTTGATTTTTTTCTAATATTTAATTGAGTAATGATATATATCACCCAAATTCATACCATCCAATATACCACCCATGACGTGACGTGATTTGAGTGGAATTAAATCGTCGATCAAATCAAGAAAATAAATACATTAATGATTTACTTCCACTCAAATCATGCCACATCATGGGTAGTACGGATTTGGGTGGTATATATCATTACTCTATTTAATTGTTGACACACATCTTCTATTTGACCCATTTTCATGACATCTCAACTTTTCCAGAACAACTTTTAGGAAATACCATTTGATTTGGTCATATGTTTTGGTCATGACCAACTTGACCTTAGTGTAATGCTTATTTGATTTCCTATTCCATATGAAGAAATAAGATACCTCACGCGCAATCACAATATTATTTTGAATTGTCCAACCTTTAAAAAGAGTTGATTGACTCCGTGCAATAATATCACTAATATACTGTTGGAGATATACTTTCTCCAATGAACCATTTGATAAGTCAAAAATGGTTATTACATTTCCCACATCGGTGGGATATAAGGACACATAACCATTTTTATACTTAGTGATTTTAACTAAGTTCAAATAGCCAATAACCATGTACATGGCAAGGCAATGATCTAGCCCACACGCGCGCACCACCACCACCACCCGCCCGGCCCGGCACCGGCGACGGCGACGGCGTAAGGCGTGGGTCGTGGGTCGTGGGGAGTTTGGGGAGTTTGGGGAGTTTGGGGAGTCAAAAAATGAAAAATGAAATGGATTTTGTACCAGCTCTTATAGTGGGGGGTTGACTACTCAACTTAAACGTAGAGACAAAGCTCCACCAATCTCGCACACGTTAAAGTGAAAGAATATCCCAGCAGCTGTTACTTAGTCAAAGTCAAACACGTGGGAATATCAAAGGAGGTAAACTAAGCTGTTACAGAAAATCAAATCAAATCAAACGTGGGGGTTACAAGACAATCAAAACGTCAACCCAATTAAGCCAATTTCGGGAGGAAATCGTGGGCTTTAATGAGGACGTTTCTGAAGGCTTGGGTCCTCCTTTCCACTCCTCTATATAAAGAGCACTCTCTACACTCTTAGCAGACTACGAAATAACACACAAGAAAAACACTCTGCCTCACCACCTTCTCTAAACTTTTCCCGTAGTAGTTCTCTGTTAGAGATACCGGTCACGCCGGAATATCTTTTTAACAACGGTGACGCTTTGTTTTTCCTTTTCCATGTAAGTGATTTGTTATTTCCGTTTCCGTGTAATTGTTAAGTCGATTTTTGTAATCGTTTTTCCCGTGTAATTGTTATGCGGTTGTTGTAATCGTATTTCGATTTATTGTAATAGTTAGTCTATTTCAAAACTTTTTCTTTTCATTTGTTTTTGTTTTCCGGAAACCATTTTTCTCTTGTACAACTGGTGGTTATTTCTAATAACATATACGACAAGAGTCTAGTTGTAAAATATCTCGAAATAATACCTAAAATTCGCACATGAAATGGGTCTAAAATATTTAAACCTCAGCTGGAATCTCCTTTCAGAAGGAGAGGAATGATTGTATTATTAAGGGAGTCCAAATCCGCATCATTTATCATAAAATTATTACTATCATGAAAATATCATTTTTACTATGTCCCAATATATCAAAAGAAACAATCTGGAAGACCGCACGGTCCTAGAATTTTTGAACCACTCATACGGAAAAATCGTAGCTCGTACTTCCTCAAGATCTGGTTTATCAATAATATCATTATTCATATCCCAAGTGATTGTACACCATATGTGTTATGTGGTCGGTATTGGAGGAATGGAAGTCCCATCCTTGTTTAAATTCATAAATACTTGATCGACAAGATTTTTGACATCCTCGAGTTCATCAATCCAAAACTATCGTCCTCTGTATGCTGAGAATGTTTTAATGTGATTTTGTAGGGCTGTAAGGCATGAAAGATAGTCGTATTTTATACCAAACATCAATCCATTTCAATAGGGCCTAATATCTCTTCTCCAGACAAAAACAAAAACTCAAAAAATTGGTCAGTAAAACCAAATAGTCTTATTGATCCAGTGTCTTAATGAACTAGATTAAGATCTCATTAAGTGAAAACAAACATCCCCTAATATTTCAAACCAAGTCTATGAATCAGACACTACCTCTTAACAGAATAATTAATTATTCAGAATTAAGTACTTATCACTTAAAAAATTAAACGACACCTAAGACATGAGACCCATTATCATACTGGGTCCAAGTTCGTTTTTGGTAGTAGTATATTTTGGTGATTGTTATATAACGATGTCTAATTTTATAATTTCTATAAAGTTCATTTTTTTATAATTACATTATAAGTTCTCTTAAGCATTTGGATATATACCTATTGTTCATAATTTGTTTGTTCAAGGTCATTTTGTCCAGCAATAGGTAAATCCAATTGGTTTTGGTCCAATTAAGGTCTTTTGTCCATGTCAGTTATGAATATATACCAAACTGATTTCCAGTATAAGAAGACCATAAATTAAAACCAACAAAATACAATTAAATACATACCCAGATTTATATTTATATTTCAAACAGAAGTTGGGTACATACCCATATTCATACATATTCAACTAGATACTTACCTATGCCTACAAATGATTAGATATATACCCAATTGGTTTCTTATATAAAGATAAGATCATCAATTAGAACCAACAAAATAGAACTATGTATAAGTTGGTGATGGGTATATACACATTCAAGCATATTTAATTGGGCATATAACTATACAGGTATAAACAGATCTATACCATACATGTCCATACACACACAAATATATACACATATAGATACACACCACCAAGTACACCAAAAAACATAAAAATGACAGATTTGATCATTTTTTACTGGAAAAAATGATTTACTAGACCTACAAAAGGTTAAATTCCACCGTAGATCTTTTTCCTGGTTTTTTTATGGTATAAAGATTGTGTTGTAGAGAGAGAAAAGTGAGTTTCTACTGCATAAGAAATTGAAATAGAAAGAAAGAAGATTAGAAAGAGAGGGAAAGGACTACATAGATAGGTTTGTGTGTTTTAAGAAAAAAGAAGAAATTTTATAGTGAAGAGGAAAGATTATTTGATCTTTTTCTCTCTCCAGTTATTTTCTAAAGATTTAATTATTAATGAGCTTTATTCGAAGAGTAAAAAGATCTAAAGCCTCTAAGCATTTTACCCAACCAAAAAATATTACTTCCTCCTTTCTAAAAATAATATCCACTTATCTTTTTATACAAATTAAGAAATTATTTTAAATATACATTAAAATATAAATTTAATTTTTATATAAGAGTAATAATGAAAAAAATTGAAAAAAAGTATCATTGATATTCTAATGGATAATTTTTTTTTTCTCATTACATTTGAGGCCTAAAGCGACCAATTGTCTTTCATAAGCAGCTTCTTCAATCCCCCAGGAGGGTCAGCAAGATAGACCGGATCGCCTTCCATGTGTGCCCCCATCTTAGCCAAATAATCTGCACAATAATTTGCTTCTCGATACACGTGAATCAGCTCAAAACCTGCTCGAGACGCAAGAATATCTCTACTTTCTTTCAGTAGCGTGTCTAGCCAATCCCCAAAGTTCCCACCGCCCTTTACTAGCGCGTGTAACTCTAATGAATCAGTTTCAACAATTACTACCTCATGAACCCTTTCAATAGCCAGAGACAAACCAACGTGTAACGCGATAAGTTCTGAATGAAAAGCCGAATATACCTTTGCCGGTCCTGTAAATCCACCCAGAAAGGTACCATCTTTATCTCTAAGACTCCCCACACTCCTGTCTTCGAAGAGCCTTATGAAACTTCCATCAATATTAAGTTTAATGCCCACTGCTGGTTTGATCCACTTTACCAGGGTGCTTTTTGCAGATATAATCAACCCACCATCTATCTCTTTACCCCATGCACGGATATAATTAATAGCGTAATTTTCAGCAATATATCTCATGGATTATATTGTTTTACCTCTCTTTCCACCGTTAAAAATTCTATCATTACGATCCGTCCATATTGTCCAACATATAGGGAGTGCTAAAGTTCTCAATTCAAGCCCATTTGCTTCTCCCTTACAATTTATGATCTCACGCCACCAGCTCTTTGAAGTTAAACAATTAGATTGTCCATTTTGTAACAGGTCAGTATTAAAATAATTAGAGCCCATTTGACCATGTCCAAACAACTGAGAGTTTCTAACTTCAGTGGACAACTCATTATTACCTTCTGCTATTCAAATTATATGGGCAACAGACGAATTTGGAGCTGTACCAATAAATGCTCCATCTTCTCGAATATCTTCCAAGCCTGTTACTATGACAAAAAAAAAAAAAGCCTGTAACAAAACCGAGATATTCACTAGTCTCACTTAATGACGCAGCTCGCTCAGCTTCCTCCCTCTGTCTCGCATGATTTATTAATTCAGTCAATGCAGGCCAACCTTCCCATATGCCCTCATACCTGGTACAATCCCTGAACAGATGCATTTCCGTCTCAGTTTTAACTCCGCAGCCAGTACAAATTATACTAACATCAACACCTCGAAGAGCAAGATTGGCGGCAGTAGGTAAGCGTCCCCACACGGCCCTCCAAACCAACATTTTAACCTTCTGTGGACATTTCAGAGACCACACACTATCCCACTTAAAATCCACTTCCGTTACCGGCGACCAGGTACTGTTATATGTTGATTTTACCGAAAACTCACCAGATTTTTCGTGTTTTCATTTATACCTTTCTAGCTGATCAGTATGCGATACTTCTACCCCATTTAACAAAATCTCTCTCCACTCAAGAAGTCCTTTGCACATCCTTGAGTCAGAATTCTTAGGAACCCAATTTAATAGCCCCTCGCTAAAATATTTATGCCTTAACGCCACGGCCCATAACGCTTGGTCATTCTTGAGGATTCGCCATCTCAATTTTGCAAGTAGCGTTCTATTAAATTCTCTAGTATCTTGGAAACCCAGACCGCTTTCTTTCTTTGAACGATACAACTTCTCCCACTATAGCCAATGGAAATGGATAATATTTTTAAAATACTATAAAGTTTAGACATTATTTTTAAGACGGAGGGAGTAAATATAAGGCTTCAAATAATCATATGTGCAATCAAGATTACAATATGAACAAACATAGATTATTATTCTCGAAATATATATCATTCTCAATTAATTAAAAAGGGGTAACAACCAAAAATAGGCCTTTAGCTATCATGGCGTAGCAAAAATAGTCCCACTTCAAAATGTGTAGTTCTTTTACATAATTATATATTTTTTTCGATTTAGGACATTTCTTTTAAATTAATTTAAAACTAAATCAAAATATTATTTTAAGGATAAATTGCAACATTGGTTCCTATATAATGGAAAAATTGGCGATTTGCACCACCATCACTCCTCCATCTCCAACCACCACTTCACAACTCCTCTCCAACTCCAGACACCGACACCCTCCTCCATCACTGATTTACTTTTTCAAGTTAATTGCACGCAAAGGATTAAATATATGCAAAACATTAAAAATACTTCTCTCCATTACAAATTCGATAAGAAAACTAAGGCTACTTTAATTACTAACCATCAAGAGTTCCGGGGCACATTTTTGTCAGGAACATATATTACAAAAAAGGTCCAAATACTCACATTTTCACAATAGCTATAGTCCAACTTAACTAAAAGGGAATAGGGAAAAGCAAGAAAACGTTGCCTCATCTACATATAGTTTCCAGTTTATCTGATGAACAGTTGGTCCCAGTGTTCGGTAGAAAATTTGACCCCAAATAACATAATAAATATTTCAGTGATACATACATAAAGAGTTTTTGCTATCTAAGAAAAACTGTCTCAATGTACACAAACTAGTGAAGCTTTTATGAAATCCTAACGTTAAAACTTTAAGTAACAATACAAATATATGATCAAAAGTGTAATTATTAAAAATAAATGGGGATTGTAGTTGGAAAGGAATTGCAAACTGCCGGTGGCTTGAAAGTTTTGCATTGTGGTTGGAGATGAACAAGTAATAGTGCTAATCGACTATTTCTTATAGCATAGGGACCCAATTGCAATTTATCATTGAAGTAAAAATTTAATTTCAGTTAAATTAAATTAAAAAAAAAATACATTTCTAAATTGGGAATTTTATATGAAATACCAAATTGCCAAAAGCCTCTAAAGAATTTCACCGCATCAAATTACTATATAGGATAAATTTTGTCGATATTTAGGAGTCAGAAAATATTAAGTAGAAGAAACATAATTAAGACGCATCATAGATAAACAAAGGTTCGTCCCACATTGACAAAACATTCCTCAGTAAAACTACAAATTCTATTCTTCAACAATAATAAATAATCCATATATTTACTTCTTCTTTTCACCTTCCACTTCCATTCACTTTTTACTTGTCTCCTACATAAAACTCTCCACTAAAATTAGATTATCTAAATGCTTGATAGACAAATTCGGGAATATTAGATTAATTCAGCTCTGAGAACTGAAAAGATGATGATATTTAAAGCTCTGAGCTACCACAAACTTGGAAAGAGAGAGGGTCATATAAAGGCACGAGACTTGAACAATACGGAAACACAATAGCTCCTACATTATGTGTTCCAAACACACATTTCTTAGTTTTAAAATCATATGAAATCACCGAAACATCTGAAGAATATATCTTCAAATAAACAACATTGTCATAAAAAGCCAGAGGTATCCACGATTTAAGATCAGCCTTAAGTACATTTTTATAGTAATCAACAATATTCAAAGAGTACTTTAGTTCCCAAACTGGCTCCTCGTGATTTTTCAAAACCCAAACATAAAACACAGTACAGTTATTATACATATAATGAAGATAACCCTCTGATTCACCAAAAAAACCCTTCCAATAAGGTAAATCACTTGAAAAAGGCAACTCTATTACTTTACACACTTCATTTTCCACATGAAATGCTATTATTTGATTATCCATTGTCATCCAATTTAACCAACCATTAGTAAATATGAATTTATGTTGAGAAAATATTCGCGAACTAAATGTATATACCTCCTCACATGTTTTCCATTCTTTAGTATCCGATGAGTAAATCTCAAATGAATATGAATTTGCATCATTTTGATTGCTTTTTGTAACGTGTTTGATGTGAACCAACTTAAACATTGATGTAGAACAAAAAGGGTAGAAAGCTAATCCAATGTGGTTTACATTAGATTCAAAATCCACTTCAGATGTAACTTTTAACCATTGTTTTGTAAGAGGATTGCATATATAAATACTGTAATTTCCATTTTGAAGAGCTTTACCCCGAGAATAAAGTATACCATTAGAGGATGATAATAGAAGCACGTTTTTTTCTGGAAGGAAATTTAATACATCTTCTTTTACTGCACATCTTGTTTCGCTTAGTGTTAGAAGATCCACTTTGTCTGAACTCGAATTTTGTTGAGTAAAGTTTCTTTTTAGGAACAGTCCTCGAGTACCTTTTACTCTTTCATGATAATTGCGCAAGAAAAAGGGATCTGATACAAAGCGATACCACCTCTTTGCTGTACATTTAAATGCCACCAGAGATTCCATAGGCAATCTAGATAAGATCTCGATTATAGTATCCTTGTCTAAATACTTCTCCATATATAGCTGGATCATCGATTTAAACAGAAATTAGATATAAAAAAAAGAAAAAAAGTCAGTTGGATCTATCTCAATATCAATTAATAGATATAACACTTAATTCATGCATAACATCTTGAAACCGAACAACAAACAAGACTATCTAAACCAAGCATATATACTGTCAACAAATCTGTAAAGGAAAGTTCAGTTTGTAATAAATCGAAATCAATTTCATTTTAATTTGTTTTACCTTCAAGTTTTGGTTGGTGCAGAAGTGTTGTTAGTGGTGAAGAATAACCTCCGACGGCGATGGTGGTGGGATAGAGTTGGACAGCAGCTGCTTGGATATGTGTGAGCGTGAAAAGCTTTCTTTGAGTGGGATTTTCTAGGTCTTTTGTTTGGATAAGATTTCTATTTACTATATTATCAACTAATTAGTTCATCAATTCATCCCTTTATAGTAATCGACACACATAACCCATATAAATATGTTCTTCGACAAAAAATAAAAAACCCATATTAATATGTTAGTAATAATAATGTAGGATTATTAAAAAGAATAATGTTAGGGGTATCTTGAGAGATATTAATAGAACTTGTATTGCCGGCTTTGTGGGGTCGTGTTTGTTTGAATCTCCGCTTATGTCGAAAATGTTTGCACTTCACTACGGACTAAGGTGAATCATTAGCAAAGGTTATAAAGAGATATATATCGAAACGGATTCGAAGGAGCTCCATGCGCTAGTGTAAGACGGTGGAAGCTCAGTTTGCCGTTTTGATAAGGACCCGAGGGAGTTCCACGCACCAGTGAAGGGCGGTGGGAGCTCAAGTAGTCATTGCATTGCACAGGAATGCTCATAGATGTTGCGAAATCAGATTACGTTCAAATTCTCTCATATATTTCGTGAAGCAAATTTTTGTGCAGATAAATTAGCAAAGGAGGGAGCGAATATGAACACAAGACCTGTGGGATTTGAGGACCCTCCGGAATATCTTTGGAGCTATATCACGAGGGATCGGGGTGAACGTGCAACTGCTAGAGTTGTACTAAACTCCGAATAAGAACTAGAGTGTTCACGTTGTAATTTTTATAAACGACTTTCGTTAAAGCCTCTCATGTATGCAAAAAAAAATCAACTCTTTTGAGTTTTGTAATGGGGAATCAGATCCAGAATTTTCAATTTTTCGAATTTTTAGAACCGAAAATTTCAATTTTGGAATAAATTTTTAATGTTCTGAAACATTAAATATTCAGATACTTCGATTTTTTGAGAAAACCGGATTAGAAATGAAACTACATATAAATTTACAATTTTTTCAGTTTTCTGGTCTGATTTTTGTTTCTAATTCGTATTTTAGATTTTACATTTTGAATATTAAATAAATAATAAATTCTAAGATAAAAAGAATATACAACCAAAAACGTTGACAAATTTTGGAGAAAAAAAAATGAAAAAGTAAATGTTGAAAAACATTGAAGCATTTTTTATTTATGTTCGAAAGAAAAAACAAAAAACATGATAAAGCCTAAAAAGGAAATTATTTTTAACCTATAATCTAGCGGGTTGAGTGAGCAATTTGATGATACTGTACTTTTTGAATTGTTTTGCAGTAAATATCTATTTGGCGCAACTGTTAGAAAGGGTTTAACATAACAAAAAAAAGTCAATTCTTCTTTCGCAATTTTCATACCTTCGTTCTGAAAATCCAAACCAAAAATTCGAAATTTCCGACCCAAAAATTCTTAAATTTTTGTGCCGAAATTTTTAAATTTCTGGTAAATTCCGAAATTCTGCAAATTCCGATTCGAAATTTTTTCAGTTTCGAGATTTCGGATAGGAATTGGAGTGGAAAAAATAGAAATTTTTCTAAAACACCATTTTTTCGATCCGTTCATCCGAGTTCCATCTCTAGTTTTGACAAAAGCTAAGTGGGCTTACCATTTTTTCTTCCCAAAGTGGACTTTCATAACGAAATCATAAATACTTAAATGTCAAGTCCACTAGAAACACAATCAAAATCGAAATATCCAGAGTAGAAAAAAAACCTAATAATAATCAAAATGCGAAAGATCTAAACTAAGAAAATATCTAACTATAAAGATCTCTGGAGATGTTCGTGAACGAAACTCACAGTCTTCACAACCATCTACTCAGCCTTCTAATGGAGTTGTTGTCTTCACGCTGGAGAGGCTGCCGGAACAAAGAAGGAGAAGAAGAAGAAGAAGAAGGGAAAAGCTTCACTTCGACGAGATCTATGGTGAGGTCCGGCGAGGACATGCTCTCCATAAGCTACTCTCAATGAGCTCAAAATGGAGGAAAGAAAAAAGAAGAGAGAGAGAGAGAGACATGGATGAGAGAAGAGGAGAGGAAAGGAGGGCGAGATAGGGGAAACTTGGTGAAATAAAAATTAGGGTTTCTCATTATAGGGTATATAATAGATAAAAAAAACATCTAAGGATATAATGGGGAATAAAAAAACTTATATTGTCAAATATGGTTTCTTTCCTTTAGTAAGAAGAATAGATTGGATGGGGTGCTAGGGTTTTGAGGAGGGGTCTTCAAGACATTGTGGGTAATTATTTCAATATATATTTCCATTACTTTAAAAACTTGCAATTAAATTGATTTTTTAGGTGTAATTGTATTATTGTGAAAATTAATATGTACTAATTTGTCTTTATTGGTTACTTTAGAGCTAATATCAACTTTTAGGAGTTTTTAGAGTATTTCTTAGATTAGGGCTTAATTGTGTAATTTTTTATTGTAAAGGTTTATTGTGCAATTAAATTATTAAGGCATTTAAAAATAAAATTAAAACTTTTGGGCCTAATAGATTACTTTATACTTTTAGTGTGGCTAAAAAGTGACAATATAATAATATAAAGGTATAATACATAAGTATTAATAAATGGCCTTAATAGTGCAAATGATATTAAATAGTGTAAATAATATAAAAGTATTAATCATAGGAATTGTTATATCAATTAATATAAAATTAATGATATAGGGAGATAATAGTGCGTTTGATATAAAAACAACAATATAAGGGGTTAATAGTGCAATTAATATAAGATTAATAATATAGGGAGCTAAATAATGTGATTAGTATAAAACACCAATATAAAAATAAGGGTCAATGACCCAAAAAATCAAAATAATATTATACTTGCCCCAAAGAATCATCCATTAACTTACTATTATAAGATTACATGTTTACCCGTCAAGGACGATTCCCGTCAAGGACGATTCCCATCAAGGACGATTCCCGTCAAGGACAATTCCCATCAAGGACGATTCCCGTCAAGAACGATTCCCATCAAGGACGATTCCCATCAAGGACAAAATTTAGTTAATGATGTTATTGGGCAGAAATTTTGTCATTGATGTTATTGGGCTGAAAATAATATTATTTTGATTTTTTGGGTCATTTTCCCTAAAAATAATGTGATTAGTATAAAACACCAATATAAGGGGTTAATAGTGCAAATAATATGAAATATTAAATATAACTTAATGGTGAAATTAATATAATTATGTTTCAAACACTTAGATGGTATATACAGTGGTTTCCAGATACTTCTACGAGTATCACCAATAGACGAGCACTTACCGAGAGATATGCGATACATCTCCCAAATTACGACTAGGTACCTGTAGGACCTATATGGAGCAGATACCTTACGATTACGATATTGGTAAATACGACCTTGAAGTTCACTACATTTTGTTTTATGATAGTAACATCCAAATGCAAGCAAGAAATTTCCTAAAGAAGTATTAAGTTGTTTGTGAGTATAAGATATGTATGTAGTACGTAGGTTATCGTTGCATGTATGTTGATTTTTGGTTTAGGCATCTCACACGTTGTCGTAAACTTACTACTTAGTTCAAACTAGATATGATAATTATATTGCGTCACATATTTACTTCAATATGTTTTTTTGGACTGTTTATTTTTAATTGTTAGACTTTTACTTAATATAAGGTAATTGTCCAAATTTATAGGAACCGTTTGGCTAGAGACCCAAGTATACCTATGTGACAAGCGTATAAAGTTTATTACTCAATTGGATTAGTCTAATTCGATCATGTCAGTGTATTCTTACCATGTACTATCGGGTCTTTAGAGAACATTTACTATAAATTTAGAAAACTACCTCTAAAAAGCGCCATCAGTCGCTATTAAAATAAGATATCTGGAGACTGCTAAGTAGTTGCCATAGGTTAATGACAATTGACAACCATAGCGGCCGCTACTCAATTTGATCATTAGCTACCAGTGTATAGTGGTCATTGGAGGGTGGTAGTCGGCCAAGACAAAAGGTGGTCGCTAGAGTATACTTCTAACGACCGTCACTAGCTACTAACATTTGACGACCACCAACTGTCGCTAAAACATCTTCGTTTTGTGGAAATATAATTAGAACATAAGAAAAAGCCATATTTCCTATCAATCGTGCACGCCCAACCACCATCTGCCTCCATGTTTATTCAACTCAAATCGTTTATGTAAGCACAATTGACTTTTGATTTTGATTGGCCAGTAGGAAAAAACAAATCTGTAGTGAATAATATGCTAAACTTTCACCATATTTGAAAATTAAAAGCTATCACATCATTATGCAAAACCGAATCATATATGAGAACACTATAACAAATATACAACCAAACTAAGTCAGATTTTAAAAGCTATCACATCATTATGCAAAACCGAATCATATATGAGAACACTATAACAAATATACAACCAAACTAAGTCAGATTTTGTATTCCTTCATAAGGATGTTATTTCTTTATCATTACAATCAAAAGATATGTATTTTTTTTTCTTCTGAACTAACTCGATTAAAGTTTAAACCAAGCAAAGAAGTATCAAAACTAACAACTTAGGAAATCGACAGAGATCTTTCATGGATCGACATTATTTAGTTGGGTTCCTCGGGGGAAAGCTCTTCACCATCTTCCTTTTGCAACTGCTCCCAATTCGTGTTACAATTCATCTCCATCTTCATTTGGCCATATATTTTCTTATACATTTCCAGATCAAGGAACTGCAGTATGCAAACTAAAAACGTCTTCCCTTGACTCACCAAAACGTTACCTTAGATATATACCTTATTGAGTTCTGAGCTTATAATATCTTTTTAATAGAAATAAATCCAAGAAATTCAAATGGAAACAAGGGCGTCCATCAATGAGATACTTTATATAAACTCAGATTAATTAAAAGTTAGAAAAAGATGAGCAAAAAGATGATTTAGTTCAAGCAAAGTATTATTTCCATTATTAAAAATTGATGATATATTACCAAAAAGAATCAGGGTTTTGATGACAACTGATTCCTAACAAAATAATTGATGATATATTACGTAAGAATTGTCAATAGAGAGAATGTATAGAAAATGAGAATTGCTACAATTTTGTAGCCACACCTTTTGTGCCCGCAAAATGTAACATTTCCGAATTTGATTTAAACAACAATTCTTCTGAATCGTTGTAAAGCATTTCAAAAAAGAGAGATATGATTTTTAGGCACAATTAGATGCCACACAACATAAAAAATGGTCATAATACCAAAAATAAAATAAAAGAGTTACATCATCAGATGCTTAAACTTGTCACTGATTTACAAAAATAGAAACCATTCTAATAGTTTGACATTTGAATAGGTTAAATAAATAGAGGGTTCATACACAGACCAACAGAGGGCTGAAAATCATAACACTTTAACATAACAACATATTACTCTTCCTGAAGCTTTCGCTTTCTAATCCTCTCGCTACGACGAACTTTGACAGACTCAGGTAGAGGCACCAGACTTACACAATGCGAAAAGATAGTAGGGAAACCTCGTGCAATCACACAATTCTTAGTTCTGAAGTCGTATGAAATCACAGCTTCTTGAAATCTTTCATTAACTACCTTTATGTATACAACATCGTCAGAAAAAGCCACAGGTATCCACATATAATATCTGAACTGTATAACACTTGCATGTTGTTGACAAAGTTCAGCTGCATCTAGAGAGTGCTTAACTTCCCAAGTTGGGTCCTCATAATTTTTCAAAACCCAAACTGTAAGTATACCACTCATGTTATGATACACACAATGAAGATTGCTCTTTGATTCACCCAAACAACACCAGAAATTCAAAGATAGATCAGAAGGCAAGGATATAACCTTAGACATTTCCTTTTCTACATGGAATGATAATATATCACCTTTTTCTGTCAACCAATTCAACCAACCATTAGTAAAGATGACAGTGTATTTCAAACAAATGCGCGACCCCAAGTTACACATCTCCTTGGATTTTTTCCACTTGTTAGTATCTGACGAGTAAATATAAAATGAATATGTGTCGCTTTTGCTGTGTTTCACATTGACTAATTTAAACATTGAAACTGCCCCCGATGAAGAACGGAAAGGGAACATAGCAAAACCAAAAAAAAAACCTCCTTTAGATCTTAATTGTAACCACTGTCTTGTAACTGGATTGCATATGTAGATCCTATCACGTTCATCCTGACAAAGCAAACTCTGACAACAAAGTATACCATTAGAAGACGATATAACATAAACCTTTTCTGGAAGGAAATCTAAAACGTTATTTTTTATTTCATATCCTGATTCAGTGAGAGTTAATAAATCGACTTTGTCAGAATTTCGTTTCCGCAAGATGAGTCCCGGAGTTCCTTTTTGTCTTTCATAATGAACGCGCAAGAATAAGGGATCAGATACAAAGTTATACCACCTCTTAGCAGTGCACTTAAAAGTCATGAGAGTTTCGGCAGGCAGTCTTGATAGGATATCAATTGTAGTGTCTTTGTCGGTAAACACCTCCATAATTTGGAATTTAAATAGCTGGATAATAAAATATCACCATAAATTAGATTTAAAAAAAAAAAAAACAGTTTTTCCAGTTGTTCCTCTCTCAATCAAATAAAACACATAAAACATGCTTTAATCTGCCGCCCTTAATTCATGAAAAGAATTTTAATCCGAATAACAAACCAGACAATCTAAACCAAGCAAACTGAGAAACCATAATAAGTAGTAAGCTTGTTCTGAAACAACACACGAGTTTATATTCATATTTAAACCTTATTCTCATTTAAAAAGTCAAGAAGAAAAATTTTAATCGGTTAAAGCCAAAGGTGATGTTAGGAACAATTCAAACTAAAATTAGTAGCATAGCACGGTTGTGGCAAAAAGCATATTTCTGAAGATAAAAATAAAAATCACCGTCAAAAGCAAATTGCTTACTTCAACAAATGCTTCAGTTGATGGACCCAAAACTCATATGGCACCTCTTCCAAATTGTACGAAGAGGTGCCATATGTAGACCTTTCGGATATTTTTTTGCAAACAAAAAGATTTAACACTATCAAAATTGTACGAAAAAAAGGATATTTGTTTAGCAAACAAAAGAATTTGACATTATCAAAATTGAAAAAAAAAAAAAACTGAATTTAGGAAAACTTTAGTTTTCAAAAATGAAAATCAATTTTTTTAAATTATTTTTTATGGTTTAAGTTGAAAAAAACGATTAGATTACCTTAAAATTTGATTGATGAAGCAGTGGGGTTGATGAAGAAGAATGAACAGCAGGATAGATTTTGCAAGTTTCGACGGGCGGCAATCAGGGACAGAACCACGAAACTGCGGCCATCAGGACCGAGAATTTTATATTTGGAAGGTCAAGAGAAATAGTTCTAAAAATTTAGATTTTTTTTAAGGGTAATACTTCCATCCAATATTGGATGGTCCAATATTCCTATCACAACCATTAATTATTTTAGCAAAACACATGTCACTAGATTAATATGTTAGTTATTTTTGCAAGTTTAAAACATGGGGTATGTGTATTAATATCATTGGTGTAGGATCATCCAATATTGGATGGAAGAATTTTCCTTTTTTTAATGATAAAAATAGTTTTTGAAAAATTTAAAAATACCAGACCCCCAAAAGTTATGACATATCTCCATCTTGGTAATTATTTAAAAAGTAATGCTGGATATCACCCTAAATTGTATCGCCTTTATATCGTCTTCTATATAGATTTTAAATGGACCAATCAGGTGATTTCTCTTTCCTGATTTATCATTTTCTCTCTTTTTTATGATTGGTCCACATAAGGGGCGATATAAAACCGATTCAATTTGAGGTGATATCCAGCATTACTCTTATTTAAAACCCGATTTATAAATATAGTTTAAAGAGGTTTTTGCTGAAAAATGCCTAATGAAACAACTTTGATGATTTACTTTATAAAGAAATGTCTAATAAAATATATATTTTTAAAAAATAACCTTTCTATCTTTTTATACCTATATTACCTTTATTATTAAATTTATATTATATTACAAAGTTTTTTGATAAGTGGTGGCTAGGATTGATTCTGGCCAAACATAAGTGGTGGCTAGTATCAAGTCTGGCCCCACCTATCATTAATATCATTAATTATTCATTTTTAATTAAAAAATCTATATTATATTAGTACAAGGATTTTTGATAAGTGGTTGCCAGGATTGATTCTGGCCAAACATAAGTAGTGGCCAAGATCGTTTCTGGCCCCACCGATTATTAATACCATTAATTAATTTTTAATTACTTAATAAAAAACATAAAACAAAAATCTTAAATCACTCTTTACATTTAATTTATAATATTTATATAATAAAGCAGAATGTACCTAACTTCTCATATTACTACTCAAAAATCTCTAATTTCTCTCATAATTCTTTTATTCTTTTCATAAATATCTTAAAAAAATTTATTTTTTATTTTCTCAATTATTATATCTATATAAAAACCACATTGATCTTTTAAAAGAAAAAATTTCAAATTGGAAATATGAGAGCAATGTATTAACCTACACGATTTTTCGAAAAGCCAATGAAGGAAAATAATATTGAAATATATGGTGGAGTTAAAAATAACAATAATGATAATAATAATAATATCTTAAAACACTTAAGAATAATTGGGCAAATTCGATTTAGACCTTTATAATACCATTAATTAATTCTTATTTACTTAATAAAAAAAATTTAAAAAAAACCTTAGATCACTCTTTACATTTAATTTAAATTTATAATATTTATATAATAAATGAGAATGTACCTAACTTCTCATATTACTACTCAAAAATCTATGATTTCTCTCATATCCATAACCTTAGACCCTTAACTATCAACCTTAACCTTAACTTTACCCTTAACCTTAACGTTAACCTTAACCATAACCTTAAACTTAACCGTAAACTTAACCTTAAACTTAAACTTAACCTTAACCCAGACCCAAACCCAAACCCAAACCCAAACCCAAACCCAAACCCAAACCCAAACCTTAACCTTAAAATTAACCCTAACCCAAACCCAAACCTTAACCTTAACCTTAACCTTAACCTTAACCTTAACCCAAACTCAAACTTAACCTTAACCTTAACCTTAGCCTTAACCCATCCTAAAACCAAACCCAAACCTTAACCATAACCTTAACCTTAACCTTAACCTCAACCTCAACGTTAACCTTACCCTTAACCTTAACCTTAAACTTAACCTCAAACTTAACCTTAACCTTAAACTTAATCTTAACCTTAACCTTAACCTTAACCCAATCCCAAACCCAAACCTTAACCTTAAACTTAACCTTAGCCCAAACCCAAACCTTAAACTTAACCTTAACCTTAACCCAAACCCAAACCTTAACCTTAACCTTAACCTTGACCTTATCCTTAACCTTAGCCTTAACCCATCCCAAAACCAAACCTGAACCTTAACCTTAACCTTAACCTGAACCTTAACCTTAACCTTAACCTTAACCTTAACCTTAACCTTAAGCTTAAGCTTAACCTTAACCTTAACCTTAACCTTAATTTTAACCTTAACCTTAACCTTAACCTTAACCTTAACCTTAACCTTAACCTTAACCTTAACCTTAACCTTAACCTTATCCTTAACCTTAACCTTAACCTTAACCTTAACCTTACCCTACCTTAACCTTAACATTAACCTTAACCTTGACCTTGAACCTTGAACCTTAAAGCCTTATCATCATCTTCACTTAACCTTAACTTAAACCGTAACTCTTAACCCTTAAACCCTTAACCTTAACCCTTAAATCTCAAGCCTTAACCTTTACCTTCACCTTCATATTAACTTTAATCTAAACCTTAACCATAATCTTAACCTTGAAGTTAAAACTTAACCTTAACCTTGAACCTTAAACCTTGAACTTTGAACCTTAAACTTTATACCTTAACCTTAATCTTAACCTTAACCTTAACTTTAATTTTAACCCTAACCTTAACATTTATCCTTTAAATTAACCTTAACCTTTAAACCTTTAACTTTAAACATTAACCTTAACTTTCATCTTACCTGTAACCTTAACCTTAAACAGATGAAGAATCATCGCGCTAATATTCGACCTTAACCCTGGAATTTTGTTGAACATTAAATGTTTAATTTTAAACCTTAACTCTAACTTAATCTTAATCTTAAAATTAAATTTAACCTCAACCTTGACTTAAACTTTAACCTTAACCCTTAACTTTAACCTTAACTTTAACCTTAACTTTAACCTTAAAATTAACCATATCCTTAACGTTGACCTAAACCTTAACCCTAAACTTAACCTTAACATTAACCTTAACTATAACCTAACCATCTTCTTGATGAGCAAAAAAGAACAACCTCAACCCTAGCTTTAACCTTGACCTTTACCCTTAAACCCCGTATTTGATTTCCGTTAATGCAACAAATTTTTTCTTAAGTGTCTTTAGACACGGGTTTTACCTAGTTATATTATAAAACAAAATATCTTAAATCACTCCCTTATTTCTCTCATTATTCTTTTATTCTTCTCATAAATTTCTTATTAATTAATCTTTATTTACTTAATAAAAAATATTTTAAAACAAAAAACCTTAAATCACTCCCTTATTTCTTTCATTATTATTTTATTTTTCTCATAAATCTCTTAAGATTTTTTATTTTTTTATTTTCACATTTGTTATATCTATATAAAAACCACATTGGTCTTTTAAAAGAAATATTTCAAATTGGGAATATAGGAGCAGTGTATTACCCTACACGATTTTTCAAAAAGCCAATAAGAAAAATAATATTGAAATATATGGTGGAGTTAAAAATAATAATAATAATATTTTGAAACACTTAAGAACAATTAGACAAATACGATTTGGACCTTTACAACCAAATTACAACATATGGGTTGTTTGATAATACTTTAATAGCGGAATGAAGTATATTTTATTTTAAAAAAATATCAATAAAAGTTACATTATTGATTATAAATACCCTTATACACAACCTTAACTTTGACCTTGACTGTGAACGTGACTTTGAACTTGACGTTAACGTTAACCTGATCATTAACCTTAAACTAAACCTAAACCTTAACCTTAACCGTCAACCCCTTATGCATAACCTCATACCCTTAACTATCAACCTTAACCTAAACCTTAACATTAAATTTTCCCTTAACCTTAACCTTAACCTTAACCCAAACTCAAACCCAAACCCAAATTCCAAACCTTAACCTTAACCTTAACCTTAACCTTAACCTTAATCTTAACCTTAACCTTAACCTTAACCTTAACCTTAACCTTAACCTTAACCTTAAACTAAACCCAAACCAAAACCTTACCCTTAAACTTAACCTTAACCTTAACCTTAACCTTAACCATAACCTTAACCTTAACATTAAACTTAACATTAACCCTAACCTTAACCTTAACCTTAACCTTAAACTTAACCTTAACCTTTAACTTTACCTTTGCCCTTACCTTTACCTTTACCTTTACCTTAACTTTAACCTTAACCTTGACCTTAACCTTAACCTTAACCTTAACTTTAACCTTAACCTTAACCTTAACCTTAACCTTAACCTTAACCTTAACCTTAACCTTAACCTTGACCTTTACCTTGACCTTAACCTTGGCCTTAACCTTAACCTTAACCTTGACCTTTACCTTGACCTTAACCTTGACCTTAACCTTAACCTTAACCTTGACCTTAAACTTAAACTATACCTTAACCTTAACCTTGACCTTAACCTTGACCTTAACCTTAACTTAACCTTGACCTTAACCTTAACCTTAACCCTAAACTTAAACTATATCTTAACATTAACCCTCAACCTATTATCCATAACCTTAACCCCTTAACCAAAAATGTTATTCTTAACCTTATTCTTAACCTTAACTTTAGCCTTAACCTAACCCTGACTGCAAACTTAACCTTAACATTAAACTTAACCTTAAACTTAACCTTAAACCTTAAACCTTACATCTTAAACCTTAAACCCTAATCTTCATCATCACCTTAACCTTGACTTTAATCTTAATCCTTAACCTTTAACCTTAAACCTTACACCTTTAACCTTAAACCTTGATCCTTAAACCTTGACCTTGAACCTTAAACCTTACAACCTTATCTTCTTCTTCACTTTAACCTTAACTTTAACCTTAAACCTTAAATCTCAAGCCTTAACCTTTACCTTCACCTTCATCTTAAGTTTAACCTAAATCTTAACCATAACCTTAACCTTAACCATAACCTTAACCTTGAAGTTAAAACGTAACCTTAATCTTCAACCTTGAACCTTAAACCTTAAACCTTAAACCTCAAACCTTAACCTTAACCATCACTTTCAACCTTAACCTTAACTTTCATCTTAATTATAACCTTAACATTAACCTTAAACAAATGAAGAATCATCGCGCTAATATTCGACCTTAAACCTGGAATTTTGTTGAACCTTAAACGTTTAATCTTAAACCTTAACTCTAACTTAACCTTAATCTTAAAATTAAATTTAACCTTAACCTTGACTTAAAATTTAACCTTAACCCTTAACTTTAACCTTAACTTTAACCTTATCCTTAACCTTGACCTAAACCTTAACCCTAACCTTAACCTTTAACCCACCCTTAACCTTACCTAACCTTCTTCTTGATGAGCAACAAAAGAAAAACCTTAACCCTAACTTTAACCTTGACCTTCACCCTTGGAACCTGTGTTCGATTTCCGTTAACATCACAAATCTTTTCTTCAGTGTCTTCAGTGTCTTCAGACACGGGTTTTACCTAGTAGTATATTATTGTATATTTATATGATATTTACTGAGCCAATTATAGATTAATGCCTATTAAAAAACTTATTTAAAAAAAGATACCTAGAATAAAACTCTTTATTAAAAAATATCTCAACCTAAAATACCCCTACAAATAGTAATTAGAAAAAAAGAAAAAAAAAACAAAAACTAATAAACACACGCGCGCGTCTGTGATTTTTTTTAAAATCGTCATAACTAATTCTAAAATTTTTCTTTTATATATTTGGATAAATCAAATTAATATTTACGTATATGATTTTTTTTGGGATTTTTTAAATTTTTATTAATTTTTTTTCGCAGACACGGAATGTCATGTTTTAAACATGAAAATCCGTGTTTGCGAAAAAAATAATTAAAAAAAAGAATAGACGTAAATATTAATTTCCTTTATCCAAAATGGAAATTTTTATTTTTCTGATTTTTTTTGAATTAGTTATGACGATTTAAAAAAAAATTATTTTTCTGATTTTTTTTGAATTAGTTAAGACAAAAAGCAAACATAAAATCCCACCAAGCCGCTCTCCTTTCCAAGAAACCGACGCCACTCATGGACATTCTCCACCATCTTCAACCTGGCTTGGTCGCCATCAACAATCGAAGGCCAAATTAAGGTGAAAAAATAATTTTTACCATTGAAACTCTAAATTTTTTAATTATTATTAACCTAACCTCATCACTTTTACAATTTTTTAAAATTATTTGATTTAAGTATAATCCAGCCATTATGTTTATTGTATTTTATACAAATCCTACCGTGGCCATTTTATGATCATTGGAAGCCTTTTCGTCTTGATGTTAATTATATTTTATAAAAATCCTACTGTAGTCATTTTATGACCATTGGAAGCCTTTTTTTATGTTTATTATATTTGTATACAATTTTATAGTGGTCTTTTTTTGGTTTCAAAGTAGGACTATTGGAAGCTTTTTAATGTAGAAGAAATGATGCAATGTGAATGAACTTTTACTGTATTTTTTGAATTATTTTGCAGTATATTCATTTGACACAATAGAATAAACAAAAGCAGCAATTAAGAAGGAACAGTTTGATTCAAATCCAAAGCGTCGTTAATTTTTATCTTTTATCGGACTTATTAGAAAATTGAATACATATTTCTTGTAACTTTGGTAGATATTCTTGCAGTTGCTCAGTTTTATTGTAAATAAAAAGTATATCTTTATTACTCATGTTGTATATGTGATGCCAAATAAAGATATGTAACATGGTATTGATATGAATATGGATATGTCTACATTTAGTTGAATAAATTCTCATGCTGAAAATTGTTACACAACCCAGTGAATCGTATCACACAGCCCAGTGAATCGTGTCGTACATCCCAGTGAATCATGTCGCATAGTCCACTAAATTGTATCATACAGTCCAGTGAATCGTGCCGCACAGCCTAGCAGTGAATTGTGTCGCACAACCCAGTAAAGGGTATTATGGACCTAAATTATTAGTGAAGTGGGCTGGACCTTATGAAGAAAGTTTGTTGGGCTATGGACGTTATGGATTAATCACCCATGTTTAAATTTATTCTTTATTTTGGAAACTTCTCCCTGTTTAAACAAAAAAGACGATCATATATATACATATGAATAATTATTTTGATTATTCTTCTTTGTTATTGTACCGATTACTGGAAGATTTTGTCCACAAGAAATTGTGTCTTAATTCATGAATTTGTCTCGTGGTTGTCTCTTTTTTTTGAATGATTTAAAACGTTGTTTATTAATATAACATGATTAAAACCTCGCACATTTCACGGACATACTTACATAACAGAGAAATTGGACGAATTCTGTCATCAGGTGGTAACGAGTCACAAAAAAAAGTTAGAGGGTAAATTTACACTATATATGATCAAGATGGTAAACTATAAATTATGTTAAAGTACAGGGGACATCCAGTGACTTTACAAATATCACTCATAAATAATAATAAAAACTTATATCCCATTACTCATATTAGGGCAGCACACGGGTCGGTTAACCGACCCGTAGGGGTAAACCCAATACCCAACCCAATATCTCGGTTTGTAGTTTATTAAACCCATTAACCAATTTTTTAAGTAATAAGGAGTCGGGTTGGGTCTAAGCGGGTGGGGTCGGTTTAGGGTCGGGTTCGGTTATGGTCAACATGTAGCCAAAACTTTTAAAACACCTATTAATTCCATACTTTCAATAGTAACTTTCTCAAAAGAGTGGGTTTTTTAAGACATATTACATAGTTTCCAAAGAGAACCATTAAATTACATAACATTACATGAATTGAATTGAACACTCATTCACACTGAAACTGAATCACTAATACAACTAAATATTATAATACATTTCATTTCAACTTCTGAAACCTATGTTGTGAAAAAGCATCCATTGTACAACTTAGGGTGCAACTGTTGTAGTGATTCCAAAACATTCCAAAAAACAGCTTTCAAATACTTTTATTCCTGCAACTTTGCGAAAACAAAAGAGGTGAATTAAATGAGATTGAGCCTCAAAATTAGTCTCATCATTGGCTTCCATTTATCCTCAGATTTTATATCATCATTGGCATTAAAACCTTAGGGACAAGGGACTTATCGTACAACTTACAAGAAACAAAAATCAACTCACTTGTTGCCAACTCAACCAATTCTTAACCTAATATTACTCATTCTTAATTCATAACTTAATCATTGTGGTAAGGTCAAATGAATTGGGAGATGCATACAAAAGTGTGTTGATTAACAGTGTTAACTTGTAAGTTATAAGATTGCAGCTATAAATTGTTCAACACTTGTTCAATTCAATTCAATAACCTGCAAAAAAAAAAAAATTGTTCAACACTTGTTAAATTCAATAAACTGTACTCTAAACTTGATTAAATGACAAGGGACATAGCCATATCTAGGGACGGAAATATAGACGGCTTTTACACCATTCGTAATAGAGTCATGTGACTTGCTTTTTGCTTCGAATGCAATACCTTAAAAACCTAATAAGATACAACGTAGTGTTGAAGTTGTTATTAAATTAACTTCATCTTTGAACTCTTCAAAGGTTTGCCCCTAATCCTATTAAACCTTTTTCAGCGCTAACTCCATTCCATTCATAACTCACCTTTTTATATTTTGAAAAAATTTAATGATAAATGTCCCCCTTTTTGTATTATTTTTTTATCATCTCCTAGGTGTATATCTACATTTACCAATAAATTGATTACCTGTCCTAATTAATCTTTCTCTATTTTTTATTCAAGAAAATTAAATCATATATATAAAATGGTGATAAAAGGGTGATAAAAGGGTGACATTAAAAGAAGTGACGTATATCATTACTTTTTAAGAAAATGCAATCGAGATAAACATTCAAACTCCGATTCTAAGAATGAAAAGTTTCTTACTTGCTTCAAATTACGAGAAAAACTACATTTTTTACAAGTTTGGAAGATTCTATAAGAGAAATACTAAACCATAAAAGAATCATCTTCATACTTCCCTCCTTAGTATGATCTCTCAATACCCCTAAATCTGGTACTTTCTAAATGGCAGCAAAAATAATAGTGTAATTTTATATGCATAATTAGTAGTACCTTCCAGTTTATGTCGGACAGAAGAAGCATATCGCTTTACTAAAGGGCCAGACCAGGAAAATTGTTGCATAAATTAGAATTATGTTTCTTACTATGTGTTACCATACATAAAACGTGATTGTGGAAACCCTAGAATGGCTTACAATAGCTCCCCATCATTCCCCTTTAAGGGCTGTGATTGGAAGGAATCTCCAGCTTCTGATAAGATAATGGCTGGTGAGGAAAATGAACACTTTCCATCTATACACGTTGGAGTGTAAAATCTCATTAATATAATGTCTTTTAAGATGGTATTAGGTCCACGTTAGACCGTGGTTACGGTTTCGATTCTCTCCACTGCCACCCATTTTAAATCTGTATGTGTAAAGTTTAGCATAGCACTGCCATTGTTCGAAATTGCAGCAAATATTTAACCCAAAAGGTCAATTTTGGGTTGGTGGATAGCTATTTTTGGGTCAAATTCGTTGCAATGGGTTAAATTCGACTTCGTGGATGGTACGGCCGTCTTAGTGATTCATATCTTATTTAATCATGTTTAAAAATTATGTAAACAAGATATAAATTTCTTGCTTATTTTATAATTAACATTTATCACTTAAAAAAATATATGTGTTATGAACTTGAATATAAAGTAAAAAAATTATAAATTGAAAGATGTGGTATAGAATCTTTCAATTTTATTTTTTTGGATTTTTAAAAACTTAATTTTTCTCTGAAAATCAGATATTTGTTGATATTTTTGTTTGGAATTTTGTAGGTGTGATATTTGATGGGTTTTGTAAATTTCTATTCTTTTCAATTTTCAGAGTTTTTTTTTTTGTAAATTTTTCCTTAATCTTATTTTAAGAGACATGTGTTCTTTGGTGGGAGGAGAGGCTAAAGAAAATTTTGGGTTCTAAGTTTTCAATTATAAATTAATTTTAATTGTATGGCTAGGCAAGTAAGATTAATGAGCTAGACCCTGCACCAATTGAGCAATACATGATTTGGGTCATTCTGGCAGCATATGATCTCATTGTTTTATAATAATGTGATTGACGTGACTTTAACGTACAAAATATATAAATGTTGTGTGTCTTCCTTTACGTGTTCTGCTTGTTGCTCTAAGTGACCGATCTCCTTTTTGCATCAAAACATTGGTGGTGTACTAAATGACTTTGTCTCGTATGTAAACAAGTGGTGCAATTTAGGCGTGTCCTTGTGTGAGTTTGTTGCAGAACCACCCAAACACCAGCAGGGCAATCCAAAGGACCCTTCGTGATTGATCTGCTTCCCTATCTCGAGTGCTAGTTTCAGGGACTTACTGATTGACTTTCAGTTTTAAGTCTTTCAGGTCTCTGATAGAACATGGATGAAAAATAGCCTGAAATGCCATTTGGGAAGAGTTTCTGCAAGCAAGAAAAGTAGGGAAAAATAGTATCATGTATTCATTTAAATTTGGAGTTGATGAGATTTTAGCATCTTTTTCATTTTATAGTACAATTTTCAGTCTCATCCTTGAAATGGCAGAGTGATGTTCTTTCCTGCATAGGATTAAATAATTATCTGTGTTGGTCTCTTATATTTACGACATGGTATTTTCATAATTTTTCTTCTAATTGGATAAAAAATTCGTAATTTCGTATTACCAATTTGTAGGACAACTAATATGAACATGTGATCTTTGTATGGATCTTAATCTTAACCAAGAGACTTCATTTAAATGGCTTCAGATACATTGTAAGGTCTTGCAAATTCCAGTTTTTTTATTTCCTATACATGACTACAATTACATGGTGATGTCTGTGTTAGTTCTTCCCTCCATTGTCTTGACCAATATATTTTTTTTAATTCACATTCTATCCTCTTTTTCCAATACTGAACTTGTGTCAGCTCCTCTTTTTTTGTCACTGATTAAGAAGAAATAGAAACCATTCTAACAGTTTGACATTTGAATAGGTAAAATAAATAGACCGTTCGTACACTGAACAACAAATAGCCGAAAATCATAATATTTTAACACAAGAACATACCAGTTATGTCGCAATACACGTAATGAAGATAACTCTCTGATTCACCCAAACAACACCAGAAAATATCCTTTTCTGATACAAAAGGCAAGCGTATTACCTTTGAAATTTCCTTTTCTACATGGAATGCTATTATATGACTATCTAACCCATGAATCGCCTTTGGAATCTTTCATAACCCAAATATTCATCAAATTTGGAATAAATGTAGGATCAACCAAGAACAATTTCCCTCACAATTCTATTAAAAACCAATCACCAGCAGGATCAATCTCTTCAAATTCAGGGGGCAAGATTGTGCCAAACTTTTCCTGTCATGGAAATTGTTTGGGCATGGAAATTGAATTATTTTTCTAAGAGATTGAATAATAACCCGATTCATAATCACCAAACCAATTAGACCAATAAAACACATTTTCAACCAGAAACCCCTCCCATCCCTTAACGAAATAAGGAGGTATTTCATCGATGATCTTCCAAAAACAATTATCAAGACGAGACCCATCACTGTAACGCATAATCTCACATCTCATACTACCATTATTTGAAATCGTATCAGAGAAATGAACCAAAACATACTCATTCCTCTCTCCTTTATATACCCCATACAAGGAAGCAGTTTCTTTTTCCTATACGTAGATAGACTAGCATTGGGCAATCGCACCAACTCTTGAGTACTTGGATTACACACATAAAACTCTCTATTATCACCAACAAAGCATATTAAATCCCACTTTGACGGCAACATATACATACTATAGCAATCAAATTGGCACATAAAGTTAAAATTCTCATTACCCTTAAAATCCACGGAGCAAACCTCAATGTTTGTTGATTTTCTCATATGGTCTTCTTTCCCATATGGTTTCAGTAATACCAGATTTGGGTTTTGTAGTGCTCGTGCTTTATGCATCAAAATCAAATATGGGTCTATAATTAAGTCGTTGCTTTGAAATGCACTTAAACCTTAAAAAAGACATAGTTGGTAGCCTTGAGAAGATGTTCATGATCAGATCTTCCGCCACCCCAACCTTAACCGCCGCCGCTGAAGGTTTCTTCGTCATTTTTTCTCTTTTAGATAATTTTTTGGTTGAGAAAATCAAAGCGTTTAACTTTCCTCTTTTTTGTGTTTTGGTCCAGAATTCTCTTTTGTGTAAATATGTATATATAGGTGTTGGTTCTTTTTTTCTTTTTGGTACATGGGATCCGGGATTGCTGTACGCACCACGTCTAATAGTATTAGACGGGGATATACACGCCTCTCCTCATGTATATTTCCAGGTAAATCAGAACTAGGTTACCCATGTTTAGGGAGGAGTTCGAGTCTTATACTTCTTACTTTACACCTGTTAGGGAGGGATGTTGGTTCTTGTTCTAGTTCAGTCACTGCATGAATCATGAAGGGTTTTTAATTGCTCGTTTATTGCTTTCTTGTTTTCTTTAATGTCGTTCGCATTTATTAGCTGAAATAGAATTTTTCACTCCACATCGACCCTGACTCCCATTTATACACTTGAAGGCCCTAAGCTCATGACTAAAATAGTTGGCAAAGATGAATTGAGCTTCAACTTTCTTTATAAGAGTACGATGAAAAAGTGGTGGGGAATTAAAGTAACCGTTGTAATAGAAAAGAAATTATTTAATGTGTGATGTATTGACGTCAAAAATAAAGAGATTTCGATTTCGTTTGGGAGAAAAGGCCTTGGAACGTTATAAGAAAACATCTCCTTGAAAATTGGAATGCTGGAGTTAAGTTAACTGAGAAAGAAGAAAACTTGTCGGTCTTTTAATCTAAATCCATGGAATGTGTTGCAAATACGAATCTAAGGCATACAACCACACTTGAAATCATCACATAAAGATGCTTGTAAGAGAATATTGAAAAGAAAACAAAATTCACAACTCATTCCCTCAACAAATAATTACATCTTATCAACTAGACAACACAAAGTCTACTGGTCATGTGATAAGTAAATCTATACCTACACTATACACTATAATCCAAAAATCTGATTACATTTTTATTTTTTTGTTTTTGTTTTTGTTTTTGTTTTTTATGTCCTATATATACTAAATTGTTTAGAAATTATATAAAACCCTAATAATTATTCTCTCGTTCTCCTCTCTCTTTCCTCATTTCTTTCTTTATCCTCATGTAAAATCGTAAGTCTTTTCAAAGCTCATCTTCTCAAGGTCCATAAATCCGACAATTTTTATCCTCACTCATGCTTTCTTCTTCTGGCAGGAATAGTTTATTCATTCAGTTATGATGATAATAATTCCTTGTTAAAGACTAATGACCAAACACCCACCACTTTTCATGTGCATGAACTTTGAGGGGAGGAGGGTTGTTAACAACAATACTAAGGACTTTTTTTGGTGCCCTCCCTTTTTCCACCAATTACTTTAAAATTAATTCAAATGCATCTCATAGTCACTTTAGTCTTTGCAATTGCTTTTATTGTAAAAGATAATAATAATTCTATTATAAAAGGCGGAGCAAATTTGATTATAGCAAAGATAATATTGAAGGCAGAAGTTGTTTGTGTTTTGTTTGCATGTGAAGCTAGCTACCAAGAGTTTTTAGTTATTTCAGTGATTATAGAATATGATTTTGCCTCTATAATGACTCCTCTAACTAGAATTTTTTTATTAATTCTTTTAAGAAGTGTAATACTGTAGTTTCCATTTATGGTATGGCACAACTCCGCGCGCCTCGTCATTCTGTTTCCCATGGACGAAGAAACATATTAGCTAGTTTTTTATGGTTTTTTACGTCTGGTTCACATGACAAACTCACCCTAGCATGCATCGTGTTCGAAAGTGTACCCATTTTTTTCGAAATCTTATTAGAAACAAGATATCATTTGTGGATTTCTACAATAATATCATATCATTGAAAAAATAGACCCAACCTTTGTGGTAGGCCCCAAAATACAATGGGCTATTAAGAATAATCCCGGTAGCATCTAAAGTGTCACCAGGGGATGGACCATAACTTCCCCTCGGGTACCTTAGGATCGTGTACAAGTATGTAATACAAGTTATAAGGGGTAGAGAGTAAATAGCACTTAGAATGTAAAACAAATTATTAGGTGAGCATAAACAACCGCTTTTTACCAAATTGGAAATGTGTTGTCCAAACATATTCATAAATAATAAATATCATTCGTTTGTGTAAGCAAGAAATGTTGTTAGATTGAAAGAAAGATAAAGCATTCACACAAAACATCCATTATATACCACACTCCATGATTATTTCTCTTAATTGGTTTTAAAATAATAGGAAATTAAGGAGGTAGAGGACTGTTCTGTGAAACAATTATCAATTGTACTCGAATTTGCACTCAGAAGCAAAAGTCAGGGTACATACTACCATTGATCCCTGTGTTATGCGTAGCAGCCAAGTATACCCTTGTTATTCCAAATAAATGCAAATATACCCATGTGAAAAGGTCAATTTGCAACTCTAATGTATAACAGTGTATATCTGAATGTATTAAATAACACGGGGACCAATGGTGCAAATCGCAATCAACCCTCAAAATTCAATGATAAGCTACGATACTTATTCCCTATTGTGATTGCAAGACTTAAAGTTACAAAAGTGAAAGGAAATGAAAGACTGAGAACATAACATAGTTCCTGATTAAAATGATGCAAATACCTCCTCAAGTATAATACACCAACTAATTAATAGTACTATAAGAAAAACTAGTAAATAAATTTTCCAAATAAAAACAAATTAATACATACCATAAACTGTTAAATGATTACAAAATACACTTAGTTTGAGGATAGGGTAAATATAGATAATCAATACATAGTCGTTTAATAACTTCCTAAGGAAAAAAAGCTGTCTGTATAACGCCTCAGCCATGTTGATCCATGTTTGATATCACTGTTAAAGCACTTGAGTTCAGAATCATAATAGTCAAGAGTTTCTAGCTTTATATCCTTAAGTAATTCTTCATCCTCACGCAGATCCAAAGGAACTGTTAACTTAAACAAATCATCATAAAATCCATTCAAATCAATACTATACTCTTTAACCCATGAAAGATTCCAAAGGTGATTCATGGGTTAGAGAGTAGTGTATCCGTTAGATCTTAATTGTAGCCACTGTCTTGTAACTGGATTGCATATGTAGATCCTATAACCCCTTAAACGTCAGGAGAGTTTCTGCGGGCAATCTTGATAAGATATCAGTTGCAGTGTCTTTGTTTGTAAACAGCTCCATATATATCTTCGGAATTCAAATAGCTGGATAAAAGAATATCAATTAGATAAGGAAAAAAAACAGAAAACAGTTTTTTCAGTTGTTCCTTTCTCAATCAAATAAAGCATAAAGCATGCATTAATATGCACCCTTAATTCATGAAAAGAATTTTTAAACCGAACAACAAAGTAGACGATCTAAGCCAAGCAAACTGAGAAACCATAATAAGTAAGCTTGTTCTGAAGTAACACACGAGTTTGAATTAATATTTAAACCTTATTTTCTGCTAAAAAATCATGAAGATTAATGTTAATCGGTTAAAGGTGATGTTAGGAACTATGGAAACTAAAATTAGTAGCATAGTTGCGGCAAAGACCATATTTCTGAAGATAAATAAAAGTCAAATATATCGTTAAAAGCAAATATAATTGCTTACTTCAA
The DNA here is from genome assembly GCA_029959085.1 of Nemophila menziesii. Lineage (NCBI taxonomy): Eukaryota > Viridiplantae > Streptophyta > Magnoliopsida > Boraginales > Hydrophyllaceae > Nemophila > Nemophila menziesii. Next base: position 35,266,961 of record JARWIR010000006.1, read on the forward strand.
CAATTTGTTCATGGATCCCAAAACTCATACGCCATCCCTTCCAGATTGCATGACCGTTGGGATATTTGGTTAAAAAACAAAAAGATTGAACAATATTAAATTTGTACGAAAAAGAGATATATAGCAACCAAAAAGATTTGACACTATCAAAACCGAACGAAAAAAACTGAATTTAGGAAAAAATTGGGACCTTATGAAACCGATAAGTAAGAACACTAATTTAATTAGTCGGTTATATGAGTAAAATTGAAGAATTTCAAAATTGATAGTTAAAAGGATTTTTACGAATGAATCATCGTCGGCCTATCAGATCCTTACATGGTTTTACTGTATGGTGCAACTTGTAACATCGAGTGCATACAAATTTTAGAAGAATATATTTATTCAATTAAGTGTGATTAATTTTATTTTATCAGTGAATAATAATTAATTTTTGATGCCTATTAAAAAACTTATTTAAAAAAAGGTGCTTAGAAAAAAATATTTATTGAAAACAGCCCTATCCCAAATTACCTTTATAATTAACAATTAAAAAAATAAGAAAAAAACTAATAAACACACGCGCGCGTCCGTGAAATTTTTTTAAAATCGTCATAACTAATTCAAAAAAAAATTATATCTGGATAAATCAAATTAATATTTACGTCTATGATTTTTTTCGGAATTTTCTGAATTTTTTGATTTTTTTTTGATTTTTTTAATTTTTTTTTCAGACACGAAATTTCATGTTTAAAACATGGAATTTCATGTTTATTTCACGGTTTAAAATGTGGAATTCCATGTTTTAAACATGGAATTCCATGTCTGCGAAAAAAAAAATACAAAAAATTCAAAAAATTCAAAAAAAGTCAAAAAAATTCATAGACGTAAATATTAATTTGCTTTATTCAAAAATACAATTTTTTTAATTTTCTTATTTTTTTTGAATTAGTTATGACGATTTTAAAAAAAATTTCACGGACGCGCGCGTGCGATGGAATTAGTAGTAGTAGGTGGTGGTGGTGGTGGTGGTTGTGGTGGTGGAGGTGGTGATGGTTGTGGTGGATGTAGTGGTGGTTACATACATGGTGGTTGTGGTGGTGGTTGTGGTGGTGATGGTGGTGGTGGTGGTGGTGGTGGTGGTGGTGGTGGAGAAAGAAGTACCCTATTATTTTTTTAATATTTAAAAATTAAATATTGTATTAAAATAAAATAATATATTTAATAATAAGGGTAGTAAAAGTATTGAAAATATAAAGGGGATGTTTTCTATAAATATTTACTTCATTAGACATTTTTTTATAAAATATTTTATTGAAGGCATAAAAGAACAATTAGGTAGTTTAATGGGGATATTATCAACAATAACCCCTTAATTTTATGTTTAATAGACCAATTTAACCTAACATGTTTAAATTTACTCACAAATAAATAAATTGATATAATTTATGACATAATATACAATAGTACGAGGTATTAATAAGTTGGCTTAGGTGTCGTTTGTTTTAAAATGAATAATTATTAAAAGCTGAATAAACGCTTAAATAGAAGTTTTCTTGGTAAGAGACAATGTCTTGAAAGAATCTGACTTAATGATTAAAAAGCTGAATGAAATTTATTTTGTTAGTGCCTTAATAAATCAGATTAAAATTTCATCAAAAGTAAATAAACACCCCAATTAACTTAAAAACTTAATGAAACAAACTAGTTAAAAGTCATTCAGATCTGAATCAATTAGCAAAAACAAATTGTTGATCTATTGATTCAATGTCATAATGAATCAGATCTTAAAGTGCAAATAAACACTCCCTTATAATACTTGAAAAACTGTTAAAATGGTCTTTATGAAAAAAAAAAAATTACATTTTAAGCAAAAGTTTATGCTATACAGGATCTATTAAAAAATATAATTGGTATGGTATAAAATGTTATGCGCGAAAATCAACTTATATGAGATATTTTGTATACCATAATTGCATACATATGACAAGGGATCCAATTGCATATGAAAGTCATTAGCCAATTTCATCTACTTGTTAGCATATGTGTAAGTCAATATTTTTTTAATGTTAATTATCGAGGCATATGTGAGACAAGATATATTAAATTCATAGAAATATAGTATACTGCAAACAAAAACTTACTTTTTTGAAATGTCATGGTCAATGATCTTGTTATTTGAATGGTAGAAATTGTTCGCCTATAATATATAACCTGTCACAGGATAAAAACATAAGCATTTACATTTGCACAATTATATATGAATTTTTTGCGGTATACCCTCTTTACATATAGAATAACATAAAACGTATATTAGTAAATTACATATAACATATATATTTAAGAATTAATTAAAAACATATATATTCTAAAAGACTTGGATGTTAGGTATGTGTATAAATAATAATACTTGAATCATATAAGTGAGAATCTCAAACTTTAGGAGCTATCATGGGTCAAAACTAACTTAAAACACATAAAAAACAAACAAAAAGGGGTCAGGCCTAAAAAAAAAAAAAATTTGCCCTGAAAAGAAAAAATTTAAAATGTAGTTATTTTTGGTCAGATTCCATTTTTTCATTATAAATAAATAAAAAATTAAATCTTAATGTATATAAAAATACATTAAAAGTTAAAAAGAATAGATTTACTCATCTCATATATGTAATTTAGATCTTAATTTATATATATATATATATATATATATATATATATATATATATATATATATATATTGGGATGTAAAAAACTATTATAAAATCGTACAGATAACATCCGAATCAAAATTTATATATTGTATAAGATTGAAATCACAGACCAAACAAGAGAAATTCAAATTTACAATATCTAACATACAAAAATCACAGTTTATTCAAAATCATGATATAATATAAATTATATTTCATAATATACTTAATATCAAATTACTAACCAAAAGAATATTGTTTCTTCTTCTTCTCCTTAGTCTTCTTATTCTTTTTCTTCTTTTTCAATAGAATTTTAATACAAGTACATTACGATTTTGCGTTCCTTGTTGCACAAAATTTTGTATCTACAATAATTTATTCTTTAGAATTCTAAAGAAACTAAATATTGGAAACAAAAAGTTTCAAAAAGAGGCAGATAAGAGAAAGATAGAGGGATGTATTAGGTTTAGAAAAATGCCTAAATATTAGGGTACACGCTTGGGCCAGGTTAGTCGGTTAAGGTTGAGTAAATGTTTGGGTTGACAAAAAATATTGGTTTATGAGATCGATTATTTGCTTGCTGGATAAAAAACAAATTAATGGGCTGGTCTATTCAGTTGGGTCGATTTGGGTTCCCAGTTAGGGTGATCATCCCTACTTTATACAACTTAACGCTCGTGTAAATGAAGAAATATTTAACTTACTAAATTAAAAAATTGTTTTATAAATATAGAAAAAAATTGAAATATCCAATTAAACATGAGATCAAATGTTTAGTACCAATTTAAAAATAATGTTACCTCAATATTAGTCATTCTATAATATTGTACATAAAAAAATAGTTGTATTAGAATCTTTGGATTTTTCATATAAAAAGGATTTCAATTTTTCAGATATTTTCCTTCTAAATTCCTATTAAAATTTTTACAAGAGTAAATATCTATTTTTTTCCTGTACTATCACAAAATTGATAGCTTACACCCTTGATCTCATATAGTGTAAATTTACCTCCTAACTTTTGTTTTAGCGACTCGTTACCTCTGATAAATCCGTCTAATTCTTTTGTTAAGTAATCATGTGTGAGGCATGTGCAAAATTTTAATCATACTTTATTTATAAAAGAAAGTTTCAAATCTTTAAAATACTCATAAATGCACATGGTTTTTTTTAATTTCAAAAAAAAAATGTAGGTCCAAATCTCATTCTACTTTATCCTAAATCAACTAACATTTTGGCCCAAAATATCAAAAGATACTACTCCAAATGTGTTGCCAAATGTCTCAAACATCTCGGTTTGGAGTTAACGACAAAGAAGATAGATATTTTGAGAAGGGGATTCGACTACGCTGGTAAGAGAAGGCAAGGTGGAGGCTGGTTGTGATGTTTGAGTACATCGGTGGTGGTGAAGGTTGCTTTGAAGGTGATTTCATTAACTGGACCTTCAATCGCATCTTCAACCTTCTTCTTCTTATCAAATCTCAACTTCGAAACAATCCTATCATCCTTTTTGGGTATATCCTATTATAGTGGCCTTTTGATTGAAGATGAAGGACAAAATCAGAAATTAGGTTATATTGGTCTTTGAAGTTGAGAACGGTTTGATGGCTTCAATTGATTTGAGAACGGTGTTGGTGGGATTAGACTCGAATTTTGCTATGATGTTGGGAGAAGGAGTTGGATTCGTATTGAATCATATTTCGAAAGTGGAGTGATATAGGGATTTTGAATGGTGTGGTGGGCCTTTGAATCTGGGCTCGTGATGAGTCAGGCTGCTACCGGAGTGGGTTGTAGGGATCGGCGGCGGTGATGTTTAAATTTATTCTTTCTTTTTTAAACTTTGCCCTGTTTCAACGAAAAAGACTATCATATATATATATACATATGAATAATTTTTTTGTTTATTTCTTCTTCGGTGTTGTATCGATCACTGGAAGGTTTTGTCCACAAGAAATTGTGTCTTAATTCATGAATTTGTCTCGTGGTTGTTGGTGTCGCCTAGGGTGTGATAAAATTAATACAAATAAAGGTCAAGAAAATTACGCACTCTCACCCTAGACAGGCACAGTACTGCAAGTATTACAGGACGTATGCAAGTTTTAGTTGATAAGTTGAGTTCGTTCTCAGGGACTTAAGTGTGTTAATCACGTGGGTAGGAATAACGAGTAACAGTAAATAATTAAAAGACAATAAATTAAAGAGAGTAAATTCAAAAATAGCAAATTAAACTAAGAAAATAAAGACAATAACATAAAATACTAAGATATGAGATGAGAGATATAGCTTAGGTTTTGCTAGTATGCACTAATCCTTTTAATTCTTTCTATTAGATCTAGTTAATAAGGGAGAATATTAGCTCTTGTATACTTAGTCAAGATTCTAAATTCCCATACCTTAGACCTTGAGAGCGACTAAGGGGGCTACGGCACAACCAAGAAGCTGTTTCAAATAGGGTTATCAAACGCTATTAAGGCCCTAAGCAAACAATTCATTCAATTGGTGATATGGTGATTAAATCATACCCTAATGACTATCTAGTTAGAATCAGTTTTGTCAGGACTAATATCGACACTAAACGTTATGTGGTGTTTCAATAATTAGACACCCATCTAAGGTGATCATCTAACTACTATTAAGGTAATCCTAAACGTTGCGCACCGCAAGGAAAACAATCATTAAATCAAAACACATAAACAAATATAAGAGTAAGCAGCTAATACCAATTTAAAACATGTAATCCCCAAAGAAACTTAGATAGAAAGAAATTAGAATTCATAGATTATACATGATGCAAAACCCAAGATATGGGGAGTTTAGTTCATACCTGATGGAAATAAACTAAAAGAAATTACAAAAGACGTCATCTTGCTCTCTACAATAAACTGGAAGAATAAAACCTTAAGAACTAATTACTATGAGGCAAGGATGATTTACAAGTGATATAAGGGTGTATTTATAGGTGTTTAGAAGACCTAATTCGTTTTCTTGAGGGAGAGGTTAAGTAATGGACTCCAAGCCCAACTCAAATTCATATGGAAATAAAGATAAATTCTGCTGAACTGTTTTGAGCATATCTTCTTCGTTATTGATCGGTTTTTGCTCCACAATATACCAAAAGAATACTCAGTGAATTATCTACGTCCCTATGAAAGGAATTTACCAAAATCGGCTTCTTTTTGGAGTTATCACCACTTCTTTAGGCGTTGCTGCAGAAATTCAGATTTAGGCAGCTTTTCCTTTTCCATCTCTTTAGCTTTTGTTTCCTTATCTCCAATTACCATGCTAATCTCTTTCCATATCTTGTAGTCTTTGATTTGGACTCTAATTAATCTACATAATTATCTTTAAAGCCTCACACTAAATAAACCATTAAATCCAATATGCTCTAAAAATATTATTTTACTAAATCAAGACTCAAAAGAGGAAAGTGCACTATTTCTCAAGAAATTCGACTATTATGACTTCTAAATCACTAAAAATGATGTCTCATCCTAACATAAATCTATCACAAATGAGGAGACATTAGTTGTCATCCGTTTTTAAATGATCTAAAACATTTTTTATTAATAAAAAATGATTAAAATCTCGCACATGCCACACAAAAGTTTTATTTAAACAAGAATCGAAAAAAAAAATTCCAAAATTTCTTAATCCCTTATCATCCAAGAAAAATTCCATCATACCCACACAGAGATTCATCATCCTTACAACTTTCCTAACCCAAATAACACCTTATATATCTATAATCAAAGGGTAGTTCAGGATTGTCTAAACAATTGAGTTGGAGGTTAAAAAGAGATGACAAAAAGAACAGAAACACTATCTAGTGTTTGGGAGATGAAGAAGAATCAAAGCGATGATGAAAGTATGAGGAAATCAAGTGACAATCGTGTAAGTTCAACAAAGAAAGGAAAGGGTAATTTTATTCAATCTATTATATAGGAACCAGTTTTGGTGATTTCAAGTGCTCAGACGCAAGCAATTGCGATTATCAAAGAGAAGACACCATAGAGATTCTAATACCCGAGATGAGCAAAGCTTTATAAGGCCTTAATAACTATCGCCAAAGAAAACATGCCTGGATTAACACTTGCTCATGAGAAAAATTGAGAAAGAAGATGGAGAAGGAGAACACAAGAGATTTATAAAGATGGGGGAAAGATTGGGATGGACCACATTCATGACAAGGCGTTCAATGTGTTGAGCCTCTTTAGCCGAGATAGTAAAGGTAGAGTTCCAGTTCGAGGAAAGTTAGTTCCTTTCACAGTTGAAGAGATTCAGAACAACTTCGAGTTCAAAAAAAATGGTTGGACCATGCAAATATCAAGAAGCGGTGAAGAACATCAACAATTTTGATTGGGATATATTGTATGAACATGTGATGTGTAGGGAAATAGTGCTAGAACACAAAGGAGAGTTGAAGGCACCTTGGCCTTACAAGTACCTTCAACCCGGTGTGAGAATATATCACAACTTTCTCACACCAAATACCTTAGGAAACAAGCGCACATCGGAAGTACATAAGAAATTCACTCTTTTTTTTGTGTTTTATGAGAGGAGGAAGTAGATGTAGTGCAAGTAATATTTGATGAGGCTATGAGACTAACAATCAAAATTCAACCTTAAATACCCATCAACGATTACAAGACTACTAAGGAAAGATAAGGTGGAACTTGGTGAGAAGGATAAATTTGTTTCTAACATAAGCAACAACAATGATAATGGAGGGATCAAGACAATTTTGAGAGAATTAGTTGTGAAGAATCCTCCAAAGGTAGAGACTTATCGTGAGAGAGAGTCAAGTTCAAGAGAAGAGGTTCTTGCATGGCGAGAAGGGGTAAGTGAGCGATTAAATCGAGTAGAAACAACTCAAACTTTCTTAGCCTATGATGTTGCACAAATCAAAGCAAATCAAGTGCACATAATGTCAATATTGGAGCTAATTAGACGCGATATCGCGCAAGATCCACTGCCACCAATCTTGGGTATCGATTATGCGAGGCAATAGCCTCGAGAGTATGTTTCTTTCTTTCCTACCATCTCTTTATTTGTAATATCTGTGTTTTTAATTTTTATCAAGTTTGTTTCGAGTCTTGGGACACGACTCATTTTTGAGTTGGAGGTGTGTGGATTTTTTGTTATTCATCTCCATTTTTTGTGATTTATTGCTTTTTAGGAAGAAATTATATTTTTTTAGTATATGGAATTTGATGCATATTGTGTTTAATGGCCTAAAAGCATAAATGTTAGTGAGTTAATGATATAAAAGTAATTTGTTTATGAACTAGTTGTTTTGTATGCTTGAAAATACACCTTAATAGTATAAAAAAGATTAGTAAGTAATGTAGTAGAAGTAAGTTTGATCTTAGGGAGCCTTGAGGGGTGTGTAGGTCATGAGATCTGAGCTAGTTGATAAACTTATTTAATGAACGTGCTAGAGGTGAGAAACTAACAAATTTGCATAGTTTAGAAAGTGATCAAGATAAGCCTTTGTTGTCTTTTAGCTTGTTGTCCTAATTTAATAAATTTATATCCTTCCCAGCTCCTTCTAGCATTTCTAAAGACTTTTTATTAGCTACATTATAATCCATACCCTTTATATTATAGGATTTTTCAATATGACCCGCACTCCAATCGCGATGTTAGATAATCTTTTTAGAGCTTGAGTTTGGGGTGGTGGGTTCAAATTATGGGAAACATTATTGAATTGGGTATTTTCGAGCTTATGTATTATGATCTTGATGGTGATTCACTATTTTATATTGTAACCTTTGCCAAAGAAAACAAATATGAGAAAGAAGTAGCATGATATCTCACATCAAAAGGGGAATTATAGCTAACTTACAAAAGAAAAATGGATATGAAAAAGATTATATGATTTGGACCGGCAAAGTAGAATTTCTTATGTGATCATCTTGGTTTATATTGGGTTATTGGGGATGCAAAGTAAGTGAATCAAATCTTGGGTTGAGTTAGAATGTTTATGAGAGTAACTCAAGCTCTAGGTTGATTTGTTGATGGCTAGTGAGAAGAAAGCCAAAATCTCACTCTATATTATCCAAATTTACGATCAGACCATCCCTAAGCCTAACATTACAACCTTAAAAACCATATGATTCTTAACTATGTGATCTAGAAGAAATTGAACAAGTAGAGAGTAGTTAGATGGATCATTTGAGACTGTTTTAGGATAGATGAACAGTCTATAGCCTCCATGTCGAACTAAGTGAAGAACCTATCCTTCGTGCATTGCATAGCTAATCTAATCTTGAAATTAAACCGTGTTGATTGGTTGTATGATAAGTGTATATATATGATTTAGTTTGTAAATATTATTACATGAATCTCATTAAGTAGTTTCTTTGGTATTATCACTCACAATCTTCTATCTTCTTCCAGTATGCTTAACTTGACTTAGCCAGTATACAGAGACTTCCATGTGTTCTTATTTCTTATTGTGTCGGGACGACACAACTTTGAGTTGGGGGTCTTGATGTCCCCATATTTTTATGAATTAATCTAGTTTAGAGGCATCATTTTAGGTGTATTACGTGCTTAGCTAAGGGATTTCCCCCTATTAATTGTTAGTTTCTCAATTCTCGCCTTGTTTTGGAGGTTTGTTACTTTTATAGTATTTTTGGTATAATTTGTGATCTAAATGTGAATCTATTATGTACAATTATGATATTAGGTTCCAAATGTTAAGGGGTTGAGGAAATAATAGCCAAGACAAAATCAATAGTTAAAAGGAAAGAAACCTGATATTGGAAAGTGTAATTGCTGCAAAAAGTTGTTGTCCAGATTTTGAGACGTGTAGTTTCAATGCTTCATAAAATAGAAAAGTAATTCAAAGGAGTGGTTTTATATAAAGAAAATTATTTCAATTGCGATCGCGTGCCAACTGGAATCAAGTGATTTGGAACTCTAACGAAGGAGTTATGATGTTTACAAACTCTAGGGAAAACGAGTTTGAGTTGGATTAGGACTCTACACCTATATATATATATATGGTTATTTACCTTTAGAAACATGTCCTTGCTCAGTCCCTAATCAACATTACACTTAAAGATCATTGAGAAAAGGAAGTTGACTTGTAGAGGAAAAAATGAAGCTGGAGAGTCACAAACTCCTCTTCTCCATCCTATTTCTCTACCATTAGGGTAATTTGTATTATATTCTTAGATTAAATATGTTTTTGTGCTCTTTATTTTTATTTCTTTGGTTATGAACTAATTTTTCCATTACTTGGCTTTGCAATATGTAGAATCCTTGAATTATGTTTTACCTTTGTATGTTATTCGGGAAGTGACGGTTAATTAATTTGAGCTTTTAATTATATATTTGTATTTTGTGTTTGACTTATTCCAACCCTAGCTCTGGCCAAGTTTGGGATTGTCCTTAGTAGTTGGATTGTCACCCAGGTTTGGAATTCAATTATAGTAAACTACACATAATCGTCTAGTGTGCAGTATTGGTCCTGACGGGCTTGCCTAACTAGATAGTCAATATGGTTTTGATTTCACCACCGATATCTGCTCAAGGTCCCCTTACCAAAGTCCCTTAGTAGTGTTGAGGTTTCCTTCTAAGCTACCCTGGCAAGAGTAAGTAGGATTATAGCATCCCGACTACTTATATATGCTCAATTCACCTTTATAATTATAATAGTGATTTAGGAAGATAGGTGCATACTAGCAGACCTAAGCTATATTCACATCTCCATTATTAGTAGTTTATTTATCTGCATTAATTTAATTATTGTCTTTAATCTCTTATTTATAAAACCAAACAAAAATTTATTTTTTAGTTTTTCTTTTAGTTTTAAGCAATTAATCTCTTTTATGCTCGTTATCTAAACACGAGTCTTAGCTAACCGATAAACACGAGTCTTAGCCAACCGATAAACACAAGTCTATTTGTTTACTAAGAAGTTTTAAAGTAACTACACCTGCATTCCCGAACATTTTTCTATACCACGCGGATCTGTTCATAGCGTCAATTGTAATTTTCTTTGGTAGATGATCTTGACCACATTCAATACCTAAGAGTATTTTTATTTCTAACTCAGTTATCTTTAAATCCTTTCCACCGATTACAAATCCACCCGATACAGAAGAGAAACAATCTATAACTTGTTTTATCAGTACGTCCGACTTCTTCATAAACTTGTACTTTTCTCTCCTATCGAATATACCTTTCCATAATCTATAGAAAGGCGTTCTTATGCATTCTGCCAGGTGATCTGCTGTCATTCCTTGCAATTGCATTATCTGCAGAATTCCATTAATGTTTGATCTGTATTGTATTGCTTTTTTACCCTTCTGAAAAGCAGTTAAGATCAACAAATACTCATTAATCATTGTTATTACAGTTTTATTATAGGTTTTTGAATACAAACTGAGATACACATAGTTTTCATACTAAAACTCAGAATACTCATAGTTTTCAAACATTAACACAGAGTACTCACAGTTTTTACGAAAAAACTCAGAGTACTCATAGTATTCGAATGAAAACTTAGAGTACTCATAGTATTCGAATACAAACTCAGAGTACTCATAGTATTCCAATAAAAACTCAGAGTACTCATAGTATTCGAATAAAAACTCAGAGTACTCATAGTAAACGGAGAGTATTCCAATAAATCTACATCGTAGTAAGCAAAAAATATAGAGTATTGAGTAAAAATCAACAAAACTGAGAGTACACATGCTAATCAACCAACACCATAAAAGGACGGTTCACATTCAATACAAACTGAGAGTATAACACCAAATCTAAAGAGTATTAGCCAAATTACACCAAGTATCGGTTCAAAAACAGAGAGTACAAATTCGAAAACCTAAAACCCAGAAAAACGATTCATATTCATAACAAAACAGAGAGTATAACACCAAATCTAAAGAGCATTAAGCAAATAACACAGAGTATCGGTTAAAAAACAGAGAGTACACATGCGAAGACCTAAAACCCAAAAAAGGACGCTTCACAGTCAAAACAAAACTGAGAGTATAACACCAAATCTAAAGAGCATTAAGCAATAACACAGAGTATCGGTTAAAAAACAGAGAGTACACATGCGAAGACCTAAAAACCTAAAAAGGACGCTTCACAGTCAAAACAAAACTGAGAGTATAACACCAAATCTAAAGAGCATTAAGCAAATAACACAGAGTATCGGTTAAAAAACAGAGAGTACACATGCGAAGACCTAAAACCCTAAAAAGGACGAAATACACAAACCCAGAAAAACTCAGAGTACTCATAAATCGTTGCTAACCTTCGGTTTTTCATCTGAATCGGTATCAGAATCACTATTGTTCGTCATTTCCGTTAGATTTCTCGGAGTATATCGATCGTCGCTTCAAAATAGGAGAGAGAAATGGAGAGCGTTTTCTGGATAGAGAGAGAAAGTGAGAGAGAGAGAGTGTGTGTGACGTGAATGGAAAGAGAAAGCTAATTCTAAGAGTATTTATACCATAAGGGTAGTAAAGACAATTGTCAAAGTTGAGGTCCCTAAGAAGAAGGAAAGTCTAGAGTCTACTCTATAGAGAAAAAATAGTGTCTCTAATACCCTATATATAATTCACCCATATTTTATTCTAGACACTTTTTTCTAAATAATTTTTTTAATAGGCATCAATCAACAATTGGCTCATTTAATATTTGGGAAAAGGAAAATAGTTTGAAAAATTTAGGAAGCCTAAAGTAACAAAATAACTAAATTATGAATCTAATAAAATATGTTTTGTTATATTAGCCAGCGACTGTAATTTAAATATTGGACCATCCAATATTGAATGGAAGTCTTATCCTAAATTTTTTATTTTTATATAAGGGTAAAAAGATAGTTTTTGAAAAATTTAAAGAGACCGGGTCCAAAGAAAACTATAACATATCTCTGTAGGCCATGGTTCGGTTTTAATTCGAAACTGATGGTAGTTATTCAAATCCCGATCTATAAACGTGGTTTAAAGAGGTTTTTGTTAAAAAAAATGTCTAATGATAATTTAAAAATGCTTAATAAAATATATATTTTTAGAAAACAACCCTTCAATCTTTTTATACTTATATTAACTGTATTATCAAATATATAATTTTATTTTTAATATAATATTTATTTTTTAATATTTAATAAATAATGTGACAGTTCCATTACTACCCCACCACAACTACCACCTACAATTAATTCCATTACATGTGTGCCTCTGGAATTTTCTTTTTAAAACTTTATACCTAATTATAAAAAAAAATCAGAATAATAAAAAGTTTGGATTTTTTGAAAAGGCAAATTAATATTTATTTCTATAATTTTTTCAATTTTTTTTGATATTTACAACATTTTTTTTATTTTCTTTTTTACAAACATAAAATTCGTTGTTATAAAAAAGAATTCATTGTTCGAAACAATAAATTTTTGCTTTTAACAATGAATTATTTGTTTATAACAGCGAATTTCATGTCATTTGCGGATTTTGCTTTTAAGAATGAATTCTTTGCTTTTATCATTTGCGGATCATTGAGAAAATAGACCTACGTTTGTGGTAGGCCCCAAAATACAGTGGGCAATTAAGAATAATCCCGGTAGCATCTAAAGTGTCACCGGGGGATGGACCAACACTTCCCCTCGGGTACCATAGGATCGTGTACAAGTATGTAATACAAGTAGGGCTGTAAACGAGCCGAGCCGAGCTCAAATTTAAACGAGCCGGGCTTAATTTTTAACGACCCGAGCTCGAGCTTCCAGTGATCCAAATAAAAAATGTTAGAACTTGTTTGTTTAACTTATAGAACAGACTTTTTTTAGAGTCAAGTACGAGTTTCTCATGAATAATTAGTTTTTTATGGTTGAAATAGGGCTTTCATGAACGGTTGGTATATGATGGAGTGTGTGATATGAAAATATGAAACATAGCATTAATGAAAAAAATAAATATCTAACGATATTAAAAATATTCAATATGATATTGAAGGTTTAATAATATATTAATACGTAGATAATATATTAATTTATTATTTTTATAATTATAAACGATCTCACGAGGCGAGCTCGAGCAGGCTCGTTTATTTATCGAGCTTAAATGAAGCTTGAGCTTGAGCTTGTTTATATTCGAGCCGATCTCGAACGAGCTTTTCTCCGAACCGAGCTCGAGCTGCTCGCGAGCGGCTTTGGTTCATTTGCAGCCCTAAATACAAGTTATAAGGGGTAGAGAGCAAATAGCACTTAGAATGTAACACAAATTATTAGGTGAGCATAAACAACCGGCTTTTACCAAATTGGAATGTAAACATATTCATAAATAATAAATATCATTCGTTAGTGTAAGCAAGAAATGTTGTTAGACTGAAAGAAAGATAAAGCATTCACACAAAATATCCATTATATACCACACTCCATGATTATTTCTCTTAACTGGTTTTAAAATAATAGGAAATCAAGGAGGTAGAGGACTGTTCTGTGAAACTGCAATTATCAATTGTACTCAAATTTGCACTCAGAAGCAAAAGTACATAGTACCATTGATCCCTGTGTTATGCGTAGCAGCCAAGTATACCCTTGTAATTCCAAATAAATGCAAATATACACATGTGAAAAAGTCAATTTGCAACTCTAATGTATAACAGTGTATATCTGAATGTATTAAATAATACGGGGACCAATGGTGCAAATCGCAATCAACCCTCAAAATTCAATTATAAGCTACAATACTTATTCCCTATTGTGATTGCAAGACTTAAAGTTACAAAAGTGAAAGGAAATGAAAGACTGAGAACATAACCACAACAGAAAAAACAGTTTTTAACGACTTCGTTTTGGCTTTTAGACGACCCTTTTTAAGTGGTGTCATATCTTTCCCTACACTATTTGGTATTGTCGTCTATACTCGTGTTGCCAAAGTTATAACTACACATACATAACATAGTGGGCTATTACTACTCCTTTTCCCGGCTGTCTTCTAAAATAGAGTAGTCTATTGGCACCCACATTTCCCGGCTGCCTTCTACATAGAGTAGTCTATTGGCACCACATTTCCCGGCTGTCTTCTAAATAGAGTAGTCTACTGGCACCCACATTTCCCGGCTGTCTTCTAAATAGAGTAGTCTATTGGCACCCACATTTCCTGGCTCACTTCTATAATAGAGTAGTCTATTGATACCCAGAATAGGAAAAATGATTTACAGATTCGGCCCCCGCTCCCTGTTTTCAACAATTCATTTTTACCCTACAAATATAGAATTAAATCGTCAAAATGTACATAAAGAAGGACTAAACTGTCAAATTGAGCACGATAAGGGACTAATTTAATAAATTGAGCATTAGAAAGGGACTTACCTGATAAATATCTGAGGAGCTGTAGATAAAGGAACATCCTAGTATATACATATATAAGTTAGTAATCATTAACGTAAAACAAATATGAGTGTAAGGGTAAAATGGTACCTTAACTGAGATATACAGGGACTAATAATGCAAATAAATGTTTGACTGTTTTGTTTAACTATAAATGGTACCTTAACTGCGAAACGTGAACATCCTAGTATATACATATATAAGTTATTTTCATGTCATTACAATAAAAAAAAAAGTTACTCAAGCGGTACAGTACCCAAAAACTGAAGGACCACTATGCAAAAACATAAGTTACACACATACCCCAATGTCAAAATGGTGTCTGAATATCGGTTTTTGACTCCACTAGCACTAGTGGATGGTTCTTTAGCAGGTAAAATATTCAACGGGAGAAAATACTCTAGAGACATTGGCTTTGCGGGCCCCATTAAAGGCAAGAATCCATCTAACTCTTCAACCTGCAATTAGAATGCAAGTTAAATAGGTAGGGGTAGAATGAGACTTTATGTAAAACCTAAGGGGGTGCAATGCAATTATGGAAATTACCTTTTTGCGCAGAGTTTCATTCGTTAAAGACACTCGTTGAGCTTTAGTTCTTGATCGATCGAGTTGATTGGTCAAGATTTGCTCCTGAAAAAAGTAAAAAATAAATTAAAATCAAATAAGTTTCTTAAATCCAACTAATTACTCAACAAAAAATTACCTTTCCAACTAAAGATTTTAAACAAGGTAAAATAAGACAAACTTTGACCTCATAGTAAGGAGTCCAACATCTTCTTTAAGCTCAAAAACTGGCTTAGCTCTCTCTGTTCCATTCATTTATCAAAGAAAACGAGAAAATTGGAAAATTACTATAATGACCTAATATAAATACACGAAAGAATATACGGAAAGGACTATAAAGGAAAGAAAAGTTACTCACTAATGCAGTGCAGTTGTTTTCTCAGAATCCGTTTTATTCTCCACCTCAAGAATTTCCTTTTTAATAACGTTTTGTGGAGATTCAGTTTTTCTTTGTATCGATTGAGTAGAGTTTTCATGCTGTATCAAGAGAGAAAACACAACATAAGTCTACAGATATACATATAATCATGAATCATGAAAGAAACACTAGGACTAATAATGCAAATAAATGTTTTACCCTCTCTGCAAACAAAGCAATGCCGATAGATTGAGGATATGATGAGTTACCAATCAGCTTGGTTAATTCATCTATTCTCTCACTGCAAAAAGATAAGTATAAATAGTTGACTATTATACCCTTACCTAGTTGAATCAAACTAATAAATACGAAAAGGGTAGTTAAGTATTTTTCACACCTCATACCTAGTTGACTATTACACTGTCAAAGAGAACCTTTTTGGACAATCTACTCGAATATCATCTTTAACAGCTTTAGCAGCATCTAATTGCATTTCCGAGTTAGAAATGGTTTTATCTAATTACCCGGAAACTGTAAAGCGTAATTTATTCTATGATTTCTTGATGCAAAAAAATAAAATAAAAAATGTATAAGAAAGTTACATACATGATCACATCATGTGTGTGAGAAACTCGAGATATAATGTCTCCTCCTAGCTCAGTTCGAGCAATCTGTAACACAGATTAATATTAATCACTGCAAATCAAAGAATATAGTACTGTTACACGAATCTGCTTGAACAAGATCAAGAAACTCTTCTAACAACTCCAAACTAGTTTTCTTTATAATTAATAAATAAATAAACAAACCTCACATAAATGTTTGTTTCTAGCAGAAGCTGCTGGGTTACATTTTGTTTTACGAGGCTTTGGATCCATTACAAGGTCACAGTGTAAAGCTCCACATAAATTTGCTAAGCACTTGCTTTGACTCTATAACAACGGAGCAATTAGGTAATTAGTATAATTACGGGGGTCTAATTGCAATTAACTGAATATATGGTAGTAACTTACAATATTCAGAAGATTATAGTGGCGACTATCCAAGTGCTTATCAAGATAAGTTTCGGCTCGAAAGCTTTTTTTTACAGTAACCACATCTCCATTCATTAATATCTACATGAATTCAAATCATTGCTTTGATGAAACTTGCATTGAGTTGAAAGCTCGTATCTTTCTTGTTCTACATATGGCATCAAATACTGCATAGTGTATACAACTATAATTCGATTCAATGCTAATAAAACTAGAATATTGAATTAAAACAACTTAAATTATGGTTATAGATGATTAAATATATACCTCTTCGATTACTTTCCAGGCTAATCTACTTCTTTCCCTGGAACAATGAACCTCGGGATCCTTTGGTTGTTCTTTCTTGATTTTAAGTATCAATATGAATAATATTAGAGGCATGTACTGCAGTTTACTGTATAGTAAAGGACCTATAGTGCAATTAGCAACATGATACCTCGATTCGAAGTGCTCCGTGTCCTGCAGAACAATGAAATGGATCCAAATCAATTAAGCGAATTAAGAAATTGCAGTACAATTCTCAACTTGTAATTGCATAGACCAACCATCAAACACTTATATCATATCAAATAAATTGCACTAAAGCTATTATAGGATATGCTCAAGAGGGGCTTGATGAAGATGCACTAATGCTGTTTGGTAGGTTGTATAAAGAAGAGACGGGTTTTAATTATGTTACGTATGTGAGTGTTTTAACTGCTTTACATCTCTTCTTTAATCTTTATACATTAAATCCATATCAGTTACAAAAGAAATCCAAAATGTACCAAATGCAGCAGAAGGTTTACTCGAAAGCAACTGAAACACGTGAATTTTAATCTGAACACATTCAAATGCTTGTAAAAATGCTTAATTTAATCTACTAACAACACTAATTTACATTCCAAAAAATATAGAAAAATTAAAGTAAATCATCAGATATGAAAATTCTGACCTGAATTAGAGAGGAAGAAAGGAATCTAATTATCGAAGATCTGAACTCTCGTTTTGGTGGAGGCGCTTGTAATTGGTACTGTGAGATGCAAGACCTATGAGCATGACTATCAGAAGTTCAACCAACTCCATAATAGGCAAATAATCATAACCAGACCTGATTAACCTAAGTCAATGAATCAAATCCAAACTCCAGAACTTTTTCAATTGACATAGCTCAAATCTCAGGAAGCTATTCTCCTACGAGTGTATTATTCTATAGGTATATTTCTATTTTAATCTTTCCAACTGAACTACAAAAAGCTCTCATATTGAATCAAGCAATTAATCAAACACCTTGACAACAAATAAAACTTGAACAAACAAAAGCATTAAATCTAGATCAATCATACCAGGAAGGGCAGGCATGGCATAACAGGTGACAAGCTTCGGAGACTACCTCAACTAAACACGTATGACAATTACACGCAATAGAGAGACGACTATGATAACAAAACCTAGGTATATCAACACCAGCAATCTCACAAGCTTGAAGAACAGTCATGCCTTTAGGTACACTGGAAAATTACTTTACCAGAAATTATTATAAATATATATATATATATATATATATGTATTTTGGTATATCATTTAACCATACACCAAGATTTTGAAGGCGACGGCGTCGCTATTGCTCCTCTTTCACGGCGAAGTTCGTTTCCTGTGCATTCTTCTACTCGGGCTGGTTCGTAGAGGCGACTTCCTAGGCGATGTTCTACTCATGCTGGTTCATAGAGACGACGGCATAAGGTGCTTCGCTTATTCTCCGGTGGACGGATGAATTTGTGTGCCGTGTTCTTCTCCGATTAGTTCTCGTCTTTTTTTTGATAGTGAAGTGCGAGTTGAGTTTATATGTATTTAATCCTAATTGTGATGATTTTGTTATTTATTAATTTGTTTTTTTCTCTTAATGTATTGATAGCTGAACGAATATTTAGTATTTTAAACTGTGAAGTTTTTGATTTTTAAAATTTAGTTTATAATCATTTTTGTGAATTGTTATTTTTATAAATTAATATGAATTCTTAATTTTTTAATATTTAATTTTTTTTGATTTAATTGTTATTTTCTTATTATTTAATTTTTTAATACATATTGATTTTAAAATGTTTACATGAATTTTTAAATGATTTTAATATCTTTCTGAACTAATTTTAATTTTTAAATATATTGTTAACCTTTTTTTAAATTTTGAATATTTATTTAATTTCAAAAGTTATAGTAATAACCACTCTTATTAGAATAGAGTGGAATAATATAGATTAGTTGGGAAAATTTTAGAAACAATATACGACTAGTATTAGTTTGGGGTGGGAAATTGTTAGATGTAATAGACTACTCTTACTAAAAGAAAGTGGACAAATATAAAATTGAGATTTTTTTAACAACTATTTCATGAGGAGTGGGGAAAAAACAGTTGGCATATCTTAGTTTTCTTGTTGTGAACATAGTTCCTGCTTAAAATGATGCAAAAACCTCCTCAAGTATAATACACCAACTAATTAATAGTACAATAAGAAAAACTAGTAAATAAATCTTCCAAATTAAAACAAATTAATACATACCATAAACTGTTAAATGACCACAAAAAACACTTAGTTTGAGGATAGGGTAAATATAGATAATCAATACTTAGTCGTTTAATAACTTCCTAAGGAAAAAAAAGCTGTCTGTATAACGCCTCAGCCATGTTGATCCATGTTTGATATCACTGTTAAAGCACTTGAGTTCAGAATCATAATAGTCAAGAGTTTTATATCTTTAAGTAATTCTTCATCCTCACACAGATCCAAAGAAACTGTTAACTTACACAAATCATCATAAAATCCTTCAAATTAATACTATACTCTTTAACCCATGAAAGATTCCAAAGGTGATTCATGGGTTAGAGAGTAGTGTAGTATTAATATATTTAACATCCGTTACATCTTAATTGTATCCACTGTCTTGTAACTGGATTGCATATGTAGAGTATAACCCCCATTTTGAAAAATCAAACTCCCACAACAAAGTATACCATTGTAAGATGATATAAGACAAACTTTTTCTGGAAGGAAATCTAAAACATTATCTTTTATTTCACATCCTGATTCAGTGAGAGTTAGGAGATCGACTTTGTCTGACTTTCTTTTTTGCAAGATGAGTCCCTGGGTTCCTTTTTGTCTTTCATGATGAATGGGCAAGTTGTAGTGTCTTTGTTGGTAAACAACTCCATAATTTGGAATTCAAATAGCTGGATAAAAGAATATCAATTAGATAAGGTAAAAAAAACAAAAAACAGTTTTTTCAGTTGTTCATATCTCAATCAAATAAAGCATAAATCATGCTTTAATATGCAGCCCTTAATTCATGAAAAGAATTTTTAGTCCGAACAACAAACTAGACGATCTAAGCCAAGCAAACTCAGAAACCATAATAAGTAACTTAATCAGGGGCGGAGCCAGGATTTGTTGTTAGAAGGGGTCAAGGGGGTTGGGGGCAGCGCCCCGAAAAAATTTTTAATTTTTTTTTTTTGCACGGTAGGTCCATATATAATGCTAAAATTGCAAAAGAAGTCCTTATCTTATAAAAAAATACACTATATATCTCTATATTATGTAAAAATTGCAATATAAGCCTTTATATAAATTTTTTAAAATTATTTATCCTATAATATACAAAATAAAATTTATTTTGCTATTAAAAAATTAAAAATATCTATATATATACAATAATTATAAGTCTAATAAATAGATTTTAAAAATTTAATAGGCTAAAATGAGTATTTTAAAAGTTAAAGAGAAGCCAAATATATAATATATATTATTTGTTTATAAAAGGATATATTTTTTTTTAAAGTAATTTTAATTTTTTTTTGAAAAACCAGGGGGCCATGGCCCCCAACCATTAACGTGGCTCCGCCACTGAACCTATTGAAACCGATAAGTAAGAACACTGATTTAATTAGTCGGTTAAATGAGTAAAATTGAGGAATTTCAAAGTTGATAGCTAAAAGGATTTTTGTGAGTGAATGAATCCATCGTAGTCCTATTAGATCCTTACATGGTTTTACGGTATGGTGCAACTTGTAACATTGAGTGCAAGATGAATAATGATTAATTTTAATTATTACATAGTATTAGTGTAGTTTATTCCTAATATATCTATAGTTTTCTTGAATATATGTTTAATTGGCCAATTTAATCCAATATGTTTAAATTTACTCATAAATAAATAAATAAATGGGTATAACTTATGACATAATATACAAAGAATTTTTTTTCATCCAATATTGGATGAACCCAGGGCCGGCCCGGGGGTAAGGCAACCAAGGCCCTTGGGCCCCGGATTTTTGAAGGCCAAAAAAAATATTAGTAACTAACGTATAGTATATAGTTCGCTTACTAAAATGATGTCTATATAACGATTGGCCTAGTGGAAATGAAAGTTTCTATCTATATGCAGGTCATGAGTTTGAGACGGATTCTAAAAACCGGATAAATTATTTTAATATATATCGAAAAAGGCCCTAATTTTTTTTCTCGCCTTAGCTACCCGAGACTCTCGGGCCGGCCCTGGATGAAGCTACACCAATCATATTAATACATATACCTTATATTTTAAACTTACAAAAGTAACTAACTAATTAATCTAATGACATGTTTTTTGTTATAATAATCAATGGATATTATATGAATATTGTCTTGTTAGTGTGTTAATGAACAAGATTAAGATTTCATCAAGTGTAAACAAAACACCTCCATTAACTTGAAAACTTAATGACCAATTAAAAGTCATTCAGATATGAATTCGTTAGCAAAAAACAAATTATTTTATTGATTCAATATCATAATGAACCAGATTAAAATCTTAAAGTGCAAATAAACACCCCCGAAATTATAATACTTAAAAAACTGTTAAAATGGTCTTTTTGAAAGAAAAAATTGAATTTAAAGCAAAGGTTTATGCTATACAAGATCTATTAAAGAATATAATTGGTATGGTATAAAATGTTATGTGCCGAAATCATCTTATATGAGATATTTTATATACCATAATTCATACATATGACAAGGGATCCAACTACATATGGAAGTCATTAGCCAATTTCATCTACTTTTTAGCATACGTGTTGTGACCTCTATCAATGGTAAGTCAATATTCATTAATGTTAATTATCGGGGCATATGTGAGACAAGATATATTAAGTTCATAGAAAGATAGTATACTGCAAGCAAAAACTTACTCTTTGAAATGTCATGGTCAATGATCTTTTCATTTGAATGGTAGAAATTATTCGCCAAATATATAACCTGTCACACGATTAAACATAAGCATTTACATTTGCACGATTGTACATGATTTTCTGCGGTTTACCCTCTTTATATATAGAAAAACATAAAACGTATATCAGTAAATTACATATAAAATATATTTAAGAATAATTAAAAACATATATATCGTAAAAGATTTAGATATTATGTATGTGTATAAATAATAATACTTGAATCATATAAGTAAGAATCTCCAACTTTAGGAGTGATCATGGGTCGAAACTAACCTAAAACATACAAAAAACGAACATAAAAAGATCGGGCCTAAAAGTATAAAATAAAATTTGTCCTGAAGAGAAAAAAAAATAAAATGTAATTATTTTTTTTGTATTTCATTTTATTCATAATAAATCCAAAAAAAAATTACTTGATTTTAATCTTAATATATGTAAAAATACATTAAAAGTTAAAAAAATAGATTTATTCATCTGATATATGTAATTTAGATCTTAATTTGTTTATATATATATATATATATATATATATATATATATATATATATATATATATATATATATATATATATATATATATATATATGAAACATATTATTTAGATATATTCATCTCATATATATAGAAATGTAAAAAAAGTTTCATAATATCCATCTTAATATATTTATGGATGTATAAAACTATTATAAAATCGTACAGATAACATCGAAATCAAAATTTATAAATTGTATAAGATTGAAATCACATACCGAACAAGTGAAATTCAAATTTACAATATCTGACACAAAAAAATCACATTTTATACAAAATCATAATATAATATAAATATATTTCATAATACACTTAATATCACATTACTAACCAAAAAAGAATACAGTTTCTTCTTCTTAGTCTTTTTACTTATTTTTTTTCATCTTCAATTGAATTTTCCGTTACACGTATATTACGATTTTGCGTTCCTTATTGCACAAAAATTTGTATCTATAATAATTTATTCCTTTGAATTCTGAAGAAAATAAATATTGGAAATAAAAAATTTCAAAAAGAGGCGGATGAGAGAAAGAGGGGGGATGTATTAGGTTTTAGAAAAATGCCTAAATATTAGGGTACGCGTTTGGGCCAGGTTAGTCGGTTAAGGTTGAGTAAATAATTCGGTTGACCAAAAATATTGGTTTATGAGATCGATTGTTTGCTTGATGGATAAAAAACAAATTAATGGGCTGGTCTATTTGGTTGAGTCGGCTAATTTGGATTCCCAATAGGGTGTTCATCTCTACTTTATGCAATTTAACGCTCATGTAAATGAAGAAGTATATAATTTACTAAATTAAAAAATTGTTTTATAAAAATATAAAAAAATTGAAATATCCAATTAAACATGAGATCAAATGTTTAGTACCAACTTGAAAATAATGTTACTAATGTTACCTCAATATTAGTCATTATATAATATTGTACATAAAAAAAATAGTTGTATCAGAATCTTATGGATTTTTCATATAAAAAGGATTTCAATTTTCCAGATACTTTCCCTCTAAATTCCTACTAAAAGTTTTACAAGAGTAAATACCTATTTTTCCTCTATACTATTACAAAATTGATAGCTTACACCTTCGATCCTATATAGTGTAAATTTACCTCCTAACTTTTGTTTTTGTAACTCATTACCCCTGATGACGGAATCCGTCCAATTTTTCTTACTATGTGTTAACATACATAAAACGTGATTATGGAAACCATAGAATGGCTTACAATGGTTTCCATCACTCCCCTTTGACTGCTGTGATCAGAAGGAATCATCGGCTTTTGATAAGGTAATGGCTGGTGAGGAAAATGAACACTTTCCATCCATACACGCAATGTCAAAAAAGTCCAAAAGACCCGACCAAGCAATAATCACGGACCTTCTAAGAGATCGAGCGCTACGAGAACTATTAGTCGCACATCCGTGATAGGCCTTTAACTCAGTTATCACTACAAGAAATACAACATTTGCCCATACTTCTTCCCCCACATTCCATTGTCTAGTTGTTATAATGTGATTGACGTGACCTTAACGTACAAAATATATAAATGTTGTGTGTCTTCCTTTACGTGTTCTGCTTCTTGCTCTAAGTGATCAATCTCCTTTTTGCATAAAAATATTGGTGGTGTACTAAATGACTTTGTCTCGTATGTAAACAAGTGGTGCAATTTAGGCGTGTCCTTGTGTGAGGTTGTTGCAGAACCACCCAAACACCAGCAGGGCAATCCATAGGATCCTTCGTGATTGATCTGCTTCCCTATCTCGAGTGCTAGTTTCAGGGACTTCCTAATTGACTTTCAGTTTTAAGTCATTCAGGTCTCTGATAGAACATGGATGAAAAATATCCTGAAATGCCATTTGGGAAGTTCTGCAAGCAAGAAAAGTAGGGAAAAATAGTATCATGTATTTATTTAAATTTGGAGTTGATTGGAAAATTATTCCATAATAGGTGTGTTTTCATAAAGTAGTTACGAAAACATACATTTTTTTTATGAAGCTATACCTACATTTTATGAAAATAAACCTTATGAAAAAAATGTCAGCTTTTAATAATGACATAGGACCCATGTAAAAAGTATAGTCTCATATAATATAGCTATCTTTTCATAAAAAATGGATATATTTTCATAAAGTGATTAAATCACTATTACCGCATGGAATAACCTCCCGAGATTTTAGCATCTTTTTCATTTTATAGTACATTTTTTAGTCTCATCCTTGAAATGGCAGAGTGATGTTCTTTCCTGCGTAGGATTAAAATAATTATCTGTGTTGGTCTCTTATATTTATGACATGGTATTTTCATAATTTTTCTTCTAATTGGATCAAAAATTCGTAATTTCATATTACCAATTTGTAGGACAACTAATATGAACATGTGATCTTTGTATGGATCTTAATCTTAACCAAGAAACTTCATTTAAATGGCTTTAGATACATTGTAAGGCTTGCAAATTCTAGTTTTTTTATTTCCTATACATGACTATGATTACATGGTGATGTCTGTGCATTAATTAATTCTTCCCTCCATTGTCTTGACCAATATATTTTTTTTAATTCACATTCTATCCTCTTTTTCCAATACTGAACTTGTGTCAGCTCCTCTTTTTTTGTCACTGATAAAAAGAAATTGAAACCATTCTAACAGTTTGACATTTGAATAGGTAAAATAAATAGACCGTCCATACACAGAACAACAAATAGCCGAAAATCATAATATTTTAACACAAGAACATATTACTCTTCCTGAAGCTTGCGCTATCTAATCCTCTCGCTACGACGAAGTTTGACAGAGACAGGATGATGCACAACATTGAAAGAGACAGGCTCAAGTAGAGGCACCAAACTTACACAATACGAAACAGTAGGGAAACCTTGTGCAACCACATAATTCTTAGTTCTGAAGTTGTATGATTTCACAAATTCTTCATCTTCTTGATCAACTACCTTTATACAGGGCCGGTCCGGGTAATTTGGAGGCCCTGGGCGAAACTATAAATTGGGCCCTAGAACGACTAGTCGAGAAAAGTTTTAAGATACAAAATTTTCAAAGAAATCGACATTTCTAATTTTATTTAATTTGAACAAAATAGCTAAATATAAATTATTATTTTTTCATTTATAACACGAACATTCAAATAAAAAAAATTAATATATGATAAATTCATAGTACCTTCATGGGGCAATGTTGATCGAAACTCTCATTTCCTCTCTCTTTACAATGGGCGGATCTATGATTTCTATTATGGGATGAAAAGTTAGAAAAACCAATAGGACTCGGGACATTCTCCAAAAAAAAAAAATTAGGCTAATATCTAGATCAGGAGGAATTTGAGGGAACAAACCTTTAGTTTTTGTACATTCTTTTTTTCTAAACAAAAGTCAGGTAAAATTTGTATATGCGTCCCAAGACAGGGTGGCGGACGTCCCATCCCGTATTAAATCTTCTTTTACTCTTTGCTCAATCAAGATTCGACCCTTATTATAGTGAAATAAAGATTAAACTAAAAATAACAATAAATCACAATAGGACATCTTATACCAGTAAACAATGTAAATATAAATTTGATTTTAATTTATTCAAATATAAGCTTAAAATTATATATATATATATTATAATATAAAATATTTTCATTAATATCAAAATAAATTTCTTATAAACAATGAACAAATTTAATATTTAAAGTAATAAATTCTAATCATCTGATATCTTTTTGATTCATATAAAAAAATATTTATTACTTTAGTTCATATATAAAAACTTAAATTTTGAGTGAAATAATTTTGTATATATTAGGATTAAAATATATAAAAAAAATGATTAAAATTATGTTAACTTTTATAAAATCATATATAAATATATTAGATTAAGATATAATTTTTTTTTTAAAATAGGCTTTTAGTATAAAGTTAAGAAAAATGTTAAATTAAAATTTTATTTTTTAATTGTAAACAAAAAAGTTTAATAGCAAAGTAAACGAAATGGCAATATTAGATTTTTAAACTTAATAAAGTATAAAGCAATGTTAATTTTGAAACCCAAAAAAATTATGGCTTGGGGGGTTCGAACCTGCATCTACAACATGGACAGCTGCCATTCTTACCACTAATGCCAGGACTAAATATTATTCTACTAAATATATCATCATATTATATACAGAACTGCATACACATATATAGATACATATCTAGAAAATTAGGGGCCCCCGATTAGCTCGGGGCCCTGGGCGGTCGCCCTAACCGCCCATACCCTGGGCCGGGCCTGCCTTTATATATACAACATCGTCAGAAAAAGCCACAGGCATTCACACATTATATCTGAATGGTATAATACTTGAATGTTGTTGACATAATTCAGCGTTATTTAGAGAGTGCTTAAGTTCCCAAGTTGTTTCCTCGTAATTTTGCAAAATCCAAATTCTAAGATTACCAGTTATGTCGCAATACACGTAATGAAGATAGCTCTCTGATTCACCCAAACAACACCAGAAAATATCTGGTACAAAAGGCAAGCGTATTACCTTAGCAATTTCCTTTTCTACATGGAATGCTATTATATGACTTTCTTCTGTCAACCAATGCAACCAACCATTAGTAAAGGGATTTGAATCCTCTCCTAACTAGCTTTCTATACTAACTATCCTAACAACCAATCACAATTAAAATAATTATATTTTATTATATTTATCTATAATTAATTTTCCAAATTAATAACAAACTCCCTCCAAAATGCTTCCTACTAAAATAAAACTCATATTATAATCTTTTAATTGATTTACCAACCATTTATACATAAATATGGAGGATTAAAAATAGAAAGAAAGAAGAAAAATTAGATTAAAAAACTAATTATACATAAATATAATAGTTAGGATAGTTAGTATAGAAAGCTAGTTAGGAGATGATCCAAATCCTAAGTAAAGAAGCCTGCAGTCTTATTCAAACAAATGCGGGACCTCAACTTACATATCTCCTTGGATCTTTCCCACTTGTTAGTTTCCGACTAATGAATATGTATCGCTGTTAGAACGTTTGACATTTTTTAAATTAATTAATGAAACTGCCCCCAATGAAGAACGGAAAAGGAATAAAGCAAATCCAAAAACAAAACCTCCCTTAGATCTTAATTGTAACCACTGTCTTGTAACGGGATTGCATATGTAGATCGTATAACCCCCATTCTGAGAAACCAAACTCCTACAACAAAGTATACTATTAGAAGACGATATAAGACAATCTTTTTCCGGAATGAAATCTAAAACATTATCATTTATTTCATATCCTGATTCAGTGAGAGTTAGGAGATCGACTTTGTCTGACTTTCTTTTTTGCAAGATGAGTCCCTGGGTTCCTTTTTGTCTTTCATAATAAGCGCGCAAGAATAAGGGATCGGATACAAAGTTGTACAACAACTTAGCAGTGCACTTAAACGCCAGGAGAGTTTCGGCAGGCAATCTTGATAAGATATCAGTTGTAGTGTCTTTGTCGGTAAACAGCTCCATAATTTGGAATTCAAATAGCTGGATAATAGAATATCACCCTAAATTAGATAAGAAAAGAATTTTTAAACCGAACAATAAAATAGACAATCTAAACTAAACAAACTGAGAAACCATAATAAGTAGTAAGCTTGTTCTGAAACAACAGACGAATTTAAATTAATATTTAAACCTTTATTTCTGTTAAAATGTCAAGAAGAATAATATTAATCGGTTAATTAAAGGTGATGTTAGGAACGATTCAAACTAATATAAGTAAGCATAGCACAGTTGCTGCAAAGACCATATTTCTGAAGATAAAAATAAAAATCACCATAAAACGAAAATTGCTTACTTCAACAATTGCTTCAATTGGTGAACCCCAAAACTCATATGGCACCTCCAAAGGTATGACCGTTGGGATATTTGTTTAGCAATTAAAAAGATTTGACACTATCAAAATTGTACGAGAAAAAAGGGCTAGCAAACAAAAAGATTTGACACTATTAAAATTGAACGAAAAAACTGAATTTAGGAAAAATTTAGTTTTAAAAAATAAAAATCAATTTTTCTAAATTATTGTTTATGATTTAACTTGAAAAAAATGATTATATTACCTTAAAATTTGAGTGGTGAAGTAGTGGTGTTGATGGAGGAGAATGAACTCCGTGCGGCAGCTGTGATGGATGTGAAAGGTTCGACAGCATATAGGTATGGCAGTGGTCCGGGTTTTAAATCAAATTGATGAAAATTATTTAAAACCCTGATTAGTATATAAATTTGGTTAAAGTTTGGTTTATAACATGTACTTTCTTGCGATAACAAAAGAAAACCACACACTATACCGAAAGAGCTCCATCTATAGCGTTTGATTGGAAAAGTATATGGAGCGCGAAGTGCGCGCAAAAAATGAGAGTAATGTTATGGAGAATGGTGTGGGATCGACTGCCTACCGCTAATAATTTGTACAGAAGAAGCGTTATTGAGAGTCGCGGCTGTAGTATATGCGGAGCGCCTGTAGAGGATCAAACCCATGTATTTCTTGAGTGTACAGTGGCGAAGTTGCTGTGGGAAGACTTGGGGATATCAAGTACTGGTGGTGTCTCGAATGCTACTGATCAATTACCTATGAATGAAAGGAGTAGTCAAAGAGCTGCAACTCAGGCCTGTATGTTACATGTGAACGAAAGGGCTGATCAGGTACATCCTGCTTGGAACGAAACTAGAAGAGCTGGTACAGGCTTGGATAACAGATCGTTCGCTGCTGGAGAAACTGCTGCAGCGAAGTGCTCCTGTTTTCCTGCTCGAAATGCTGTGATTCCGAGGAGCCTGCGAATTCCTCACCACACCGTGAGGCTGCGTACTGCTATATCACCCAACAGCAGCACAGCAGACCAGTTGCGACAGCCAGTTCCGGAGGAGAGTGGTTTTAATAAATGGCTTGGAGAAAATCTGAGAGCGCATGATATATATCGAGGGATTGAATGGAAATTAGTGTTCATTGCAGCTATGGACAAGGAGAAATGAGGCATTATTTGTCATTAACAATGGTGTTCCTCGTAAAGGGGGCCTTAAAGAAGATACTATGCGTGTAGCTAGTGGGTATGTATCGGCCTGGGGAATTGAAAGCGATGGGGGTGTGATAAGATCAGCTAGGAGTGAACTAATAATGTGGAATAAACCGTGTGGTAAATTGAAACTAAATGTGGATGGAAGTTTTGATTTAGCGCGTGGTAAAGCTGGAATAGGTGGAATATTAAGGAACGAGGTTGGTGAGTTTCTTACCGGCTTTTCGGGACCATGTATAGTAAAGTCATCTTTCCATTCGGAGCTATTGACACTTCATTTTGGGCTTAGATGAGTGATAAATAAAGGCATCAAATCGCTTTATGTCGAGACCGACTCGAGAGAGCTTCACGCGCTAGTGAAGGGCAGTGGTGGCTCTAAGAGTTGGAATTGTCATACCGGAAAAGATATCATTGAGATGTTAACAACCCATCCAGGAATTGAGGTAATCTCCATATATCGAGAGGCTAATATATGTACGGATCTGTTAGCTAAAAAGGGAGCGGAACTGAGTGAAGATATGTGCGTATTCGAGGATCCATCGGATTACCTATGGGATAGTATAACTAGAGATAGGAGCGGATGTGCGACTCCTAGACTAGTTTTAGACTCTCTGTGTAAGTTTAGTTGATGTAATTTTTAATCAACTTCGGCTTTAAGCCTCAGATGTATGCAAAAAATAAAAAACCACGCACAAAAATTATTAAATCTATACACTAAATCCATCAAAACAAATCAACTAAAACTATTTAAATCTTCAAAAACTAGGTTCCAAAATATCTCTAAAAAATTCATTCTAAAAAATCGACTTAGTTCACACTGATTTAGCGATTTTGATCATAAAAAGGAATCCGTAAAAATTAAACTCAGGTATAATCTAGCAATTATTTTAATTTTTGGAATATATTTAGTTCAACATAAGTGGTTACGTGATGATATGTATAGATTTAGTGACTAAATCCGTATTTCAGTGGAAAATTGTTAAAATTGTTACAAATAATAGTGTTAACTGTGGTGATATGTCAGTTTGTGATTTGGGATTAAGATGAGAGAAGTTATTAAATTTGTAGTTGTTACGGTTTATTCTTTCTTGAAAACGTTTTTGGGTTGATTCAACTAGTCCATTAAATTGATACAAGTCTGAGAAGTTGGTGCATACTGCACCACTTCTGGATATTCCATCATTAATCTTAGTGTAAACGGTATTAATTTCTTGTCTTAAACATGATTCTTGTACTTTTACCATTTAATTTTATTGTTTTAATTATGAAATAAATTCCATTAGTCTGAGTTGCTTTTATGTATCTTGATATGACGATAGATTGTTTTTAATGTTGTTTGAGATACCTTAATTTAATTTAATTTAATTTAATTTTTATATTCCGTTACATATGAATTGAGTTTATTAGTTGTTTATATCAAATATAAGACTCTCTTTAGTGCCCTAGACTATCACCCTAATAACATGGGGTATGGGAACATAAAGAATTCATATTCGTTTAGTGTGTGTTGGTAATCTTGGTGAGTTTGATTAGACTGATGTTCATATAGGTTACGTACTTTCTAGCATCAAACTTTTGCATGGAACCACCTCACCCCGAGTACTCTAGTAATTTGTAGGCAGCCTTCTAAGCTACCCTGGCAGGATTTAGAAGGAAGTTAGAATCCGGATCAACGAGAATTGTCCAAAATTCATATTTAAAACAAGAATCAATCATTGTAACGATTGGAGATTACTTGCAACTTGGGCTATATCTCTCATCTTCTATTCTATGTAGTTTTATTGCTCCAATAGTTTAATTAATTAGTTAATTATTTGCATTTACTCTTCAATAAAAAACAAAAAAAAAATTGTTTAGTTTTAATCTTTTAGTAGTAATAACAACTAAATCATCTACATTGTTTGAAAACATGATAAAAAGATTAATAAACATAGTTCCTATGAAGACGATAACTCTTATATTTAAATAATATTAATTTTGGGATTGGCAAGTGAAAAAATTAGACTCTCCTATTTTCAAACAAGTATGGGAGCTTAAGAAAGAAACTGAAGTATCTGTAGGGCATGAAGGAGATAAAAAGGTATTGAAATATTGGTTCTCTTCCCCAAATAATCAACTCGTGGCTTGTGGGCCAAGAAGTAGTGAGTTTCTTGCTTTATTTAAATCACCTTATGATATTTTTGGTCGTTGACCTTTTTCAAACACTTGGGCTGACATTTTATGGGATTCTTGTGTTATTGCAAAACAAGCTATAATTGTTTGTATGGCCATACAAGATAGACTTCGTATGAAAGATAAGATTATTTATATAGAGTTGGACCCACTTTTGTAATTTATGTAGTGAGGACGTCGAGTCAAGCAAACACCTTTTCTTTGAGTGTGTGTTTGCTAAGAATATTTGGGAGGATATGAAAAGATGGTTGGGTAAAGAGATGTGCACTATCTTAAGTGCTCTCAAATGACTTAAGAAGATTTAAGCACGGAAAAACTAGAGGAGAATAACATGTAGAATTTCACTTTCCGCTACCATTTATCATATATAGGGGATGATAAATAACCGTGCTATGAGAGGAGAAATAGCTTAAAATGATAGAGCCACTAATGAGATAAAATTGTGCACTTTATCTAGTTTATTCATTTGTACCCCCATCATGCCTTCATGGATGATCAGGCTAGTTTGATTGTTTCTCATTGAGATTAGTATAGCGAGTAGTTAGGAACCACCTTAAACTTTTGAGTCTAGTTAGTTTTCATTATATAGTGTACATTCTCTCCTTTTTATTAATGAAACCATTTACCCAACCAAAAAAAAACATTAAATACTAATATATGGCCTTAAAAGGGTGCAATTTATATAATAAAAATGATATAGGGGGACTAATAGTGCAAATAATATAAAAATATTAATTGAAGGAATTATTAGTCTAATTAATATGAAGTAATAATATAGGGGTTAATAGTGAGATTAGTAAAATAATAAAAGGGATTAATAGTGCAATTAATAGAAAATATGATATGAAACTTAATAGTGCAATTAAGAAAATTGTGTTTCAAACACTTAGATGCAATACACACCGGGATCTCCTGATACTCCTACAAGGATCATCAATAGTCAAGCACTTATCGAGAGATTTGCGATACATCTCCCGAATCATGGACTAGATACTTGTAGGACTTGTTTGGAGCACGTACCTTACGATTATGATAGAGGTGGATACAAATTTGAAATTCGCTACATTTTGTTTTATGAGAGTAACACCCTTTCTGATCCCCATATGCAAGTAAGAAATTTCCAGAAGAAGAAGTATCGAGTTGTTTACCAGTGCAGGATATGTAAACAGTACGTAGGTCATCGTCGCATGTATGTTGATTTTTGATTTAAATAGGACCTCACAAGATGTCACAGGCTTACTGCTTAGTTCAAATTAGATACGATAATTTACTTACTTCGATATGTTTCTCTGGATAATTTAATTTTAATTGATAGGATTTTACTTAATATAAGTTAATTGTCCAAATTTATAAAAACTGTTTGGCTAGAGACCAACGCGACCTATATAACAAGCATATAAAGTCTATTACTTGATTGAATTAGGGGGTGTTTGTTTGCACTTAATGCGATCTTAATCTGGTTCATTAAGACACTGAATCAATAAGACAGTTTGTTTTTTTAGACCAATTCAGATCTGAATGCCTCTTAACTGGTCCGTTTCATTAAGATTTTAAACCAAGTCTGTATCATTCAGACACTGCCTCTTAACAGAATAAGTGCTATTCAGTTGTTCATTCAGCATTCAGTACTTATCACATAAAAATTAGTCTACTTCGACCAAGTAATGGTCTTTAAATTCTTACCATGTAGGTATTTATCAGATCTCTAGTCAAATATTTTCTATAAATATGGAATACTATCTTTAGTGAGCACCATCGGTCGCTATTAATATAAGACATCTGACGACCACTAGATAGTTGCCACAGTTAACGACAATTAACGACCGATAGCTGTCGCTACTCAATTTAATCATTGGCAACCACTGTATAATGGTCGTTGAAGGGTGGTGGTTGGTGGAGGTAAAGGGTGGTCGCCAGAGTATACTTCTAACAATCTGTCACTAGCAACTAAGATTTTACGTTCACCAACCTTACTAAAACATCTAGCGATCATTGCCGATATCTCTAGCAATTGCTCGTATGTATCGTGTTCGTATTGTGGAATTATAATCAGCATATGAGAAAGGGAGATATTTCCTATCAATCATTATTCCCAAGAATTTTACTACATATGGGGATTGGAGTATCAGAAAATCAAAATCGATCAAAATATAGTACAAAACCGAACCATATATGAGAACAATATAACAACAATGCAACTAAGTCAGATTTTGTAGTTCCTTCATAAGGATGTATTCTTTATCATTACAATCAAAAGATAACATGTAACTTTTCTTTTATATAAACTAACTCGATTTGAAGTTTAAAATAAGCAAAGAAATATCAAAACTAACAATCTTAGGAAGTCCACGAAGATAGTTCCATGGATTCGACATTTTTTAGTTGGGTTCCTTTAGAGGGAAATAGCTTTTCACCATCTTCATTTTGCAACTGCTCCTAATTCGTGTTACAATGCATCTCCATCTTCATTTAGCCAAATATTTTCTTTTACATTTCCAGATCAAGGAACTACAATATGCAAACTAAAACCGTCTTCCCTAGACTCACCAAAAAGTTACCTTAGATATATACCTTATCGATTTCTGAGCTCATAATATCCTTTTAATAGAAACAAATCCAAGAAGTTGAAATGGAAACAAGGGTGTTCATCCGTGTTGTAGCAAGGGTTTATATAGCAAACTCAGATTAATTGAAAGTAAAAAGAAAAGGATGAGCAAAAATATGATTTAGTTCAAGCAAAGTTTATTTCCATTATTGAAAATTGATGATATATTAAAAAAAAAAAAGAATCAGGGTTTTGATGCCAACTGATTCTTAACAAAATAACTGATGATATATTACTAACAATTGTCAATGTAGAGAATGTATAGAAAATGAGGATGAAACAAATTAAAATGCTACAATTTTGTCGCCACACCTTTTGTGACCGCAAAGTGTAACATTTCCGTGTTGATTTTAACAACAATTCTTTTGAATCTTTGTAAAGCATTTCAAAAAAGAGAGATGTGATTCTTGGGTGTAATTAGATGCCAGACAACATTAAAAATGGCCATATAACCAAAAAAAAAAAAGAGTTACACCATCAGATGCTTAAATATGTCACTGATTAAAAAGAAATTGAAACCATTCTCATAATTTGACATTTAAATAGGTAACATTTATAGACATTCATACACAGAACAATAGAGAGCTGAAAATCATAATATTTTAACACAACATATTACATTATTACTCTTCCTGAAGCTTTCGCTTTCTAATCCTCTCGCTACGACGAACTTCGACAGGATGATGTACAACATTAAAAGAGACAGGCTCAGGCAGAGGCACCAGACTTACACAATACGAAACGACACTAGGGGAACCTCGTGCAACCACACAATTTTTAGTTCTGAAGTCGTATGAAATCACAAATTCATCATCTCCTTTAACTATCTTTATATATACAACATCCGCAGAAAAAGCCACAGGCATCCAAAAACAATTTCTGAACGGTACAACACTTGAATGTTGTTGACAAAATTCAGCTACATTTAGAGAGTGCTTAAGTTCCCAAGTTGGTTCATCGTAATTTCGCTTAACCCAAACACTAAGTTTACCAGCTATGTTACAATACACATAATGAAGATAGCTCTCTGATTCACCCAAACACCGGAAAGTGAATGGTAGATAACGCAAGCGTATTACCTTACACATTTCCTTATCTACATGGAATGATATTAAATGACCTTCTTCTGTCAACCAATTCAACCAACCATTAGTAAAGATGACAGTGTCATTCGAACAAATGCGCGACCCCAATTTACATATCTCCTTGGATTTTTTCCACTTGTTAGTATCCGACGAGTAAATATAAAATGAATATGTATCGCTTTTAGAACGTTTGACATTGACTAATTTAAACATTGAAATGGCCCCCGATGAAGAATGGAAAGGGAATAAAACAAATCCAAAAACAAAACCTCCCTTAGATCTTAATTGTAACCACTGTCTTGTAACTGGATTGCATATGTAAATAGAATGACCTCTATTTTGAAAAAACAAACTCCGACAACAAAGTATACCATTTGAAGACGATATAATACGAATTTTTTCTGGAAGGAAATCTAAAACATTGTCTTTTATTTCACATCCTGATTCAGTAAGAGTTAGGAGATCGACTTTATCTGGCTTTGTTGCCGGTCCACAGTATTTTTGTAAGATGAGTCCCTGGGTTCCTTTTTGTCTTTCATGATGCGCAAGAATGAGGGATCTGATACAAAATTAAACCACTTCTTTGCAGTGCACTTAAACGCCAGGAGAGTTTCGGCAGGCAATCGTGATAAAATATCAGTTGTAGTGTCTTTGTCGGTAAACAGCTCCATAATTTGGAATTCAAATAGCTGGATAATAATAGTATATCACCATAAATTAGATACTAAAAAAAAAAAAACAGTTTTTCCAGTTGGTCTCCTCTCAATCAAATAAAGCACATAAATCATGCTTTAATCTGCAGCCCTTAATTCATGAAAAAAAAAAATTAAAAACCGAACAACAAACTAGACAATCTAAACCAAGCAAACTAAAGGTGATGTTAGGAGCAATTCAAACTAAAAATAGTAGCATAGCACAGTTGTGCCAAAGAGCATATTTTTGAAGATAAAAATAAAAAATCACCGTCGAAAGCAAATTGCTTACTTCAACAATTGCTTCAATAGATGGACCCAAAACTCATATGGCACCCCTTCCAAAGGTATGACCGTCGGGATATTTCTTTTAGCAAACAAAAAGATTTAACACTATCAAAATTGTACGAAAAAAAGGATATTTGTTTAGCAAACAAAAGAATTTGACATTATCAAAATTGAACAAAAAAACTGAATTTAGGAAAACTTTAGTTTTCAAAAATGAAAATCAATTTTTTAATTATTTTTAATGGTTTAAGTTGGATAAACGATTATATTACCTTAAAATTTGACTGATGAAGCACTGGGGTTGATGGAGGAGAATGAACTCCGTGCGGCAGCAGTGATAGATTTGCGAGTTGTTACGATAGTCAGGAACAAAATCAGGATTTTATATTTAGAGGACCAAGGAAAATTAGAAAAGTTTGAAAGGGGAACTTTATAAATTTTTTACTTTTTATTGTTTATAAGAGTAAAACTAATTGTAAAATATTTATCCACTTACTAAAATTAAAATTGTTGTTTTAAAATATTTGTTCATTTAGTAGTTCGAGACACTGTTTTTTAATTTTTTTTATTACTACCCCTATTAAAAAATTTAAAATTATATTTTTAGTACCTATTTAAGATATCAAAACACTGTAGAATAATTATGTAATAGAGATTGTAATTATTAACATTTTAAAACGAAAGGAGTATATTATTTCATATTTAATACAATATTTATTTTTAATATTAAATAAATAATGCGACACTTCTATCACTACCGCCACCACCACCACAACCACCACCTACTATTAATTCCATTACACGCGTGCGTCCGAATAGTGTGTGCATAAAGGAATAGTGTATTTTGATCATAGACATTGGTAAAATATACGACATTGAGTTAGAAGTAACGTAATGTCTTACGGTTAAAATGAACAAAAAGCCACACTTAAAAAAGAAAAGGCTTCACATATTCAAAGACAACTTGATGGTGAAACACAATGACTTTGCAGGTAAGGCGGTCAAGCAAACAATTCAGTGAGAGTTTAATTGAAAAAAAGAGTATTTTATTCAAATTACCTTATTGATCTAAAAACTTGCTTTAACATAACGTTGATGTTATTTATTGTGAGAGAATTGTTTGTGATAGTTTACTTGGTACCGTAGTTGGCCTGGATAGGAAAGTGAACAAAGATAACGCGAAAGTCAAAAATTATTTGAGAGATTTAAATATTAGAAAAGAATTGTGGTTGTTGAGGACCGAGGTAGAGTGATGTTGCCACGTGCAAAGTATGTGATGCTCCAGACAAGAGAGACATTCTTTTCTAAATGGTTGAGGGTGAATAAGTTTTCTGATGGTTTTGCATCTAGTCTGATGAATAATGTTTTAAGTGATAGGGGAAAGATCACCAGCATGAAATAACACGACTGTCACAGAATGATGCAGTTTCTTTTTGTGGCAAGTATCTTTGGTTTGATCGACGATAAATCAGTGAGTGGCCCGATAATAGGGTTGTGCAACGTGTTTAGAAATGTCTGTAAAAGAAACCTAAGTTTGAACGAGCAAGTAGCTAGAAAATTAGATGTCGGGTTACTTATGTATAAGCTTGAAATATTATTTCCACAGACTTTTTTTTCAAATAATGGTCCACCTAGTCATGTATTTATACAAGGAGACCAAATTAGGTGGCCCGGTTTAAATGTATTGAATGTACCCTTTTGAAAGGTATTTGAAGATGATTAAAGATATATTTGGACCGGCAAGCCAGAAGAATCAATCGGCGAGGATACGTTCTAGACTAGACATTCAAAACCATCGATCTACAAACAACAACTTATCGTATCTCTCGGTTACCTTGCCAATCTAGTGAGGAAGAACACAAAGGCGATCAGAATTGATTGATATTTGAGTTTTTTAATATATCTTATTTTTGAAGAATTGGCATATGTTTCTTCTACAAATCATAATTACATTTTCTTTCATTTTTTCCATCACCCTTACGCAATTCTGAATCATTAATAAAAAAAATTCAAGTCTTGCTTTAAATAGATTCACACACATGTACAACATATGCATTTGGACAATTTGCTAGTGGAATGGGGAACACTGATGCATGATTTGTGTTGGGCACTAACAAACTTTTGCTTTATGTATTATTAATAGCCCACTCTCAGGTTTATCGTGGTAATGCTATGCGTTCTTTCTTTTCATTGAGTGTTGGTAACTATAGTGATTTCGTATTTCCACGAGTTTATTTCGAATATATATCTATATATTTCAAATACCTCCAACTTTGCTAATGGATTGTGAAATTCCTTATTATGTACTTGCCAAGGATATAACTTTTGCAAGTAAGTTTGATTCAGCTTGAGCATGTTGTTTTCATGTGGATTAGGATTCGAAATGTTATTGGTCAATGATGTTATCCTAATAGATTTAGAAGCATGATTACATATACAATTTTACACTCTTGTAGTTATAGATCAATCTTTTACTTTTCATGAAAACGTTTTGTGCATCTCTTATGTTATTGATGTTTGTTTTGAAGGGGTATTGTTAAATTTGCATATGGATTTACTCTTCTTGTCTAGAAAATATAGGATGATCATGGTTGTAGACTTGCGAATGATGATAACTTCATAGATGACAGTGGCGTATATCCTTTAAGCCCGGAAGTGACAATAAAAGACGTTCACTACACATTAGTATTCCTTATTTTCATATGCAAGAAATGAAATTTGTGACTTTAATTTCCGAATATAGCATAACTTTCATTTTATTTTCTCTCTCTCTAAAACTTAGATAGAGTATTCATAGTACGATTTAGCTAATATTATGCCCATGGTACTTGTGTTTATCTGAAATTGTTTTTTGCCTCGTCTTATATTCCAACTGAAGGAAGAATTTTAGTTTAGTCCCTATGTTTTTTAATGGATGTCATTATGGTTTTTGTCAAAGTCAGACGAGAAAACTACTTCGAATCATAAACTGGCAAAGGATTTGGTTGACAACTGGGTAAATACTGTATGTGTTTTATTTGTCTTGACTTTTTCATCATCACGCAGATCTAAAGGAATGTTGAACTTCAACAAATCCTCATAAAATTCATTTATATTAATACTATAGTATCTAACCCATGAATCGCCTTTGGAATCTTTCATAACCCAAATATTCATCAAATTTGGAATAAATGTAGGATCAACCAAGAACAATTTCCCACTCAATTCTATAATAAACCAATCACCAGCAGGATCAATCTCTTCAAATTCAGGGGGCAAGATTGTGCCAAACTTTTCCGTCATGGAAATTGTTTGGGCATGGAAATTGAATCATTTTTCTAAGAGATTGAATAATAACCCGATTCATAATCACCAAACCAATTAGCCCAATAAAACACATTTTCAACCAAAAACCCTTTCCATCCCTTAATGAAATAAGGTGGTATTTCATCGATGATCTTCCAAGAACAATTATCAAGACGAGACCCATCACTGTAACGCATAATCTCACACCTCATACTACCATTATTTGAAATCGTATCAGAGAAATGAACCAAAACATACTCATTCCTCTCCTTTATATACCCCATACAAGGAAGCAGTTCCTTTTTCCTATACGTAGATGGACTAGCATTGGGCAATCGCACCAACTCTTGAGTACTTGGATTACACACATAAAACTCTCTATTATTACCAACAAAGCAT
Source organism: Nemophila menziesii (assembly GCA_029959085.1). Taxonomy (NCBI): domain Eukaryota; kingdom Viridiplantae; phylum Streptophyta; class Magnoliopsida; order Boraginales; family Hydrophyllaceae; genus Nemophila; species Nemophila menziesii. Next base: position 35,307,265 of record JARWIR010000006.1, read on the forward strand.
ATCAAATCCCTCTTTGACGGCAACATATACATACTATAGCAATCAAATTGGCACACAAAATTAAAATTCTCATTACCCTTAAAATCCACGGAGCAAACCTCAATGTTTGTTAATTTTCTCATATGGTCTTCTTTCCCATATGGTTTCAGTAATACCAGATTTGGGTTTTGTAGTGCTCGTGCTGTATGCATCAAAATCAAATATGGGTCTATAATTAAGTCGTTGCTTTGAAATGCACTTAAACCTTAAAAAAGACATAGTTGGTAGCCTTGAGAAGATGTTCATGATCAAATCTTTCGCCACCCCAACCTTAACCGCCGCCGCTGAAGGTTTCTTCGTCATTTTTTCTCTTTTAGATAATTTTTTGGTTGAGAAAATCAAAGCGTTTAACTTTCCTCTTATTTGTGTTTTGGTCCAGAATTCTCTTCTATGTATGTATATATAGGTGTTGGTTCTTTTTTTCTTTTTGGTACATGGGATCCGGGATTGCTTGCGCGCACCACGACTAATCGTACTGGGATATACACGCCTCTCCTCATGTATATTTCCAGGTAAATCAGAACTAGGTCACCCATATTTAGGGAGGGGTTCGAGTCTTGTACTTCTTACTTTACACCCGTTAGGGAGGGGGTTGGTTCTTGTTGTAGTTCAGTTACTGCATGAATCAGGAAAGGGTTTTTAATTGCTCGTTTATTGCTTTCTTGTTTTCTTTAATGTCATTCGCATTTATTAGCTGAAATAGAATTTTTCACTCCAGTCGACCCTGACTCCCATTTATACACTTGAAGGCCCTAAACTCATGACTAAAATAGTTGGCAAAGATGAATTGAGCTTCAACTTTTATAAAAGTACACGATGAAAAAGTGGTGGGGAATTAAAGTAACCGTTGTAATAGAAAAGAAATTATTTAATGTGTGATGTATTGACGTCAAAAATAAAGAGATTTCGATTTCGTTTGGGAGAAAAGGCCTTGGAACGTTATAAGAAAACATCTCCTTGAAAAATGGAATGCTGGAGTTAAGTTAACTGAGAAAGAAGAAAACTTGTCGGTCTTTTAATCCAGATCCATAGAATGTGTTGCAAATACGAATCTAATGCATACAATCACACTTGAAATCATCACATAGAGATGCTTGTAAGAGAATATTGAAAAGAAAATAAAATTCACAACTCATTCCCTCAACAAATAATTACATCTTATCAACTAGACAGCACAAAGTTGCAAATACGAATCTAAGGCATACAACCACACTTGAAATCATCACATAGAGATGCTTGTAAGAGAATATTGAAAAGAAAATAAAATTCACAACTCATTCCCTCAACAAATAATTACATCTTATCAACTAGACAGCACAAAGTTTACTTTTTCTATTTGTTTTTTATGTCCTATATATATATACTAAATTGTTCAGAAATTACATAAAACCCTAATAATTATTCTCTCGCTCTCCTCTTTCTTTTCTCATCTCTTTCTTTATCCTCATGTAAAATCGTAAGTTCTTTCAAAGCTCATCTTCTCAAGGTCCACAAATTCGACAATTTTTACCCTCACTCATGCTTTCTCCTTCTGGCAGGAATAGTTTATTCATTCAATTATGATGATAATAATTCCTTGTTAAAGACTAATGATCAAACACCCACCACTTTTCATGTGCATGAACTTTGAGGGGAGGATCGAGTGTTGTTAACAACAATACTAAGGACTTTTTGGGGTGCCCTCCCCATTTCCACCAATTACTTTAAAATTAATTCAAATGCATCTCATAGTCACTTTTGTCTTTGCAATTGCTTTTATTGTAAAAGATTCTAATAGTTCTATTATAAAAGGCGGAGCAAATTTGATTATAGCAAAGATAATATTGAAGGCAGAAGTTGTTTGTGTTTTGTTTGCATGTGAAGCTACCAAGAGTTTTTAGTTATTTCAGTGATTATAGAATATGATTTTGCCTCTATAATGACTCCTCTAACTAGAATTTTTTTATTAATTCTTTTGAAAAGTGTAACACTGTAGTTTCCATTTATGGTATGGCACAACTTCCGTGCGCCTCGTCATTCTGTTACCCATGGACGAAACATATTAGCTAGTTTTTTTTATAGTTTTTTACGTCTGGTTCACATGACAAACTCACCCTAGCATGCATCGTGATCGAAATTGTACCTATTTTTTTCTAAATCTCATTAGAAACAAGATATCATTTGCGGATTTTTACAATAATATCATATCATTGAAAAATAGACCCAACCTTTGTGGTAGGCCCCAAAATACAATGGGCTATTAAGAATAATCCCGGTAGCATCTAAAGTGTCACCGGGGGATGGACCAACACTTCCCCTCGGGTACCATAGGATCGTGTACAAGTATGTAATACAAGTTATAAGGGGTAGAGAGCAAATAGCACTTAGAATGTAGCACAACTTATTAGGTTAAACAACCGTTTTTTACCAAATTGGAATGTGTTGTCCAAACATATTCATAAATAATAAATATCATTCGTTAGTGTAAGCAAGAAATGTTGTTAGATTGAAAGAAAGATAAAGCATTCACACAAAACATCCATTATATATACCACACTCCATGATTATTTCTCTTAACTGGTTTTAAAATAATAGGAATTCAAGGAGGTAGTGGACTGTTCTGTGAAACTGCAATTATCAATTGTACTCGAATTTGCACTCAGAAGCAAAATTCAGGGTACATACTACCATTGATCCCTGTGTTACGCGTAGGAGCCAAGTATACCCTTGTTATTCCAAATAAATGCAAATATACCCATGTGAAAAAGTCAATTTGCAACTCTAATGTATAACAGTGTATATCTGAATGTATTAAATAACACGGGGATCAATGGTGCGAATCGCAATCAACCCTCAAAATTCAATGATAAGCTACGATACTTATTCCCTATTGTGATTACAAGACTTAAAGTTACAAAAGTGAAAGGAAATGAAAGACTGAGAACATAACATAGTTACTGATTAAAATGATGCAAGAACCTCCTCAAGTATACACCAACTAATTAATAGTACTATAAGAAAAACTAGTAAATAAATCTTCCAAATTAAAACAAATTAATACATACCATAAACTGTTAAATGATTACAAAATACACTTAGTTTGAGGATAGGGTAAATATAGATAATCAATACTTAGTCGTTTAATAACTTCCTAAGGAAAAAAAGCTGTCTGTATAACGCCTCAGCCATGTTGATCCATGTTTGATATCACTGTTAAAGCACTTGAGTTCAGAATCATAATAGTCAAGAGTTTCTAGCTTTATATCCTTAAGTAATTCTTCATCCTCACGCAGATCCAAAGGAACTGTTAACTTAAACAAATCATCATAAAATCCATTTAAATCAATACTATACTCTTTAACCCATGAAAGATTCCAAAGGTGATTCATGGGTTAGAGAGTATAGTATTAATATATTTAACATCCGTTAGATCTTGATTGTAGCCACTGTCTTGTAGTGTCTTTGTTTGTAAACAGCTCCATATATATCTTCGGAATTCAAATAGCTGGATAAAAGAATATCAATTAGATAAGGAATAAAAACAAGAAAACAGTTTTTTCAGTTGTTCCTTTCTCAATCAAATAAAGCATAACGCATGCATTAATATGCAGTCCTTAATTCATGAAAAGAATTTTTAAACCGAACAACAAAGTAGACTATCTAAGCCAAGCAAACTGAGAAACCATAATAAGTAAGCTTGTTCTATAGTAACACACGAGATTGAATTAATATTTAAACCTTACTTTCTGCTAAAAAATCATGAAGATTAATGTTAATCGGTTAAAGGTGATGTTAGGAACTATGGAAACTAAAATTAGTAGCATAGTTGCGGCAAAGACCATATTTCTGAAGATAAATAAAAGTCAAATATATCGTTAAAAGCAAATATAATTGCTTACTTCAACAATTTGTTCATGGATCCCAAAACTCATACGCCATCCCTTCCAGATTGCATGACCGTTGGGATATTTGGTTAAAAAACAAAAAGATTGAACAATATTAAATTTGTACGAAAAAGAGATATAGCAACCAAAAAGATTTGACACTATCAAAACCGAACGAAAAAAACTGAATTTAGGAAAAAATTGGGACCTTATGAAACCGATAAGTAAGAACACTAATTTAATTAGTCGGTTATATGAGTAAAATTGAAGAATTTCAAAATTGATAGTTAAAAGGATTTTTACGAGTGAATCATCGTCGGCCTATCAGATCCTTACATGGTTTTACTGTATGGTGCAACTTGTAACATCGAGTGCATACAAATTTTAGAAGAATATATTTATTCAATTAAGTGTGATTAATTTTATTTTATCAGTGAATAATAATTAATTTTTGATGCCTATTAAAAAACTTATTTAGAAAAAGGTGCCTAGAAAAAAGTATTTATTGAAAACAGCCCCATCCCAAATTACCCTTATAATTAACAATTAAAAAAATAAGAAAAAAACTAATAAACACACGCGCGCGTCCGTGAAATTTTTTTAAAATCGTCATAACTAATTCAAAAAAAATCAAAAAAATCAAAAAAATCAAAAAAATCAAAAAAAAATTTATATTTGGATAAATCAAATTAATATTTACGTCTATGATTTTTTTCGGAATTTTCTGAATTTTTTGATTTTTTTTTATTTTTTTAATTTTTTTTCAGACACGAAATTTCATGTTTAAAATATGGAATTTCATGTTTATTTCACGGTTTAAAATGTGGAATTCCATGTCTGCGAAAAAAAAAATAAAAAAAATTCGAAAAAATTCAAAAAATTCAAAAAAAGTCAAAAAAATTCATAGACGTAAATATTAATTTGCTTTATTCAAAAATACAATTTTTTTAATTTTCTTATTTTTTTTGAATTAGTTATGACGATTTTAAAAAAAAATTCACGGACGCGCGCGTGCGATGGAATTAGTAGTAGTAGGTGGTGGTGGTGGTGGTGGTGGTGGTTGTGGTGGTGGAGGTGGTGATGGTTGTGGTGGATGTAGTGGTGGTTACATACATGGTGGTTGTGGTGGTGGTTGTGGTGGTGATGGTGGTGGTGGTGGTGGTGGTGGAGAAAGAAGTACCCTATTATTTGTTTAATATTTAAAAATTAAATATTGTATTAAAATAAAATAATATATTTAATAATAAGGGTTGTAAAAGTATTGAAAATATAAAGGGGATGTTTTCTATAAATATTTACTTCATTAGGCATTTTTTTATAAAATATTTTATTGAAGGCATAAAAGAACAATTAGGTAGTTTAATGGGGATGTTATCAATAATAACCCCTTAATTTTATGTTTAATAGACCAATTTAACCTAACATGTTTAAATTTACTCACAAATAAATAAATTGATATAATTTATGACATAATATACAATAGTACGAGGTATTAATAAGTTGGCTTAGGTGTCGTTTGTTTTAAAATGAATAATTATTAAAAGCTGAATAAACGCTTAAATAGAAGTTTTCTTGGTAAGAGACAATGTCTTGAAAGAATCTGACTTAATGATTAAAAAGCTGAATGAAATTTATTTTGTTAGTGCCTTAATAAATCAGATTAAAATTTCATCAAAAGTAAATAAACACCCCAATTAACTTAAAAACTTAATGAAACAAACTAGTTAAAAATCATTCAGATCTGAATCAATTAGCAAAAACAAATTGTTGATCTATTGATTCAATGTCATAATGAATCAGATCTTAAAGTGCAAATAAACACTCCCTTATAATACTTGAAAAACTGTTAAAATGGTCTTTATGAAAAAAAAATTACATTTTAAGCAAAAGTTTATGCTATACAGGATCTATTAAAAATATAATTGGTATGGTATAAAATGTTATGCGCGAAAATCAACTTATATGAGATATTTTGTATACCATAATTGCATACATATGACAAGGGATCCAATTGCATATGAAAGTCATTAGCCAATTTCATCTACTTGTTAGCATATGTGTAAGTCAATATTTTTTTAATGTTAATTATCGAGGCATATGTGAGACAAGATATATTAAATTCATACTGCAAACAAAAACTTACTTTTTTGAAATGTCATGGTCAATGATCTTGTTATTTGAATGGTAGAAATTGTTCGCCTATAATATATAACCTGTCACAGGATAAAAACATAAGCATTTACATTTGCACAATTATATATGAATTTTTTGTGGTATACCCTCTTTACATATAGAATTACATAAAACGTATATTAGTAAATTACATATAACATATATATTTAAGAATTAATTAAAAATATATATATTCTAAAAGACTTGGATGTTAGGTATGTGTATAAATAATAATACTTGAATCATATAAGTGAGAATCTCAAACTTTAGGAGCTATCATGGGTCAAAACTAAATTAAAACACATAAAAAACAAACAAAAAAAGGTCAGGCCTAAAAAAAAAAAAAATTTGCCCTGAAAAGAAAAAATTTAAAATGTAGTTATTTTTGGTCAGATTCCATTTTTTCATTATAAATAAATAAAAAATTAAATCTTAATGTATATAAAAATACATTAAAAGTTAAAAAGAATAGATTTACTCATCTCATATATGTAATTTAGATCTTAATTATATATATATATATATATATATATATATATATATATATATATATATATATATATATATATATATATATTGGGATGTAAAAAACTATTATAAAATCGTACAGATAACATCCAAATCAAAATTTATAAATTGTATAAGATTGAAATCACAGACCGAACAAGAGAAATTCAAATTTACAATATCTAACATACAAAAATCACAGTTTATTCAAAATCATGATATAATATAAATTATATTTCATAATATACTTAATATCAAATTACTAACCAAAAGAATATTGTTTCTTCTTCTTCTCCTTAGTCTTCTTATTCTTTTTCTTCTTTTTCAATAGAATTTTAATACAAGTACATTACGATTTTGCGTTCCTTGTTGCACAAAATTTTGTATCTTCAATAATTTATTCTTTAGAATTCTAAAGAAACTAAATATTGGACACAAAAAGTTTCAAAAAGAGGCGGATAAGAGAAAGATAGAGGGATGTATTAGGTTTAGAAAAATGCCTAAATATTAGGGTACACGCTTGGGCCAGGTTAGTCGGTTAAGGTTGAGTAAATGTTTGGGTTGACAAAAAATATTGGTTTATGAGATCGATTATTTGCTTGCTGGATAAAAAACAAATTAATGGGCTGGTCTATTCAGTTGGGTCGATTTGGGTTCCCAGTTAGGGTGATCATCCCTACTTTATACAACTTAACGCTCGTGTAAATGAAGAAATATTTAACTTACTAAATTAAAAAATTGTTTTATAAATATAGAAAAAAATTGAAATATCCAATTAAACATGAGATCAAATGTTTAGTACCAATTTAAAAATAATGTTACCTCAATATTAGTCATTCTATAATATTGTACATAAAAAAATAGTTGTATTAGAATCTTTGGATTTTTCATATAAAAAGGATTTCAATTTTTCAGATATTTTCCTTCTAAATTCCTATTAAAATTTTTACAAGAGTAAATATCTATTTTTTTCCTGTACTATCACAAAATTGATAGCTTACACCCTTGATCTCATATAGTGTAAATTTACCTCCTAACTTTTGTTTTAGCGACTCGTTACCTCTGATAAATCCGTCTAATTCTTTTGTTAAGTAATCATGTGTGAGGCATGTGCAAAATTTTAATCATACTTTATTTATAAAAGAAAGTTTCAAATCTTTAAAATACTCATAAATGCACATGGTTTTTTTTTAATTTCAAAAAAAAAATGTAGGTCCAAATCTCATTCTACTTTAGCCCAAATCAACTAACATTTTGGCCCAAAATATCAAAAGATACTACTCCAAATGTGTTGCCAAATGTCTCAAACATCTCGGTTTGGAGTTAACGACAAAGAAGATAGATATTTTGAGAAGGGGATTCGACTACGCTGGTAAGAGAAGGCAAGGTGGAGGCTGGTTGTGATGTTTGAGTACATCGGTGGTGGTGAAGGTTGCTTTGAAGGTGATTTCATTAACTGGAACTTCAATCGCATCTTCAACCTTCTTCTTCTTATCAAATCTCAACTTCGAAACAATCCTATCATCCTTTGTGGGTATATCCTATTATAGTGGCCTTTTGATTGAAGATGAAGGACAAAATCAGAAATTAGGTTATATTGGTCTTTGAAGTTGAGAACGGTTTGATGGCTTCAATTGATTTGAGAACGGTGGTGGTGGGATTAGACTCGAATTTTGCTATGATGTTGGGAGAAGGAGTTGGATTCGTATTGAATCATATTTCGAAAGTGGAGTGATATAGGGGTTTTGAATGGTGTGGTGGGCCTTTGAATCTGGGCTCGTGATGAGTCAGGTTGCTACCGGAGTGGGTTGTAGGGATCGGCGGCGGTGATGTTTAAATTTATTCTTTCTTTTTTAAACTTTGCCCTGTTTCAACGAAAAAGACTATCATATATATATACATATGAATAATTTTTTTGTTTATTTCTTCTTCGGTGTTGTATCGATCACTGGAAGGTTTTGTCCACAAGAAATTGTGTCTTAATTCATGAATTTGTCTCGTGGTTGTTGGTGTCGCCTAGGGTGTGATAAAATTAATACAAATAAAGGTCAAGAAAATTACGCACTCTCACCCTAGACAGGCACAGTACTGCAAGTATTACAGGACGTATGCAAGTTTTAGTTAATAAGTTGAGTTCGTTCTCAGGGACTTAAGTGTGTTAATCACGTGGGTAGGAATAACGAGTAACAGTAAATAATTAAAAGACAATAAATTAAAGAGAGTAAATTCAAAAATAGCAAATTAAACTAAGACAATAACATAAAATACTAAGATATGAGATGAGAGATATAGCTTAGGTTTTGCTAGTATGCACTAATCCTTTTAATTCTTTCTATTAGATCTAGTTAATAAGGGAGAATATTAGCTCTTGTATACTTAGTCGGGATTCTAAATTCCCATACCTTAGACCTTGAGAGCGACTAAGGGGGCTACGGCACAACCAAGAAGCTGTTTCAAATAGGGTTATCAAACGCTACTAAGGGCCTAAGCAATCAATTCATTCAATTGGTGATATGGTGATTAAATCATACCCTAATGACTATCTAGTTAGAATCAGTTTTGTCAGGACTAATATCGACACAAGACGTTATGTGGTGTTTCAATAATTAGACACCCATCTAAAGTGATCATCTAACTACTATTAAGGTAATCCTAAACGTTGCGCACCGCAAGGAAAACAATCATTAAATCAAAACACATAAACAAATATAAGAGTAAGCAGCTAATACCAATTTAAAACATGTAATCCCCAAAGAAACTTAGATAGAAAGAAATTAGAATTCATAGATTATACATGATGCAAAACCCAAGATATGGGGAGTTTAGTTCATACCTGATGGAAATAAACTAAAAGAAATTACAAAAGACGTCATCTTGCTCTCTACAATAAACTGGAAGAATAAAACCTTAAGAACTAATTACTATGAGGCAAGGATGATTTACAAGTGATATAAGGGTGTATTTATAGGTGTTTAGAAGACCTAATTCGTTTTCTTGAGGGAGAGGTTAAGTAATGGACTCCAAGCCCAACTCAAATTCATATGGAAATAAAGATAAATTCTGCTGAACTGTTTTAAGCATATCTTCTTCGTTATTGGTCGGTTTTTGCTCCATAATATACCAAAAGAATACTCAGTGAATTATCTACGTCCCTATGAAAGGAATTTACCAAAATCGGCTTCTTTTTGGAGTTATCACCACTTCTTTAGGCGTTGCTGCAGAAATTCAGATTTAGGCAGTTTTTCCTTTTCCATCTTTTTAGCTTTTGTTTCCTTATCTCCAATTACCATGCTAATCTCTTTCCATATCTTGTAGTCTTTGATTTGGACTCTAATTAATCTACATAATTATCTTTAAAGCCTCACACTAAATAAACCATTAAATCCAATATGCTCTAAAAATATTATTTTACTAAATCAAGACTCAAAAGAGGAAAGTGCACTATTTCTCAAGAAATTCGACTATTATGACTTCTAAATCACTAAAAATGATGTCTCATCCTAACATAAATCTATCACAAATGAGGAGACATTAGTTGTCATCCGTTTTTAAATGATCTAAAACATTTTTTATTAATAAAAAATGATTAAAATCTCGCACATGCCACACAAAAGTTTTATTTAAACAAGAATCGAAAAAAAAAATTCCAAAATTTCTTAATCCCTTATCATCCAAGAAAAATTCCATCATACCCACACAGAGATTCATCATCCTTACAACTTTCCTAACCCAAATAACACCTTATATATCTATAATCAAAGGGTAGTTCAGGATTGTCTAAACAATTGAGTTGGAGGTTAAAAAGAGATGACAAAAAGAACAGAAACACTATCTAGTGTTTGGGAGATGAAGAAGAATCAAAGCGATGATGAAAGTATGAGGAAATCAAGTGACAATCGTGTAAGTTCAACAAAGAAAGGAAAGGGTAATTTTATTCAATCTATTATATAGGAACCAGTTTTGGTGATTTCAAGTGCTCAGACGCAAGCAATTGCGATTATCAAAGAGAAGACACCATAGAGATTCTAATACCCGAGATGAGCAAAGCTTTATAAGGCCTTAATAACTATCGCCAAAGAAAACATGCCTGGATTAACTCTTGCTCATGAGAAAAATTGAGAAAGAAGATGGAGAAGGAGAACACAAGAGATTTATAAAGATGGGGGAAAGATTGGGATGGACCACATTCATGACAAGGCGTTCAATGTGTTGAGCCTCTTTAGCCGAGATAGTAAAGGTAGAGTTCCAGTTCGAGGAAAGTTAGTTCCTTTCACAGTTGAAGAGATTCAGAACAACTTCGAGTTCAAAAAAAATGGTTGGACCATGCAAATATCAAGAAGCGGTGAAGAACATCAACAATTTTGATTGGGATATATTGTATGAACATGTGATGAGTAGGGAAATAGTGCTAGAACACAAAGGAGAATTGAAGGCACCTTGGCCTTACAAGTACCTTCAACCCGGTGTGAGAATATATCACAACTTTCTCACACCAAATACCTTAGGAAACAACCGCACATCGGAAGTACATAAGAAATTCACTCTTTTTTTGTGTTTTATGAGAGGAGGAAGTAGATGTAGTGCAAATAATATTTGATGAGGCTATGAGACTAACAATCAAAATTCAACCTTAAATACCCATCAACGATTACAAGACTACTAAGGAAAGATAAGGTGGAACTTGGTGAGAAGGATAAATTTGTGTCTAACATAAGCAACAACAATGATAATGGAGGGATCAAGACAATTTTGAGAGAATTAGTTGTGAAGAATCCTCCAAAGGTAGAGACTTATCGTGAGAGAGAGTCAAGTTCAAGAGAATAGGTTCTTGCATGGCGAGAAGGGGTAAGTGAGCGATTAAATCGAGTAGAAACAACTCAAACTTTCTTAGCCTATGATGTTGCACAAATCAAAGCAAATCAAGTGCACATAATGTCAATATTGGAGCTAATTAGACGCGATATCGCGCAAGATCCACTGCCACCAATCTTGGGTATCGATTATGCGAGGCAATAGCCTCGAGAGTATGTTTCTTTCTTTCCTACCATCTCTTTATTTGTAATATCTGTGTTTTTAATTTTTATCAAGTTTGTTTCGAGTCTTGTGACACGACTCATTTTTGAGTTGGAGGTGTGTGGATTTTTTGTTATTCATCTCCATTTTTTGTGATTTATTGCTTTTTAGGAAGAAATTATATTTTTTTAGTATATGGAATTTGATGCATATTGTGTTTAATGGCCTAAAAGCATAAATGTTAGTGAGTTAATGATATAAAAGTAATTTGTTTATGAACTAGTTGTTTTGTATGCTTGAAAATACACCTTAATAGTATAAAAAGGATTAGTAAGCAATGTAGTAGAAGTAAGTTTGATCTTAGGGAGCCTTGAGGGGTGTGTAGGTCATGAGATCTGAGCTAGTTGATAAACTTATTTAATGAACGTGCTAGAGGTGAGAAACTAACAAATTTGCATAGTTTAGAAAGTGATCAAGATAAGCCTTTGTTGTCTTTTAGCTTGTTGTCCTAATTTAATAAATTTATATCCTTCCCAGCTCCTTCTAGCATTTCTAAAGACTTTTTATTAGCTACATTATAATCCATACCCTTTATATTATAGGATTTTTCAATATGACCCGCACTCCAATCGCAATGTTAGATAATCTTTTTAGAGCTTGAGTTTGGGGTGGTGGGTTCAAATTATGGGAAACATTATTGAATTGGGTATTTTCGAGCTTATATATTATGATCTTGATGGTGATTCACTATTTTATATTGTAACCTTTGCCAAAGAAAACAAATATGAGAAAGAGGTAGCATGATATCTCACATCAAAAGGGGAATTATAGCTAACTTACAAAAGAAAAATGGATATGAAAAAGATTATATGATTTGGACCGACAAAGTAGAATTTCTTATGTGATCATCTTGGTTTATATTGGGTTATTGGGGATGCAAAGTAAGTGAATCAAATCTTGGGTTGAGTTAGAATGTTTATGAGAGTAACTCAAGCTCTAGGTTGATTTGTTGATGGCTAGTGAGAAGAAAGCCAAAATCTCACTCTATATTATCCAAATTTACGATCAGACCATCCCTAAGCCTAACATTACAACCTTAAAAACCATATGATTCTTAACTATGTGATCTAGAAGAAATTGAACAAGTAGAGAGTAGTTAGATGGATCATTTGAGACTGTTTTAGGATAGATGAACAGTCTATAGCCTCCATGTCGAACTAAGTAAAGAACCTATCCTTCGTGCATTGCATAGCTAATCTAATCTTGAAATTAAACCGTGTTGATTGGTTGTATGATAAGTGTATATATATGATTTAGTTTGTAAATATTATTACATGAATCTCATTAAGTAGTTTCTTTGGTATTATCACTCACAATCTTCTATCTTCTTCCAGTATGCTTAACTTGACTTAGCCAGTATACAGAGACTTCCATGTGTTCTTATTTCTTATTGTGTCGGGACGACACAACTTTGAGTTGGGGGTCTTGATGTCCCCATATTTTTATGAATTAATCTAGTTTAGAGGCATCATTTTAGGTGTATTACGTGCTTAGATAAGGGATTTCCTCCTATTAATTGTTAGTTTCTCAATTCTCGCCTTGTTTTGGAGGTTTGTTACTTTTATAGTATTTTTGGTATAATTTGTGATCTAAATGTGAATCTCTTATGTACAATTATGATATTAGGTTCCAAAAATGTTAAGGGGTTGAGGAAATAATAGCCAAGACAAAATCAATAGTTAAAAGGAAAGAAACCTGATATTGGAAAGTGTAATTGCTGCAAAAAGTTGTTGTCCAGATTTTGAGACGTGTAGTTTCAATGCTTCATAAAATAGAAAAGTAATTCAAAGGAGTCGTTTTATATAAAGAAAATTATTTCAATTGCGATCGCGTGCCAACTGGAATCAAGTGATTTGGAACTCTAACGAAGGAGTTATGATGTTTACAAACTCTAGGGAAAACGAGTTTGAGTTGGATTAGGACTCTACACCTATATATATATATATATATATATATATATATATATATATGGTTATTTACCTTTAGAAACATGTCCTTGCTCAGTCCCTAATCAACATTACACTTAAAGATCATTGAGAAAAGGAAGTTGACTTGTAGAGGAAAAAATGAAGCTGGAGAGTCACAAACTCCTCTTCTCCATCCTATTTCTCTACCATTAGGGTAATTTGTATTATATTCTTAGATTAAATATGTTTTTGTGCTCTTTATTTTTATTTCTTTGGTTATGAACTAATTTTTCCATTACTTGGCTTTGCAATATGTAGAATCCTTGAATTATGTTTTACCTTTGTATGTTATTCGGGAAGTGACGGTTAATTAATTTGAGCTTTTAATTATATATTTGTATTTTGTGTTTGACTTATTCCAACCCTAGCTCTGGCCAAGTTTGGGATTGTCCTTAGTAGTTGGATTGTCACCCAGGTTTGGAATTCAATTATAGTAAACTACACATAATCGTCTAGTGTGCAGTATTGGTCCTGACGGGCTTGCCTAACTAGATAGTCAATATGGTTTTGATTTCACCACCGATATCTGCTCAAGGTCCCCTTACCAAAGTCCCTTAGTAGTGTTGAGGTTTCCTTCTAAGCTACCCTGGCAAGAGTAAGTAGGATTATAGAATCCCGACTACTTATATATGCTCAATTCACCTTTATAATTATAATAGTGATTTAGGAAGATAGGTGCATACTAGCAGACCTAAGCTATATTCACATCTCCATTATTAGTAGTTTATTTATCTGCATTAATTTAATTATTGTCTTTAATCTCTTATTTATAAAACCAAACAAAAATTTATTTTTTAGTTTTTCTTTTAGTTTTAAGCAATTAATCTCTTTTATGCTCGTTATCTAAACACGAGTCTTAGCTAACCGATAAACACGAGTCTTAGCCAACCGATAAACACAAGTCTATTTGTTTACTAAGAAGTTTTAAAGTAACTACACCTGCATTCCCGAACATTTTTCTATACCACGCGGATCTGTTCATAGCGTCAACTGTAATTTTCTTTGGTAGATGATCTTGACCACATTCAATACCTAAGAGTATTTTTATTTCTAACTCAGTTATCTTTAAATCCTTTCCACCGATTACAAATCCACCCGATACAGAAGAGAAACAATCTATAACTTGTTTTATCAGTACGTCCGACTTCTTCATAAACTTGTACTTTTCTCTCCTATCGAATATACCTTTCCATAATCTATAGAAAGGCGTTCTTATGCATTCTGCCAGGTGATCTGCTGTCATTCCTTGAAATTGCATTATCTGCAGAATTCCATTAATGTTTGATCTGTATTGTATTGCTTTTTTACCCTTCTGAAAAGCAGTTAAGATCAACAAATACTCATTAATCATTGTTATTACAGTTTTATTATAGGTTTTCGAATACAAACTGAGATACACATAGTTTTCATACTAAAACTCAGAATACTCATAGTTTTCAAACATTAACACAGAGTACTCACAGTTTTTACGAAAAACTCAGAGTACTCATAGTATTCGAATGAAAACTTAGAGTACTCATAGTATTCGAATACAAACTCAGAGTACTCATAGTATTCCAATAAAAACTCAGAGTACTCATAGTATTCGAATAAAAACTCAGAGTACTCATAGTAAACGGAGAGTATTCCAATAAATCTACAGCGTAGTAAGCAAAAAATATAGAGTATTGAGTAAAAATCAACAAAACTGAGAGTACACATGCTAATCAACCAACACCATAAAAGGACGGTTCACATTCAATACAAACTGAGAGTATAACACCAAATCTAAAGAGTATTAGCCAAATAATACCGAGTATCGGTTCAAAAACAGAGAGTACAAATTCGAAAACCTAAAACCCAGAAAAACGATTCATATTCATAACAAAACAGAGAGTATAACACCAAATCTAAAGAGCATTAATCAAATAACACAGAGTATCGGTTAAAAAACAGAGAGTACACATGCGAAGACCTAAAACCCAAAAAAGGACGCTTCACAGTCAAAACAAAACTGAGAGTATAACACCAAATCTAAAGAGCATTAAGCAAATAACACAGAGTATCGGTTAAAAAACAGAGAGTACACATGCGAAGACCTAAAAACCTAAAAAGGACGCTTCACAGTCAAAACAAAACTGAGAGTATAACACCAAATCTAAAGAGCATTAAGCAAATAACACAGAGTATCGGTTAAAAAACAGAGAGTACACATGCGAAGACCTAAAACCCTAAAAAGGACGAAATACACAAACCCAGAAAAACTCAGAGTACTCATAAATCGTTGCTAACCTTCGGTTTTTCATCTGAATCGGTATCAGAATCACTATTGTTCGTCATTTCCGTTAGATTTCTCGGAGTATATCGATCGTCGCTTCAAAATAGGAGAGAGAAATGGAGAGCGTTTTCTGGATAGAGAGAGAAAGTGAGAGAGAGAGTGTGTGTGACGTGAATGGAAAGAGAAAGCTAATTCTAAGAGTATTTATACCATAAGGGTAGTAAAGACAATTGTCAAAGTTGAGGTCCCTAAGAAGAAGGAAAGTCTAGAGTCTACTCTATAGAGAAAAGATAGTGTCTCTAATACCCTATATATAATTCACCCATATTTTATTCTAGGCACTTTTTTCTAAATAATTTTTTTAATAGGCATCAATCAACAATTGGCTCATTTAATATTTGGGAAAAGGAAAATAGTTTGAAAAATTTAGGAAGCCTAAAGTAACAAAATAACTAAATTATGAATCTAATAAAATATGTTTTGTTATATTAGCCAGCGACTGTAATTTAAATATTGGACCATCCAATATTGAATGGAAGTCTTATCCTAAATTTTTTATTTTTATATAAGGGTAAAAAGATAGTTTTTGAAAAATTTAAAGAGACCGGGTCCAAAGAAAACTATAACATATCTCTGTAGGCCATGGTTCGGTTTTAATTCGAAACTGATGGTAGTTATTCAAATCCCAATCTATAAACGTGGTTTAAAGAGGTTTTTGTTAAAAAAAATGTCTAATGATAATTTAAAAATGCTTAATAAAATATATATTTTTAGAAAACAACCCTTCAATCTTTTTATACTTATATTAACTGTACTATCAAATATATAATTTTATTTTAATATAATATTTATTTTTTAATATTTAATAAATAATGTGACCGTTCCATTACTACCCCACCACAACTACCACCTACAATTAATTCCATTACATGTGTGCCTCTGGAATTTTCTTTTTAAAACTTTATACCTAATTATAAAAAAAAATCAGAATAATAAAAAGTTTGGATTTTTTTGAAAAGGCAAATTAATATTTATTTCTATAATTTTTTCAATTTTTTTTGATATTTACAACATTTTTTTTATTTTCTTTTTTACAAACATAAAATTCGTTGTTATAAAAAAGAATTCATTGTTCGAAACAATAAATTTTTGCTTTTAACAATAAATTATTTGTTTATAACAGCGAATTTCATGTCATTTGCGGATTTTTCTTTTAAGAATGAATTCTTTGCTTTTATCATTTGCGGATCATTGAGAAAATAGACCTACGTTTGTGGTAGGCCCCAAAATACAGTGGGCAATTAAGAATAATCTCGGTAGCATCTAAAGTGTCACCGGGGGATGGACCAACACTTCCCCTCGGGTACCATAGGATCGTGTACAAGTATGTAATACAAGTAGGGCTGTAAACGAGCCGAGCCGAGCTCAAATTTAAACGAGCCCGGCTTAATTTTTAACGACCCGAGCTCGAGCTTCCAGTGATCCAAATAAAAAATGTTAGAACTTGTTTGTTTAACTTATAGAACAGACTTTTTTTAGAGTCGATTACGAGTTTCTCATGAATAATTAGTTTTTTATGGTTGAAATAGGGTTTTCATGAACGGTTGGTATATGATGGAGTGTGTGATATGAAAATATGAAACATAGCATTAATGAAAAAAATAAATATCTAACGATATTAAAAATATTCAATATGATATTGAAGGTTTAATAATATATTAATACGTAGATAATATATTAATTTATTATTTTTATAATTATAAACGATCTCACGAGGCGAGGTCGAGCAGGCTCGTTTATTTATCGAGCTTAAATGAAGCTTGAGCTTGAGCTTGTTTATATTCGAGCCGATCTCGAACGAGCTTTTCTCCGAACCGAGCTCGAGCTGCTCGCGAGCGGCTTTGGTTCATTTGCAGCCCTAAATACAAGTTATAAGGGGTAGAGAGCAAATAGCACTTAGAATGTAACACAAATTATTAGGTGAGCATAAACAACCGGCTTTTACCAAATTGGAATGTGTTGTCCAAACATATTCATAAATAATAAATATCATTCGTTAGTGTAAGCAAGAAATGTTGTTAGACTGAAAGAAAGATAAAGCATTCACACAAAATATCCATTATATACCACACTCCATGATTATTTCTCTTAACTGGTTTTAAAATAATAGGAAATCAAGGAGGTAGAGGACTGTTCTGTGAAACTGCAATTATCAATTGTACTCAAATTTGCACTCAGAAGCAAAAGTACATAGTACCATTGATCCCTGTGTTATGCGTAGCAGCCAAGTATACCCTTGTAATTCCAAATAAATGCAAATATACACATGTGAAAAAGTCAATTTGCAACTCTAATGTATAACAGTGTATATCTGAATGTATTAAATAATACGGGGACCAATGGTGCAAATCGCAATCAACCCTCAAAATTCAATGATAAGCTACAATACTTATTCCCTATTGTGATTGCAAGACTTAAAGTTACAAAAGTGAAAGGAAATGAAAGACTGAGAACATAACATAGTTCCTGATTAAAATGATGCAAAAACCTCCTCAAGTATAATACACCAACTAATTAATAGTACAATAAGAAAAACTAGTAAATAAATCTTCCAAATTAAAACAAATTAATACATACCATAAACTGTTAAATGACCACAAAAAACACTTAGTTTGAGGATAGGGTAAATATAGATAATCAATACTTAGTCGTTTAATAACTTCCTAAGGAAAAAAAGCTGTCTGTATAACGCCTCAGCCATGTTGATCCATGTTTGATATCACTGTTAAAGCACTTGAGTTCAGAATCATAATAGTCAAGAGTTTTATATCTTTAAGTAATTCTTCATCCTCACACAGATCCAAAGAAACTGTTAACTTACACAAATCATCATAAAATCCTTCAAATTAATACTATACTCTTTAACCCATGAAAGATTCCAAAGGTGATTCATGGGTTAGAGAGTAGTGTAGTATTAATATATTTAACATCCGTTGAATCTTAATTGTATCCACTGTCTTGTAACTGGATTGCATATGTAGAGTATAACCCCCATTTTGAAAAATCAAACTCCCACAACAAAGTATACCATTGTAAGATGATATAAGACAAACTTTTTCTGGAAGGAAATCTAAAACATTATCTTTTATTTCACATCCTGATTCAGTGAGAGTTAGGAGATCGACTTTGTCTGACTTTCTTTTTTGCAAGATGAGTCCCTGGGTTCCTTTTTGTCTTTCATGATGAATGCGCAAGTTGTAGTGTCTTTGTTGGTAAACAACTCCATAATTTGGAATTCAAATAGCTGGATAAAAGAATATCAATTAGATAAGGTAAAAAAAACAAAAAACAGTTTTTTCAGTTGTTCCTATCTCAATCAAATAAAGCATAAATCATGCTTTAATATGCAGCCCTTAATTCATGAAAAGAATTTTTAGTCCGAACAACAAACTAGACGATCTAAGCCAAGCAAACTCAGAAACCATAATAAGTAACCTAATCAGGGCGGAGCCAGGATTTGTTGTTAGAAGGGGTCAAGGGGGTTGGGGGCAGCGCCCCGAAAAAATTTTTAATTTTTTTTTTTTTGCACGGTAGGTCCATATATAATGCTAAAATTGCAAAAGAAGTCCTTATCTTATAAAAAAATACACTATATATCTCTATATTATGTAAAAATTGCAATATAAGCCTTTATATAAATTTTCTAAAATTATTTATCCTATAATATACAAAATAAAATTTATTTTGCTATTAAAAAATTAAAAATATCTATATATATACAATAATTATAAGTCTAATAAATAGATTTTAAAAATTTAATAGGCTAAAATGAGTATTTTAAAAGTTAAAGGGAAGCCAAATATATAATATATATTATTTATTTATAAAAGGATATATTTTTTTTAAAAGTAATTTTAATTTTTTTTTGAAACCCCCTAACCATTAACGTGGCTCCGCCACTGAACCTATTGAAACCGATAAGTAAGAACACTGATTTAATTAGTCGGTTAAATGAGTAAAATTGAGGAATTTCAAAGTTGATAGCTAAAAGGATTTTTATGAGTGAATGAATCCATCGTAGTCCTATTAGATCCTTACATGGTTTTACGGTATGGTGCAACTTGTAACATTGAGTGCAAGATGAATAATGATTAATTTTAATATTACATAGTATTAGTGTAGTATATTCCTAATATATCTATAGTTTTCTTAAATATATGTTTAATTGGCCAATTTAATCCAATATGTTTAAATTTACTCATAAATAAATAAATAAATGGGTATAACTTATGACATAATATACAAAGAAACTTTTTTCATCCAATATTGGATGAACCCAGGGCCGGCCCGGGGGTAAGGCAACCAAGGCCCTTGGGCCCCGGATTTTTGAAGGCCAAAAAAAATATTAGTAACTAACGTATAGTATATAGTTCGCTTACTAAAATGATGTCTATATAACGATTGGCCTAGTGGAAATGAAAGTTTCTATCTATATGCAGGTCATGAGTTTGAGACGGATTCTAAAAACCGGATAAATTATTTTAATATATATCGAAAAAGGCCCTAATTTTTTTTCTCGCCTTAGCTACCCGAGACTCTCGGGCCGGCCCTGGATGAAGCTACACCAATCATATTAATACATATACCTTATATTTTAAACTTACAAAAGTAACTAACTAATTAATCTAATGACATGTTTTTTGTTATAATAATCAATGGATATTATATGAATATTGTCTTGTTAGTGTGTTAATGAACAAGATTAAGATTTCATCAAGTGTAAACAAAACACCTCCATTAACTTGAAAACTTAATGACCAATTAAAAGTCATTCAGATATGAATTCGTTAGCAAAAAACAAATTATTTTATTGATTCAATATCATAATGAACCAGATTAAAATCTTAAAGTGCAAATAAACACCCCCGAAATTATAATACTTAAAAAACTGTTAAAATGGTCTTTTTGAAAGAAAAAAATTGAATTTAAAGCAAAGGTTTATGCTATACAAGATCTATTAAAGAATATAATTGGTATGGTATAAAATGTTATGTGCCGAAATCATCTTATATGAGATATTTTATATACCATAATTCATACATATGACAAGGGATCCAACTACATATGGAAGTCATTAGCCAATTTCATCTACTTTTTAGCATACGTGTTGTGACCTCTATCAATGGTAAGTCAATATTCATTAATGTTAATTATCGGGGCATATGTGAGACAAGATATATTAAGTTCATAGAAAGATAGTGTACTGCAAGCAAAAACTTACTCTTTGAAATGTCATGGTCAATGATCTTCTCATTTGAATGGTAGAAATTATTCGCCAAATATATAACCTGCCACACGATAAAACATAAGCATTTACATTTGCACGATTGTACATGAATTTTTTGCGGTTTACCCTCTTTATATATAGAAAAACATAAAACGTATATCAGTAAATTACATATAAAATATATTTAAGAATAATTAAAAACATATATATCGTAAAAGATTTAGATATTATGTATGTGTATAAATAATAATACTTGAATCATATAAGTAAGAATCTCCAACTAAAGGAGCGATCATGGGTCGAAACTAACCTAAAACATACAAAAAACGAACATAAAAAGATCGGGCCTAAAAATATAAAATAAAATTTGTCCTGAAGAGAAAAAAAATAAAATGTAATTTTTTTTTTCGTATTTCATTTTATTCATAATAAATCCAAAAAAAATTACTTGATTTTAATCTTAATATATGTAAAAATACATTAAAAGTTAAAAAAATAGATTTATTCATCTGATATATGTAATTTAGATCTTAATTTGTTTATATATATATATATATATATATATATATATATATATATATATATATATATATATATATATATATATATATATATATATATGAAACATATTATTTAGATATATTCATCTCATATATATAGAAATGTAAAAAAAGTTTCATAATATCCATCATAATATATTTATGGATGTATAAAACTATTATAAAATCGTACAGATAACATCGAAATCAAAATTTATAAATTGTATAAGATTGAAATCACATACCGAACAAGTGAAATTCAAATTTACAATATCTGACACAAAAAAATCACATTTTATACAAAATCATAATATAATATAAATATATTTCATAATACACTTAATATCACATTACTAACCAAAAAAGAATACAGTTTCTTCTTCTTAGTCTTTTTACTTATTTTTTTTCATCTTCAATTGAATTTTCCGTTACACGTATATTACGATTTTGCATTCCTTATTGCACAAAAATTTGTATCTATAATAATTTATTCCTTTGAATTCTGAAGAAAATAAATATTGGAAATAAAAAATTTCAAAAAGAGGCGGATGAGAGAAAGAGGGGGGATGTATTAGGTTTTAGAAAAATGCCTAAATATTAGGGTACGCGTTTGGGCCAGGTTAGTCGGTTAAGGTTGAGTAAATAATTCGGTTGACCAAAAATATTGGTTTATGAGATCGATTGTTTGCTTGATGGATAAAAAACAAATTAATGGGCTGGTCTATTTGGTTGAGTCGGCTAATTTGGATTCCCAATAGGGTGTTCATCTCTACTTTATGCAATTTAACGCTCATGTAAATGAAGAAGTATATAATTTACTAAATTAAAAAATTGTTTTATAAAAATAGAAAAAAATTGAAATATCCAATTAAACATGAGATCAAATGTTTAGTACCAACTTGAAAATAATGTTACTAATGTTACCTCAATATTAGTCATTATATAATATTGTACATAAAAAAAATAGTTGTATCAGAATCTTATGGATTTTTCATATAAAAAGGATTTCAATTTTCCAGATACTTTCCCTCTAAATTCCTACTAAAAGTTTTACAAGAGTAAATACCTATTTTTTCTCTATACTATTACAAAATTGATAGCTTACACCTTTGATCCTATATAGTGTAAATTTACCTCCTAACTTTTGTTTTTGTAACTCATTACCCCTGATGACGGAATCCGTCCAATTTTTCTTACTATGTGTTAACATACATAAAACGTGATTATGGAAACCATAGAATGGCTTACAATGGTTTCCATCACTCCCCTTTGACTGCTGTGATCAGAAGGAATCATCGGCTTTTGATAAGGTAATGGCTGGTGAGGAAAATGAACACTTTCCATCCATACACGCAATGTCAAAAAAGTCCAAAAGACCCGACCAAGCAATAATCACGGACCTTCTAAGAGATCGAGCGCTACGAGAAATATTAGTCGCACATCCGTGATAGGCCTTTAACTCAGTTATCACTACAAGAAATACAACATTTGCCCATACTTCTTCCCCCACATTCCATTGTCTAGTTGTTATAATGTGATTGACGTGACCTTAACGTACAAAATATATAAATGTTGTGTGTCTTCCTTTACGTGTTCTGCTTCTTGCTCTAAGTGATCAATCTCCTTTTTGCATAAAAATATTGGTGGTGTACTAAATGACTTTGTCTCGTATGTAAACAAGTGGTGCAATTTAGGCGTGTCCTTGTGTGAGGTTGTTGCAGAACCACCCAAACACCAGCAGGGCAATCCATACGATCCTTCGTGATTGATCTGCTTCCCTATCTCGAGTGCTAGTTTCAGGGACTTCCTAATTGACTTTCAGTTTTAAGTCATTCAGGTCTCTGATAGAACATGGATGAAAAATATCCTGAAATGCCATTTGGGAAGAGTTTCTGCAAGCAAGAAAAGTAGGGAAAAATAGTATCATGTATTTATTTAAATTTGGAGTTGATTGGAAAATTATTCCATAATAGGTGTGTTTTCATAAAGTAGTTACGAAAACATACATTTTTTTTTTATGAAGCTATACCTACATTTTATGAAAATAAACCTTATGAAAAAAATGTCAGCTTTTAATAATGACATAGGACCCATGTAAAAAGTATAGTCTCATATAATATAGCTATCTTTTCATAAAAAATGGATATATTTTCATAAAGTGATTAAATCACTATTACCGCATGGAATAACCTCCCGAGATTTTAGCATCTTTTTCATTTTATAGTACATTTTTTAGTCTCATCCTTGAAATGGCAGAGTGATGTTCTTTCCTGCGTAGGATTAAAATAATTGGATCAAAAATTCGTAATTTCGTATTACCAATTTGTAGGACAACTAATATGAACATGTGATCTTTGTATGGATCTTAATCTTAACCAAGAAACTTCATTTAAATGGCTTTAGATACATTGTAAGGCTTGCAAATTCTAGTTTTTTTATTTCCTATACATGACTATGATTACATGGTGATGTCTGTGCATTAATTAATTCTTCCCTCCATTGTCTTGACCAATATATTTTTTTTAATTCACATTCTATCCTCTTTTTCCAATACTGAACTTGTGTCAGCTCCTCTTTTTCCAATACTGAACTTGTGTCAGCTCCTCTTTTTTTGTCACTGATAAAAAGAAATTGAAACCATTCTAACAGTTTGACATTTGAATAGGTAAAATAAATAGACCGTCCATACACAGAACAACAAATAGCCGAAAATCATAATATTTTAACACAAGAACATATTACTCTTCCTGAAGCTTGCGCTATCTAATCCTCGCTACGACGAAGTTTGACAGAGACAGGATGATGTACAACATTGAAAGAGACAGGCTCAAGTAGAGGCACCAAACTTACACAATACGAAACAGTAGGGAAACCTTGTGCAACCACATAATTCTTAGTTCTGAAGTTGTATGATTTCACAAATTCTTCATCTTCTTGATCAACTACCTTTATATATACAACATCGTCAGAAAAAGCCACAGGCATTCACACATTATATCTGAATGGTATAATACTTGAATGTTGTTGACAGAATTCAGCGTTATTTAGAGAGTGCTTAAGTTCCCAAGTTGTTTCCTCGTAATTTTGCAAAATCCAAATTCTAAGATTACCAGTTATGTCGCAATACACGTAATGAAGATAGCTCTCTGATTCACCCAAACAACACCAGAAAATATCTGGTACAAAAGGCAAGCGTATTACCTTAGCAATTTCCTTTTCTACATGGAATGCTATTATATGACTTTCTTCTGTCAACCAATGCAACCAACCATTAGTAAAGGGATTTGGATCCTCTCCTAACTAGCTTTCTATACTAACTATCCTAACAACCAATCACAATTAAAATAATTATATTTTATTATATTTATCTATAATTAATTTTCCAAATTAATAACAAACTCCCTCCAAAATGCTTCCTACTAAAATAAAACTCATATTATAATCTTTTAATTGATTTACCAACCATTTATACATAAATATGGAGGATTAAAAATAGAAAGAAAGAGGAAAAACTAGATTAAAAAACTAATTATACATAAATATAATAATTAGGATAGTTTGTATAGAAAGCTAGTTAGGAGATGATCCAAATCCTAAGTAAAGAAGCCTGCAGTCTTATTCAAACAAATGCGGGACCTCAACTTACATATCTCCTTGGATCTTTCCCACTTGTTAGTTTCCGACTAATGAATATGTATCGCTGTTAGAACGTTTGACATTTTTTAAATTAATTAATGAAACTGCCCCCAATGAAGAACGGAAAAGGAATAAAGCAAATCCAAAAACAAAACCTCCCTTAGATCTTAATTGTAACCACTGTCTTGTAACGGGATTGCATATGTAGATCGTATAACCCCCATTCTGAGAAACCAAACTCCTACAACAAAGTATACTATTAGAAGACGATATAAGACAATCTTTTTCCGGAATGAAATCTAAAACATTATCTTTTATTTCATATCCTGATTCAGTGAGAGTTAGGAGATCGACTTTGTCTGACTTTCTTTTTTGCAAGATGAGTCCCTGGGTTCCTTTTTGTCTTTCATAATAAGCGCGCAAGAATAAGGGATCGGATACAAAGTTGTACAACAACTTAGCAGTGCACTTAAACGCCAGGAGAGTTTCGGCAGGCAATCTTGATAAGATATCAGTTGTAGTGTCTTTGTCGGTAAACAGCTCCATAATTTGGAATTCAAATAGCTGGATAATAGAATATCACCCTAAATTAGATAAGAAAAGAATTTTTAAACCGAACAATAAAATAGACAATCTAAACTAAACAAACTGAGAAACCATAATAAGTAGTAAGCTTGTTCTGAAACAACAGACGAATTTAAATTAATATTTAAACCTTTATTTCTGTTAAAATGTCAAGAAGAATAATATTAATCGGTTAATTAAAGGTGATGTTAGGAACGATTCAAACTAATATAAGTAAGCATAGCACAGTTGCTGCAAAGACCATATTTCTGAAGATAAAAATAAAAATCACCATAAAACGAAAATTGCTTACTTCAACAATTGCTTCAATTGGTGAACCCCAAAACTCATATGGCACCCCTTCCAAAGGTATGACCGTTGGGATATTTGTTTAGCAATTAAAAAGATTTGACACTATCAAAATTGTACGAGAAAAAAGGGTTGGCAAACAAAAAGATTTGACACTATTAAAATTGAACGAAAAAACTGAATTTAGGAAAAATTTAGTTTTAAAAAATAAAAATCAATTTTTCTAAATTATTGTTTATGATTTAAGTTGAAAAAAATGATTATATTACCTTAAAATTTGAGTGGTGAAGTAGTGGTGTTGATGGAGGAGAATGAACTCCGTGCGGCAGCTGTGATGGATGTGAAAGGTTCGACAGCATATAGGTATGGCAGTGGTCCGGGTTTTAAATCAAATTGATGAAAATTATTTAAAACCCTGATTAGTATATAAATTTGGTTAAAGTTTGGTTTATAACATGTACTTTCTTGCGATAACAAAAGAAAACCACACACTATACCGAAAGAGCTCCATCTATAGCGTTTGATTGGAAAAGTATATGGAGCGCGAAGTGCGCGCAAAAAATGAGAGTAATGTTATGGAGAATGGTGTGGGATCGACTGCCTACCGCTAATAATTTGTACAGAAGAAGCGTTATTGAGAGTCGCGGCTGTAGTATATGCGGAGCGCCTGTAGAGGATCAAACCCATGTATTTCTTGAGTGTACAGTGGCGAAGTTGCTGTGGGAAGACTTGGGGATATCAAGTACTGGTGGTGTCTCGAATGCTACTGATCAATTACCTATGAATGAAAGGAGTAGTCAAAGAGCTGCAACTCAGGCCTGTATGTTACATGTGAACGAAAGGGCTGATCAGGTACATCCTGCTTGGAACGAAACTAGAAGAGCTGGTACAGGCTTGGATAACAGATCGTTCGCTGCTGGAGAAACTGCTGCAGCGAAGTGCTCCTGTTTTCCTGCTCGAAATGCTGTGATTCCGAGGAGCCTGCGAATTCCTCACCACACCGTGAGGCTGCGTACTGCTATATCACCCAACAGCAGCACAGCAGACCAGTTGCGACAGCCAGTTCCGGAGGAGAGTGGTTTTAATAAATGGCTTGGAGAAAATCTGAGAGCGCATGATATATATCGAGGGATTGAATGGAAATTAGTGTTCATTGCAGCTATGGACAAGGAGAAATGAGGCATTATTTGTCATTAACAATGGTGTTCCTCGTAAAGGGGGCCTTAAAGAAGATACTATGCGTGTAGCTAGTGGGTATGTATCGGCCTGGGGAATTGAAAGCGATGGGGGTGTGATAAGATCAGCTAGGAGTGAACTAATAATGTGGAATAAACCGTGTGGTAAATTGAAACTAAATGTGGATGGAAGTTTTGATTTAGCGCGTGGTAAAGCTGGAATAGGTGGAATATTAAGGAACGAGGTTGGTGAGTTTCTTACCGGCTTTTCGGGACCATGTATAGTAAAGTCATCTTTCCATTCGTAGCTATTGACACTTCATTTTGGGCTTAGATGAGTGATAAATAAAGGCATCAAATCGCTTTATGTCGAGACCGACTCGAGAGAGCTTCACGCGCTAGTGAAGGGCAGTGGTGGCTCTAAGAGTTGGAATTGTCATACCGGAAAAGATATCATTGAGATGTTAACAACCCATCCAGGAATTGAGGTAATCTCCATATATCGAGAGGCTAATATATGTGCGGATCTGTTAGCTAAAAAGGGAGCGGAACTGAGTGAAGATATGTGCGTATTCGAGGATCCATCAGATTACTTATGGGATAGTATAACTAGAGATAGGAGCGGATGTGCGACTCCTAGACTAGTTTTAGACTCTCTGTGTAAGTTTAGTTGATGTAATTTTTAATCAACTTCGGCTTTAAGCCTCAGATGTATGCAAAAAATAAAAAACCACGCACAAAAAGTATTAAATCTATACACTAAATCCATCAAAACAAATCAACTAAAACTATTTAAATCTTCAAAAACTAGGTTCCAAAATATCTCTAAAAAATTCATTCTAAAAAATCGACTTAGTTCACACTGATTTAGCGATTTTGATCATAAAAAGGAATCCGTAAAAATTAAACTCAGGTATAATCTAGCAATTATTTTAATTTTTGGAATATATTTAGTTCAACATAAGTGGTTACGTGATGATATGTATAGATTTAGTGACTAAATCCGTATTTCAGTGGAAAATTGTTAAAATTGTTACAAATAATAGTGTTAACTGTGGTGATATGTCAGTTTGTGATTTGGGATTAAGATGAGAGAAGTTATTAAATTTGTAGTTGTTACGGTTTATTCTTTCTTGAAAACGTTTTTGGGTTGATTCAACTAGTCCATTAAATTGATACAAGTCTGAGAAGTTGGTGCCTACTGCACCACTTCTGGATATTCCATCATTAATCTTAGTGTAAACGGTATTAATTTCTTGTCTTAAACATGATTCTTGTACTTTTACCATTTAATTTTATTGTTTTAATTATGAAATAAATTCCATTAGTCTGAGTTGCTTTTATGTATCTTGATATGACGATAGATTGTTTTTAATGTTGTTTGAGATACCTTAATTTAATTTAATTTAATTTAATTTTTATATTCCGTTACATATGAATTGAGTTTATTAGTTGTTTATATCAAATATAAGACTCTCTTTAGTGCCCTAGACTATCACCCTAATAACATGGGGTATGGGAACATAAAGAATTCATATTCGTTTAGTGTGTGTTGGTAATCTTGGTGAGTTTGATTAGACTGATGTTCATATAGGTTACGTACTTTCTAGCATCAAACTTTTGCATGGAACCACCTCACCCCGAGTACTCTAGTAATTTGTAGGCAGCCTTCTAAGCTACCCTGGCAGGATTTAGAAGGAAGTTAGAATCCGGATCAACGAGAATTGTCCAAAATTCATATTTAAAACAAGAATCAATCATTGTAACGATTGGAGATTACTTGCAACTTGGGCTATATCTCTCATCTTCTATTCTATGTAGTTTTATTGCTCCAATAGTTTAATTAATTAGTTAATTATTTGCATTTACTCTTTAATAAAAAACCAAAAAAAAATTGTTTAGTTTTAATCTTTTAGTAGTAATAACAACTAAATCATCTACATTTTTTGAAAACATGATAAAAAGATTAATAAACATAGTTCCTATGAAGACGATAACTCTTATATTTAAATAATATTAATTTTGGGATTGGCAAGTGAAAAAATTAGACTCTCCTATTTTCAAACAAGTATGGGAGCTTAAGAAAGAAACTGAAGTATCTGTAGGGCATGAAGGAGATAAAAAGGTATTGAAATATTGGTTCTCTTCCCCAAATAATCAACTCGTGGCTTGTGGGCCAAGAAGTAGTGAGTTTCTTGCTTTATTTAAATCACCTTATGATATTTTTGGTCGTTGACCTTTTTCAAACACTTGGGCTGACATTTTATGGGATTCTTGTGTTATTGCAAAACAAGCTATAATTGTTTGTATGGCCATACAAGATAGACTTCGTATGAAAGATAAGATTATTTATATAGAGTTGGACCCACTTTTGTAATTTATGTAGTGAGGACGTCGAGTCAAGCAAACACCTTTTCTTTGAGTGTGTGTTTGCTAAGAATATTTGGGAGGATATGAAAAGATGGTTGGGTAAAGAGATGTGCACTATCTTAAGTGCTCTCAAATGACTTAAGAAGATTTAAGCACGGAAAAACTAGAGGAGAATAACATGTAGAATTTCACTTTCCGCTACCATTTATCATATATAGGGGATGATAAATAACCGTGCTATGAGAGGAGAAATAGCTTAAAATGATAGAGCCACTAATGAGATAAAATTGTGCACTTTATCTAGTTTATTCATTTGTACCCCCATCATGCCTTCATGGATGATCAGGCTAGTTTGATTGTTTCTCATTGAGATTAGTATAGCGAGTAGTTAGGAACCACCTTAAACTTTTGAGTCTAGTTAGTTTTCATTATATAGTGTACATTCTCTCCTTTTTATTAATGAAACCATTTACCCAACCAAAAAAAAACATTAAATACTAATATATGGCCTTAAAAGGGTGCAATTTATATAATAAAAATGATATAGGGGGACTAATAGTGCAAATAATATAAAAATATTAATTGAAGGAATTATTAGTCTAATTAATATGAAGTAATAATATAGGGGTTAATAGTGAGATTAGTAAAATAATAAAAGGGATTAATAGTGCAATTAATAGAAAATATGATATGAAACTTAATAGTGCAATTAAGAAAATTGTGTTTCAAACACTTAGATGCAATACACACCGGGATCTCCTGATACTCCTACAAGGATCATCAATAGTCAAGCACTTATCGAGAGATTTGCGATACATCTCCCGAATCATGGACTAGATACTTGTAAGACTTGTTTGGAGCACGTACCTTACGATTATGATAGAGGTGGATACAAATTTGAAATTCACTACATTTTGTTTTATGAGAGTAACACCCTTTCTGATCCCCATATGCAAGTAAGAAATTTCCAGAAGAAGAAGTATCGAGTTGTTTACCAGTGCAGGATATGTAAACAGTACGTAGGTCATCGTCGCATGTATGTTGATTTTTGATTTAAATAGGACCTCACAAGATGTCACAGGCTTACTGCTTAGTTCAAATTAGATACGATAATTTACTTACTTCGATATGTTTCTCTGGATAATTTAATTTTAATTGATAGGATTTTACTTAATATAAGTTAATTGTCCAAATTTGTAAAAACTGTTTGGCTAGAGACCAACGCGACCTATATAACAAGCATATAAAGTCTATTACTTGATTGAATTAGGGGGTGTTTGTTTGCACTTAATGCGATCTTAATCTGGTTCATTAAGACACTGAATCAATAAGACAGTTTGTTTTTTTAGACCAATTCAGATCTGAATGCCTCTTAACTGGTCCGTTTCATTAAGATTTTAAACCAAGTCTGTATCATTCAGACACTGCCTCTTAACAGAATAAGTGCTATTCAGTTGTTCATTCAGCATTCAGTACTTATCACATAAAAATTAGTCTACTTCGACCAAGTAATGGTCTTTAAATTCTTACCATGTAGGTATTTATCAGATCTCTAGTCAAATATTTTCTATAAATATGGAATACTATCTTTAGTGAGCACCATCGGTCGCTATTGATATAAGACATCTGACGACCACTAGATAGTTGCCACAGTTAACGACAATTAACGACCGATAGCTGTCGCTACTCAATTTAATCATTGGCAACCACTGTATAATGGTCGTTGAAGGGTGGTGGTTGGTGGAGGTAAAGGGTGGTCGCCAGAGTATACTTCTAACAATCTGTCACTAGCAACTAAGATTTTACGTTCACCAACCTTACTAAAACATCTAGCGATCATTGCCGATATCTCTAGCAATTGCTCGTATGTATCGTGTTCGTATTGTGGAATTATAATCAGCATATGAGAAAGGGAGATATTTCCTATCAATCATTATTCCCAAAAATTTTACTACATATGGGGATTGGAGTATCAGAAAATCAAAATCGATCAAAATATAGTACAAAACCGAACCATATATGAGAACAATATAACAACAATGCAACTAAGTCAGATTTTGTAGTTCCTTCATAAGGATGTATTCTTTATCATTACAATCAAAAGATAACATGTAACTTTTCTTTTATATAAACTAACTCGATTTGAAGTTTAAAATAAGCAAAGAAATATCAAAACTAACAATCTTAGGAAGTCCACGAAGATAGTTCCATGGATTCGACATTTTTTAGTTGGGTTCCTTTAGAGGGAAATAGCTTTTCACCATCTTCATTTTGCAACTGCTCCTAATTCGTGTTACAATGCATCTCCATCTTCATTTAGCCAAATATTTTCTTTTACATTTCCAGATCAAGGAACTACAATATGCAAACTAAAACCGTCTTCCCTAGACTCACCAAAAAGTTACCTTAGATATATACCTTATCGATTTCTGAGCTCATAATATCCTTTTAATAGAAACAAATCCAAGAAGTTGAAATGGAAACAAGGGTGTTCATCCGTGTTGTAGCAAGGGTTTATATAGCAAACTCAGATTAATTGAAAGTAAAAAGAAAAGGATGAGCAAAAATATGATTTAGTTCAAGCAAAGTTTATTTCCATTATTGAAAATTGATGATATATTACAAAAAAAAAAGAATCAGGGTTTTGATGCCAACTGATTCTTAACAAAATAACTGATGATATATTACTAACAATTGTCAATATAGAGAATGTATAGAAAATGAGGATGAAAAAAATTAAAATGCTACAATTTTGCCGCCACACCTTTTGTGACCGCAAAGTGTAACATTTCCGTGTTGATTTTAACAACAATTCTTTTGAATCTTTGTAAAGCATTTCAAAAAAAAGAATCTTTGTAAAGCATTTCAAAAAAGAGAGATGTGATTCTTGGGTGTAATTAGATGCCAGACAACACTAAAAATGGCCATATAACCAAAAAAAAAAAAAAGGAGTTACACCATCAGATGCTTAAATATGTCACTGATTAAAAAGAAATTGAAACCATTCTAATAATTTGACATTTAAATAGGTAACATTTATAGACATTCATACACAGAACAATAGAGAGCTGAAAAGCATAATATTTTAACACAACATATTACATTATTACTCTTCCTGAAGCTTTCGCTTTCTAATCCTCTCGCTACGACGAACTTCGACAGGATGATGTACAACATTAAAAGAGACAGGCTCAGGCAGCGGCACCAGACTTACACAATACGAAACGACACTAGGGGAACCTCGTGCAACCACACAATTTTTAGTTCTGAAGTCGTATGAAATCACAAATTCATCATCTCCTTTAACTATCTTTATATATACAACATCCTCAGAAAAAGCCACAGGCATCCAAAAACAATTTCTGAACGGTACAACACTTGAATGTTGTTGACAAAATTCAGCTACATTTAGAGAGTGCTTAAGTTCCCAAGTTGGTTCATCGTAATTAAAATTGTTGTTTTAAAATATTTGTTCATTTAGTAGTTCGAGACACTGTTTTTTAATTTTTTTTATTACTACCCCTATTAAAAAATTTAAAATTATATTTTTAGTACCTATTTAAGATATCAAAACACTGTAGAATAATTATGTAATAGAGATTGTAATTATTACATTTTTTAATATGTTTGAAAAGTAAATTGGACAAACATTTTAAAACGAAAGGAGTATATTATTTCATATTTAATACAATATTTATTTTTAATATTAAATAAATAATGCGACACTTCTATCACTACCGCCACCACCACCACAACCACCACCTACTATTAATTCCATTACACGCGTGCGTCCGAATAGTGTGTGCATAAAGGAATAGTGTATTTTGATCATAGACATTGGTAAAATATACGACATTGAGTTAGAAGTAACGTAATGTCTTACGGTTAAAATGAACAAAAAGCCACACTTAAAAAAGAAAAGGCTTCACATATTCAAAGACAACTTGATGGTGAAACACAATGACTTTGCAGGTAAGGCGGTCAAGCAAACAATTCAGTGAGAGTTTAATTGAAAAAAAGAGTATTTTATTCAAATTACCTTATTGATCTAAAAACTTGCTTTAACATAACGTTGATGTTATTTATTGTGAGAGAATTGTTTGTGATAGTTTACTTGGTACCGTAGTTGGCCTGGATAGGAAAGTGAACAAAGATAACGCGAAAGTCAAAAATTATTTGAGAGATTTAAATATTAGAAAAGAATTGTGGTTGTTGAGGACCGAGGTAGAGTGATGTTGCCACGTGCAAAGTATGTGATGCTCCAGACAAGAGAGACATTCTTTTCTAAATGGTTGAGGGTGAATAAGTTTTCTGATGGTTTTGCATCTAGTCTGATGAATAATGTTTTAAGTGATAGGGGAAAGATCACCAGCATGAAATAACACGACTGTCACAGAATGATGCAGTTTCTTTTTGTGGCAAGTATCTTTGGTTTGATCGACGATAAATCAGTGAGTGGCCCGATAATAGGGTTGTGCAACGTGTTTAGAAATGTCTGTAAAAGAAACCTAAGTTTGAACGAGCAAGTAGCTAGAAAATTAGATGTCGGGTTACTTATGTATAAGCTTGAAATATTATTTCCACAGACTTTTTTTTCAAATAATGGTCCACCTAGTCATGTATTTATACAAGGAGACCAAATTAGGTGGCCCGGTTTAAATGTATTGAATGTACCCTTTTGAAAGGTATTTGAAGATGATTAAAGATATATTTGGACCGGCAAGCCAGAAGAATCAATCGGCGAGGATACGTTCTAGACTAGACATTCAAAACCATCGATCTACAAACAACAACTTATCGTATCTCTCGGTTACCTTGCCAATCTAGTGAGGAAGAACACAAAGGCGATCAGAATTGATTGATATTTGAGTTTTTTAATATATCTTATTTTTGAAGAATTGGCATATGTTTCTTCTACAAATCATAATTACATTTTCTTTCATTTTTTCCATCACCCTTACGCAATTCTGAATCATTAATAAAAAAAATTCAAGTCTTGCTTTAAATAGATTCACACACATGTACAACATATGCATTTGGACAATTTGCTAGTGGAATGGGGAACACTGATGCATGATTTGTGTTGGGCACTAACAAACTTTTGCTTTATGTATTATTAATAGCCCACTCTCAGGTTTATCGTGGTAATGCTATGCGTTCTTTCTTTTCATTGAGTGTTGGTAACTATAGTGATTTCGTATTTCCACGAGTTTATTTCGAATATATATCTATATATTTCAAATACCTCCAACTTTGCTAATGGATTGTGAAATTCCTTATTATGTACTTGCCAAGGATATAACTTTTGCAAGTAAGTTTGATTCAGCTTGAGCATGTTGTTTTCATGTGGATTAGGATTCGAAATGTTATTGGTCAATGATGTTATCCTAATAGATTTAGAAGCATGATTACATATACAATTTTACACTCTTGTAGTTATAGATCAATCTTTTACTTTTCATGAAAACGTTTTGTGCATCTCTTATGTTATTGATGTTTGTTTTGAAGGGGTATTGTTAAATTTGCATATGGATTTACTCTTCTTGTCTAGAAAATATAGGATGATCATGGTTGTAGACTT
Organism: Nemophila menziesii; assembly: GCA_029959085.1. NCBI lineage: Eukaryota > Viridiplantae > Streptophyta > Magnoliopsida > Boraginales > Hydrophyllaceae > Nemophila > Nemophila menziesii. The sequence goes on from JARWIR010000006.1 coordinate 35,342,604, forward strand.
GCGAATGATGATAACTTCATAGATGACAGTGGCGTATATCCTTTAAGCCCGGAAGTGACAATAAAAGACGTTCACTACACATTAGTATTCCTTATTTTCATATGCAAGAAATGAAATTTGTGACTTTAATTTCCGAATATAGCATAACTTTCATTTTATTTTCTCTCTCTCTAAAACTTAGATAGAGTATTCATAGTACGATTTAGCTAATATTATGCCCATGGTACTTGTGTTTATCTGAAATTGTTTTTTGCCTCGTCTTATATTCCAACTGAAGGAAGAATTTTAGTTTAGTCCCTATGTTTTTTAATGGATGTCATTATGGTTTTTGTCAAAGTCAGACGAGAAAACTACTTCGAATCATAAACTGGCAAAGGATTTGGTTGACAACTGGGTAAATACTGTATGTGTTTTATTTGTCTTGACTTTTTCATCATCACGCAGATCTAAAGGAATGTTGAACTTCAACAAATCCTCATAAAATTCATTTATATTAATACTATAGTATCTAACCCATGAATCGCCTTTGGAATCTTTCATAACCCAAATATTCATCAAATTTGGAATAAATGTAGGATCAACCAAGAACAATTTCCCACTCAATTCTATAATAAACCAATCACCAGCAGGATCAATCTCTTCAAATTCAGGGGGCAAGATTGTGCCAAACTTTTCCGTCATGGAAATTGTTTGGGCATGGAAATTGAATCATTTTTCTAAGAGATTGAATAATAACCCGATTCATAATCACCAAACCAATTAGCCCAATAAAACACATTTTCAACCAAAAACCCTTTCCATCCCTTAATGAAATAAGGTGGTATTTCATCGATGATCTTCCAAGAACAATTATCAAGACGAGACCCATCACTGTAACGCATAATCTCACACCTCATACTACCATTATTTGAAATCGTATCAGAGAAATGAACCAAAACATACTCATTCCTCTCCTTTATATACCCCATACAAGGAAGCAGTTCCTTTTTCCTATACGTAGATGGACTAGCATTGGGCAATCGCACCAACTCTTGAGTACTTGGATTACACACATAAAACTCTCTATTATTACCAACAAAGCATATCAAATCCCTCTTTGACGGCAACATATACATACTATAGCAATCAAATTGGCACACAAAATTAAAATTCTCATTACCCTTAAAATCCACGGAGCAAACCTCAATGTTTGTTAATTTTCTCATATGGTCTTCTTTCCCATATGGTTTCAGTAATACCAGATTTGGGTTTTGTAGTGCTCGTGCTGTATGCATCAAAATCAAATATGGGTCTATAATTAAGTCGTTGCTTTGAAATGCACTTAAACCTTAAAAAAGACATAGTTGGTAGCCTTGAGAAGATGTTCATGATCAAATCTTTCGCCACCCCAACCTTAACCGCCGCCGCTGAAGGTTTCTTCGTCATTTTTTCTCTTTTAGATAATTTTTTGGTTGAGAAAATCAAAGCGTTTAACTTTCCTCTTATTTGTGTTTTGGTCCAGAATTCTCTTCTATGTATGTATATATAGGTGTTGGTTCTTTTTTTCTTTTTGGTACATGGGATCCGGGATTGCTTGCGCGCACCACGACTAATCGTACTGGGATATACACGCCTCTCCTCATGTATATTTCCAGGTAAATCAGAACTAGGTCACCCATATTTAGGGAGGGGTTCGAGTCTTGTACTTCTTACTTTACACCCGTTAGGGAGGGGGTTGGTTCTTGTTGTAGTTCAGTTACTACATGAATCAGGAAAGGGTTTTTAATTGCTCGTTTATTGCTTTCTTGTTTTCTTTAATGTCATTCGCATTTATTAGCTGAAATAGAATTTTTCACTCCAGTCGACCCTGACTCCCATTTATACACTTGAAGGCCCTAAACTCATGACTAAAATAGTTGGCAAAGATGAATTGAGCTTCAACTTTTATAAAAGTACACGATGAAAAAGTGGTGGGGAATTAAAGTAACCGTTGTAATAGAAAAGAAATTATTTAATGTGTGATGTATTGACGTCAAAAATAAAGAGATTTCGATTTCGTTTGGGAGAAAAGGCCTTGGAACGTTATAAGAAAACATCTCCTTGAAAAATGGAATGCTGGAGTTAAGTTAACTGAGAAAGAAGAAAACTTGTCGGTCTTTTAATCCAGATCCATAGAATGTGTTGCAAATACGAATCTAATGCATACAATCACACTTGAAATCATCACATAGAGATGCTTGTAAGAGAATATTGAAAAGAAAATAAAATTCACAACTCATTCCCTCAACAAATAATTACATCTTATCAACTAGACAGCACAAAGTTGCAAATACGAATCTAAGGCATACAACCACACTTGAAATCATCACATAGAGATGCTTGTAAGAGAATATTGAAAAGAAAATAAAATTCACAACTCATTCCCTCAACAAATAATTACATCTTATCAACTAGACAGCACAAAGTTTACTTTTTCTATTTGTTTTTTATGTCCTATATATATATACTAAATTGTTCAGAAATTACATAAAACCCTAATAATTATTCTCTCGCTCTCCTCTTTCTTTTCTCATCTCTTTCTTTATCCTCATGTAAAATCGTAAGTTCTTTCAAAGCTCATCTTCTCAAGGTCCACAAATTCGACAATTTTTACCCTCACTCATGCTTTCTCCTTCTGGCAGGAATAGTTTATTCATTCAATTATGATGATAATAATTCCTTGTTAAAGACTAATGATCAAACACCCACCACTTTTCATGTGCATGAACTTTGAGGGGAGGATCGAGTGTTGTTAACAACAATACTAAGGACTTTTTGTGGTGCCCTCCCCATTTCCACCAATTACTTTAAAATTAATTCAAATGCATCTCATAGTCACTTTTGTCTTTGCAATTGCTTTTATTGTAAAAGATTCTAATAGTTCTATTATAAAAGGCGGAGCAAATTTGATTATAGCAAAGATAATATTGAAGGCAGAAGTTGTTTGTGTTTTGTTTGCATGTGAAGCTACCAAGAGTTTTTAGTTATTTCAGTGATTATAGAATATGATTTTGCCTCTATAATGACTCCTCTAACTAGAATTTTTTTATTAATTCTTTTGAAAAGTGTAACACTGTAGTTTCCATTTATGGTATGGCACAACTTCCGTGCGCCTCGTCATTCTGTTACCCATGGACGAAACATATTAGCTAGTTTTTTTTATAGTTTTTTACGTCTGGTTCACATGACAAACTCACCCTAGCATGCATCGTGATCGAAATTGTACCTATTTTTTTCTAAATCTCATTAGAAACAAGATATCATTTGCGGATTTTTACAATAATATCATATCATTGAAAAATAGACCCAACCTTTGTGGTAGGCCCCAAAATACAATGGGCTATTAAGAATAATCCCGGTAGCATCTAAAGTGTCACCGGGGGATGGACCAACACTTCCCCTCGGGTACCATAGGATCGTGTACAAGTATGTAATACAAGTTATAAGGGGTAGAGAGCAAATAGCACTTAGAATGTAGCACAACTTATTAGGTTAAACAACCGTTTTTTACCAAATTGGAATGTGTTGTCCAAACATATTCATAAATAATAAATATCATTCGTTAGTGTAAGCAAGAAATGTTGTTAGATTGAAAGAAAGATAAAGCATTCACACAAAACATCCATTATATATACCACACTCCATGATTATTTCTCTTAACTGGTTTTAAAATAATAGGAATTCAAGGAGGTAGTGGACTGTTCTGTGAAACTGCAATTATCAATTGTACTCGAATTTGCACTCAGAAGCAAAATTCAGGGTACATACTACCATTGATCCCTGTGTTACGCGTAGGAGCCAAGTATACCCTTGTTATTCCAAATAAATGCAAATATACCCATGTGAAAAAGTCAATTTGCAACTCTAATGTATAACAGTGTATATCTGAATGTATTAAATAACACGGGGATCAATGGTGCGAATCGCAATCAACCCTCAAAATTCAATGATAAGCTACGATACTTATTCCCTATTGTGATTACAAGACTTAAAGTTACAAAAGTGAAAGGAAATGAAAGACTGAGAACATAACATAGTTACTGATTAAAAGGATGCAAGAACCTCCTCAAGTATACACCAACTAATTAATAGTACTATAAGAAAAACTAGTAAATAAATCTTCCAAATTAAAACAAATTAATACATACCATAAACTGTTAAATGATTACAAAATACACTTAGTTTGAGGATAGGGTAAATATAGATAATCAATACTTAGTCGTTTAATAACTTCCTAAGGAAAAAAAGCTGTCTGTATAACGCCTCAGCCATGTTGATCCATGTTTGATATCACTGTTAAAGCACTTGAGTTCAGAATCATAATAGTCAAGAGTTTCTAGCTTTATATCCTTAAGTAATTCTTCATCCTCACGCAGATCCAAAGGAACTGTTAACTTAAACAAATCATCATAAAATCCATTTAAATCAATACTATACTCTTTAACCCATGAAAGATTCCAAAGGTGATTCATGGGTTAGAGAGTATAGTATTAATATATTTAACATCCGTTAGATCTTGATTGTAGCCACTGTCTTGTAGTGTCTTTGTTTGTAAACAGCTCCATATATATCTTCGGAATTCAAATAGCTGGATAAAAGAATATCAATTAGATAAGGAATAAAAACAAGAAAACAGTTTTTTCAGTTGTTCCTTTCTCAATCAAATAAAGCATAACGCATGCATTAATATGCAGTCCTTAATTCATGAAAAGAATTTTTAAACCGAACAACAAAGTAGACTATCTAAGCCAAGCAAACTGAGAAACCATAATAAGTAAGCTTGTTCTATAGTAACACACGAGATTGAATTAATATTTAAACCTTACTTTCTGCTAAAAAATCATGAAGATTAATGTTAATCGGTTAAAGGTGATGTTAGGAACTATGGAAACTAAAATTAGTAGCATAGTTGCGGCAAAGACCATATTTCTGAAGATAAATAAAAGTCAAATATATCGTTAAAAGCAAATATAATTGCTTACTTCAACAATTTGTTCATGGATCCCAAAACTCATACGCCATCCCTTCCAGATTGCATGACCGTTGGGATATTTGGTTAAAAAACAAAAAGATTGAACAATATTAAATTTGTACGAAAAAGAGATATAGCAACCAAAAAGATTTGACACTATCAAAACCGAACGAAAAAAACTGAATTTAGGAAAAAATTGGGACCTTATGAAACCGATAAGTAAGAACACTAATTTAATTAGTCGGTTATATGAGTAAAATTGAAGAATTTCAAAATTGATAGTTAAAAGGATTTTTACGAGTGAATCATCGTCGGCCTATCAGATCCTTACATGGTTTTACTGTATGGTGCAACTTGTAACATCGAGTGCATACAAATTTTAGAAGAATATATTTATTCAATTAAGTGTGATTAATTTTATTTTATCAGTGAATAATAATTAATTTTTGATGCCTATTAAAAAACTTATTTAGAAAAAGGTGCCTAGAAAAAAGTATTTATTGAAAACAGCCCCATCCCAAATTACCCTTATAATTAACAATTAAAAAAATAAGAAAAAAACTAATAAACACACGCGCGCGTCCGTGAAATTTTTTTAAAATCGTCATAACTAATTCAAAAAAAATCAAAAAAATCAAAAAAATCAAAAAAATCAAAAAAAAATTTATATTTGGATAAATCAAATTAATATTTACGTCTATGATTTTTTTCGGAATTTTCTGAATTTTTTGATTTTTTTTTATTTTTTTAATTTTTTTTCAGACACGAAATTTCATGTTTAAAATATGGAATTTCATGTTTATTTCACGGTTTAAAATGTGGAATTCCATGTCTGCGAAAAAAAAAATAAAAAAAATTCGAAAAAATTCAAAAAATTCAAAAAAAGTCAAAAAAATTCATAGACGTAAATATTAATTTGCTTTATTCAAAAATACAATTTTTTTAATTTTCTTATTTTTTTTTGAATTAGTTATGACGATTTTAAAAAAAAATTCACGGACGCGCGCGTGCGATGGAATTAGTAGTAGTAGGTGGTGGTGGTGGTGGTGGTGGTGGTTGTGGTGGTGGAGGTGGTGATGGTTGTGGTGGATGTAGTGGTGGTTACATACATGGTGGTTGTGGTGGTGGTTGTGGTGGTGATGGTGGTGGTGGTGGTGGTGGTGGAGAAAGAAGTACCCTATTATTTGTTTAATATTTAAAAATTAAATATTGTATTAAAATAAAATAATATATTTAATAATAAGGGTTGTAAAAGTATTGAAAATATAAAGGGGATGTTTTCTATAAATATTTACTTCATTAGGCATTTTTTTATAAAATATTTTATTGAAGGCATAAAAGAACAATTAGGTAGTTTAATGGGGATGTTATCAATAATAACCCCTTAATTTTATGTTTAATAGACCAATTTAACCTAACATGTTTAAATTTACTCACAAATAAATAAATTGATATAATTTATGACATAATATACAATAGTACGAGGTATTAATAAGTTGGCTTAGGTGTCGTTTGTTTTAAAATGAATAATTATTAAAAGCTGAATAAACGCTTAAATAGAAGTTTTCTTGGTAAGAGACAATGTCTTGAAAGAATCTGACTTAATGATTAAAAAGCTGAATGAAATTTATTTTGTTAGTGCCTTAATAAATCAGATTAAAATTTCATCAAAAGTAAATAAACACCCCAATTAACTTAAAAACTTAATGAAACAAACTAGTTAAAAATCATTCAGATCTGAATCAATTAGCAAAAACAAATTGTTGATCTATTGATTCAATGTCATAATGAATCAGATCTTAAAGTGCAAATAAACACTCCCTTATAATACTTGAAAAACTGTTAAAATGGTCTTTATGAAAAAAAAATTACATTTTAAGCAAAAGTTTATGCTATACAGGATCTATTAAAAATATAATTGGTATGGTATAAAATGTTATGCGCGAAAATCAACTTATATGAGATATTTTGTATACCATAATTGCATACATATGACAAGGGATCCAATTGCATATGAAAGTCATTAGCCAATTTCATCTACTTGTTAGCATATGTGTAAGTCAATATTTTTTTAATGTTAATTATCGAGGCATATGTGAGACAAGATATATTAAATTCATACTGCAAACAAAAACTTACTTTTTTGAAATGTCATGGTCAATGATCTTGTTATTTGAATGGTAGAAATTGTTCGCCTATAATATATAACCTGTCACAGGATAAAAACATAAGCATTTACATTTGCACAATTATATATGAATTTTTTGTGGTATACCCTCTTTACGTATAGAATTACATAAAACGTATATTAGTAAATTACATATAACATATATATTTAAGAATTAATTAAAAATATATATATTCTAAAAGACTTGGATGTTAGGTATGTGTATAAATAATAATACTTGAATCATATAAGTGAGAATCTCAAACTTTAGGAGCTATCATGGGTCAAAACTAAATTAAAACACATAAAAAACAAACAAAAAAAGGTCAGGCCTAAAAAAAAAATAAATTTGCCCTGAAAAGAAAAAATTTAAAATGTAGTTATTTTTGGTCAGATTCCATTTTTTCATTATAAATAAATAAAAAATTAAATCTTAATGTATATAAAAATACATTAAAAGTTAAAAAGAATAGATTTACTCATCTCATATATGTAATTTAGATCTTAATTTATATATATATATATATATATATATATATATATATATATATATATATATATATATATATATATATATATATATATATATATATATTGGGATGTAAAAAACTATTATAAAATCGTACAGATAACATCCAAATCAAAATTTATAAATTGTATAAGATTGAAATCACAGACCGAACAAGAGAAATTCAAATTTACAATATCTAACATACAAAAATCACAGTTTATTCAAAATCATGATATAATATAAATTATATTTCATAATATACTTAATATCAAATTACTAACCAAAAGAATATTGTTTCTTCTTCTTCTCCTTAGTCTTCTTATTCTTTTTCTTCTTTTTCAATAGAATTTTAATACAAGTACATTACGATTTTGCGTTCCTTGTTGCACAAAATTTTGTATCTTCAATAATTTATTCTTTAGAATTCTAAAGAAACTAAATATTGGACACAAAAAGTTTCAAAAAGAGGCGGATAAGAGAAAGATAGAGGGATGTATTAGGTTTAGAAAAATGCCTAAATATTAGGGTACACGCTTGGGCCAGGTTAGTCGGTTAAGGTTGAGTAAATGTTTGGGTTGACAAAAAATATTGGTTTATGAGATCGATTATTTGCTTGCTGGATAAAAAACAAATTAATGGGCTGGTCTATTCAGTTGGGTCGATTTGGGTTCCCAGTTAGGGTGATCATCCCTACTTTATACAACTTAACGCTCGTGTAAATGAAGAAATATTTAACTTACTAAATTAAAAAATTGTTTTTAAATATAGAAAAAAATTGAAATATCCAATTAAACATGAGATCAAATGTTTAGTACCAATTTAAAAATAATGTTACCTCAATATTAGTCATTCTATAATATTGTACATAAAAAAATAGTTGTATTAGAATCTTTGGATTTTTCATATAAAAAGGATTTCAATTTTTCAGATATTTTCCTTCTAAATTCCTATTAAAATTTTTACAAGAGTAAATATCTATTTTTTTCCTGTACTATCACAAAATTGATAGCTTACACCCTTGATCTCATATAGTGTAAATTTACCTCCTAACTTTTGTTTTAGCGACTCGTTACCTCTGATAAATCCGTCTAATTCTTTTGTTAAGTAATCATGTGTGAGGCATGTGCAAAATTTTAATCATACTTTATTTATAAAAGAAAGTTTCAAATCTTTAAAATACTCATAAATGCACATGGTTTTTTTTTAATTTCAAAAAAAAAATGTAGGTCCAAATCTCATTCTACTTTAGCCCAAATCAACTAACATTTTGGCCCAAAATATCAAAAGATACTACTCCAAATGTGTTGCCAAATGTCTCAAACATCTCGGTTTGGAGTTAACGACAAAGAAGATAGATATTTTGAGAAGGGGATTCGACTACGCTGGTAAGAGAAGGCAAGGTGGAGGCTGGTTGTGATGTTTGAGTACATCGGTGGTGGTGAAGGTTGCTTTGAAGGTGATTTCATTAACTGGAACTTCAATCGCATCTTCAACCTTCTTCTTCTTATCAAATCTCAACTTCGAAACAATCCTATCATCCTTTGTGGGTATATCCTATTATAGTGGCCTTTTGATTGAAGATGAAGGACAAAATCAGAAATTAGGTTATATTGGTCTTTGAAGTTGAGAACGGTTTGATGGCTTCAATTGATTTGAGAACGGTGGTGGTGGGATTAGACTCGAATTTTGCTATGATGTTGGGAGAAGGAGTTGGATTCGTATTGAATCATATTTCGAAAGTGGAGTGATATAGGGGTTTTGAATGGTGTGGTGGGCCTTTGAATCTGGGCTCGTGATGAGTCAGGTTGCTACCGGAGTGGGTTGTAGGGATCGGCGGCGGTGATGTTTAAATTTATTCTTTCTTTTTTAAACTTTGCCCTGTTTCAACGAAAAAGACTATCATATATATATACATATGAATAATTTTTTTGTTTATTTCTTCTTCGGTGTTGTATCGATCACTGGAAGGTTTTGTCCACAAGAAATTGTGTCTTAATTCATGAATTTGTCTCGTGGTTGTTGGTGTCGCCTAGGGTGTGATAAAATTAATACAAATAAAGGTCAAGAAAATTACGCACTCTCACCCTAGACAGGCACAGTACTGCAAGTATTACAGGACGTATGCAAGTTTTAGTTAATAAGTTGAGTTCGTTCTCAGGGACTTAAGTGTGTTAATCACGTGGGTAGGAATAACGAGTAACAGTAAATAATTAAAAGACAATAAATTAAAGAGAGTAAATTCAAAAATAGCAAATTAAACTAAGACAATAACATAAAATACTAAGATATGAGATGAGAGATATAGCTTAGGTTTTGCTAGTATGCACTAATCCTTTTAATTCTTTCTATTAGATCTAGTTAATAAGGGAGAATATTAGCTCTTGTATACTTAGTCGGGATTCTAAATTCCCATACCTTAGACCTTGAGAGCGACTAAGGGGGCTACGGCACAACCAAGAAGCTGTTTCAAATAGGGTTATCAAACGCTACTAAGGCCCTAAGCAATCAATTCATTCAATTGGTGATATGGTGATTAAATCATACCCTAATGACTATCTAGTTAGAATCAGTTTTGTCAGGACTAATATCGACACAAGACGTTATGTGGTGTTTCAATAATTAGACACCCATCTAAAGTGATCATCTAACTACTATTAAGGTAATCCTAAACGTTGCGCACCGCAAGGAAAACAATCATTAAATCAAAACACATAAACAAATATAAGAGTAAGCAGCTAATACCAATTTAAAACATGTAATCCCCAAAGAAACTTAGATAGAAAGAAATTAGAATTCATAGATTATACATGATGCAAAACCCAAGATATGGGGAGTTTAGTTCATACCTGATGGAAATAAACTAAAAGAAATTACAAAAGACGTCATCTTGCTCTCTACAATAAACTGGAAGAATAAAACCTTAAGAACTAATTACTATGAGGCAAGGATGATTTACAAGTGATATAAGGGTGTATTTATAGGTGTTTAGAAGACCTAATTCGTTTTCTTGAGGGAGAGGTTAAGTAATGGACTCCAAGCCCAACTCAAATTCATATGGAAATAAAGATAAATTCTGCTGAACTGTTTTAAGCATATCTTCTTCGTTATTGGTCGGTTTTTGCTCCATAATATACCAAAAGAATACTCAGTGAATTATCTACGTCCCTATGAAAGGAATTTACCAAAATCGGCTTCTTTTTGGAGTTATCACCACTTCTTTAGGCGTTGCTGCAGAAATTCAGATTTAGGCAGTTTTTCCTTTTCCATCTTTTTAGCTTTTGTTTCCTTATCTCCAATTACCATGCTAATCTCTTTCCATATCTTGTAGTCTTTGATTTGGACTCTAATTAATCTACATAATTATCTTTAAAGCCTCACACTAAATAAACCATTAAATCCAATATGCTCTAAAAATATTATTTTACTAAATCAAGACTCAAAAGAGGAAAGTGCACTATTTCTCAAGAAATTCGACTATTATGACTTCTAAATCACTAAAAATGATGTCTCATCCTAACATAAATCTATCACAAATGAGGAGACATTAGTTGTCATCCGTTTTTAAATGATCTAAAACATTTTTTATTAATAAAAAATGATTAAAATCTCGCACATGCCACACAAAAGTTTTATTTAAACAAGAATCGAAAAAAAAAATTCCAAAATTTCTTAATCCCTTATCATCCAAGAAAAATTCCATCATACCCACACAGAGATTCATCATCCTTACAACTTTCCTAACCCAAATAACACCTTATATATCTATAATCAAAGGGTAGTTCAGGATTGTCTAAACAATTGAGTTGGAGGTTAAAAAGAGATGACAAAAAGAACAGAAACACTATCTAGTGTTTGGGAGATGAAGAAGAATCAAAGCGATGATGAAAGTATGAGGAAATCAAGTGACAATCGTGTAAGTTCAACAAAGAAAGGAAAGGGTAATTTTATTCAATCTATTATATAGGAACCAGTTTTGGTGATTTCAAGTGCTCAGACGCAAGCAATTGCGATTATCAAAGAGAAGACACCATAGAGATTCTAATACCCGAGATGAGCAAAGCTTTATAAGGCCTTAATAACTATCGCCAAAGAAAACATGCCTGGATTAACTCTTGCTCATGAGAAAAATTGAGAAAGAAGATGGAGAAGGAGAACACAAGAGATTTATAAAGATGGGGGAAAGATTGGGATGGACCACATTCATGACAAGGCGTTCAATGTGTTGAGCCTCTTTAGCCGAGATAGTAAAGGTAGAGTTCCAGTTCGAGGAAAGTTAGTTCCTTTCACAGTTGAAGAGATTCAGAACAACTTCGAGTTCAAAAAAAATGGTTGGACCATGCAAATATCAAGAAGCGGTGAAGAACATCAACAATTTTGATTGGGATATATTGTATGAACATGTGATGAGTAGGGAAATAGTGCTAGAACACAAAGGAGAATTGAAGGCACCTTGGCCTTACAAGTACCTTCAACCCGGTGTGAGAATATATCACAACTTTCTCACACCAAATACCTTAGGAAACAACCGCACATCGGAAGTACATAAGAAATTCACTCTTTTTTTGTGTTTTATGAGAGGAGGAAGTAGATGTAGTGCAAATAATATTTGATGAGGCTATGAGACTAACAATCAAAATTCAACCTTAAATACCCATCAACGATTACAAGACTACTAAGGAAAGATAAGGTGGAACTTGGTGAGAAGGATAAATTTGTGTCTAACATAAGCAACAACAATGATAATGGAGGGATCAAGACAATTTTGAGAGAATTAGTTGTGAAGAATCCTCCAAAGGTAGAGACTTATCGTGAGAGAGAGTCAAGTTCAAGAGAATAGGTTCTTGCATGGCGAGAAGGGGTAAGTGAGCGATTAAATCGAGTAGAAACAACTCAAACTTTCTTAGCCTATGATGTTGCACAAATCAAAGCAAATCAAGTGCACATAATGTCAATATTGGAGCTAATTAGACGCGATATCGCGCAAGATCCACTGCCACCAATCTTGGGTATCGATTATGCGAGGCAATAGCCTCGAGAGTATGTTTCTTTCTTTCCTACCATCTCTTTATTTGTAATATCTGTGTTTTTAATTTTTATCAAGTTTGTTTCGAGTCTTGTGACACGACTCATTTTTGAGTTGGAGGTGTGTGGATTTTTTGTTATTCTACTCCATTTTTTGTGATTTATTGCTTTTTAGGAAGAAATTATATTTTTTTAGTATATGGAATTTGATGCATATTGTGTTTAATGGCCTAAAAGCATAAATGTTAGTGAGTTAATGATATAAAAGTAATTTGTTTATGAACTAGTTGTTTTGTATGCTTGAAAATACACCTTAATAGTATAAAAAGGATTAGTAAGCAATGTAGTAGAAGTAAGTTTGATCTTAGGGAGCCTTGAGGGGTGTGTAGGTCATGAGATCTGAGCTAGTTGATAAACTTATTTAATGAACGTGCTAGAGGTGAGAAACTAACAAATTTGCATAGTTTAGAAAGTGATCAAGATAAGCCTTTGTTGTCTTTTAGCTTGTTGTCCTAATTTAATAAATTTATATCCTTCCCAGCTCCTTCTAGCATTTCTAAAGACTTTTTATTAGCTACATTATAATCCATACCCTTTATATTATAGGATTTTTCAATATGACCCGCACTCCAATCGCAATGTTAGATAATCTTTTTAGAGCTTGAGTTTGGGGTGGTGGGTTCAAATTATGGGAAACATTATTGAATTGGGTATTTTCGAGCTTATATATTATGATCTTGATGGTGATTCACTATTTTATATTGTAACCTTTGCCAAAGAAAACAAATATGAGAAAGAGGTAGCATGATATCTCACATCAAAAGGGGAATTATAGCTAACTTACAAAAGAAAAATGGATATGAAAAAGATTATATGATTTGGACCGACAAAGTAGAATTTCTTATGTGATCATCTTGGTTTATATTGGGTTATTGGGGATGCAAAGTAAGTGAATCAAATCTTGGGTTGAGTTAGAATGTTTATGAGAGTAACTCAAGCTCTAGGTTGATTTGTTGATGGCTAGTGAGAAGAAAGCCAAAATCTCACTCTATATTATCCAAATTTACGATCAGACCATCCCTAAGCCTAACATTACAACCTTAAAAACCATATGATTCTTAACTATGTGATCTAGAAGAAATTGAACAAGTAGAGAGTAGTTAGATGGATCATTTGAGACTGTTTTAGGATAGATGAACAGTCTATAGCCTCCATGTCGAACTAAGTAAAGAACCTATCCTTCGTGCATTGCATAGCTAATCTAATCTTGAAATTAAACCGTGTTGATTGGTTGTATGATAAGTGTATATATATGATTTAGTTTGTAAATATTATTACATGAATCTCATTAAGTAGTTTCTTTGGTATTATCACTCACAATCTTCTATCTTCTTCCAGTATGCTTAACTTGACTTAGCCAGTATACAGAGACTTCCATGTGTTCTTATTTCTTATTGTGTCGGGACGACACAACTTTGAGTTGGGGGTCTTGATGTCCCCATATTTTTATGAATTAATCTAGTTTAGAGGCATCATTTTAGGTGTATTACGTGCTTAGATAAGGGATTTCCTCCTATTAATTGTTAGTTTCTCAATTCTCGCCTTGTTTTGGAGGTTTGTTACTTTTATAGTATTTTTGGTATAATTTGTGATCTAAATGTGAATCTCTTATGTACAATTATGATATTAGGTTCCAAAAATGTTAAGGGGTTGAGGAAATAATAGCCAAGACAAAATCAATAGTTAAAAGGAAAGAAACCTGATATTGGAAAGTGTAATTGCTGCAAAAAGTTGTTGTCCAGATTTTGAGACGTGTAGTTTCAATGCTTCATAAAATAGAAAAGTAATTCAAAGGAGTCGTTTTATATAAAGAAAATTATTTCAATTGCGATCGCGTGCCAACTGGAATCAAGTGATTTGGAACTCTAACGAAGGAGTTATGATGTTTACAAACTCTAGGGAAAACGAGTTTGAGTTGGATTAGGACTCTACACCTATATATATATATATATATATATATATATATATATATATATATATATATATATATATATATATATATATATATATATATATATGGTTATTTACCTTTAGAAACATGTCCTTGCTCAGTCCCTAATCAACATTACACTTAAAGATCATTGAGAAAAGGAAGTTGACTTGTAGAGGAAAAAATGAAGCTGGAGAGTCACAAACTCCTCTTCTCCATCCTATTTCTCTACCATTAGGGTAATTTGTATTATATTCTTAGATTAAATATGTTTTTGTGCTCTTTATTTTTATTTCTTTGGTTATGAACTAATTTTTCCATTACTTGGCTTTGCAATATGTAGAATCCTTGAATTATGTTTTACCTTTGTATGTTATTCGGGAAGTGACGGTTAATTAATTTGAGCTTTTAATTATATATTTGTATTTTGTGTTTGACTTATTCCAACCCTAGCTCTGGCCAAGTTTGGGATTGTCCTTAGTAGTTGGATTGTCACCCAGGTTTGGAATTCAATTATAGTAAACTACACATAATCGTCTAGTGTGCAGTATTGGTCCTGACGGGCTTGCCTAACTAGATAGTCAATATGGTTTTGATTTCACCACCGATATCTGCTCAAGGTCCCCTTACCAAAGTCCCTTAGTAGTGTTGAGGTTTCCTTCTAAGCTACCCTGGCAAGAGTAAGTAGGATTATAGAATCCCGACTACTTATATATGCTCAATTCACCTTTATAATTATAATAGTGATTTAGGAAGATAGGTGCATACTAGCAGACCTAAGCTATATTCACATCTCCATTATTAGTAGTTTATTTATCTGCATTAATTTAATTATTGTCTTTAATCTCTTATTTATAAAACCAAACAAAAATTTATTTTTTAGTTTTTCTTTTAGTTTTAAGCAATTAATCTCTTTTATGCTCGTTATCTAAACACGAGTCTTAGCTAACCGATAAACACGAGTCTTAGCCAACCGATAAACACAAGTCTATTTGTTTACTAAGAAGTTTTAAAGTAACTACACCTGCATTCCCGAACATTTTTCTATACCACGCGGATCTGTTCATAGCGTCAACTGTAATTTTCTTTGGTAGATGATCTTGACCACATTCAATACCTAAGAGTATTTTTATTTCTAACTCAGTTATCTTTAAATCCTTTCCACCGATTACAAATCCACCCGATACAGAAGAGAAACAATCTATAACTTGTTTTATCAGTACGTCCGACTTCTTCATAAACTTGTACTTTTCTCTCCTATCGAATATACCTTTCCATAATCTATAGAAAGGCGTTCTTATGCATTCTGCCAGGTGATCTGCTGTCATTCCTTGAAATTGCATTATCTGCAGAATTCCATTAATGTTTGATCTGTATTGTATTGCTTTTTTACCCTTCTGAAAAGCAGTTAAGATCAACAAATACTCATTAATCATTGTTATTACAGTTTTATTATAGGTTTTCGAATACAAACTGAGATACACATAGTTTTCATACTAAAACTCAGAATACTCATAGTTTTCAAACATTAACACAGAGTACTCACAGTTTTTACGAAAAACTCAGAGTACTCATAGTATTCGAATGAAAACTTAGAGTACTCATAGTATTCGAATACAAACTCAGAGTACTCATAGTATTCCAATAAAAACTCAGAGTACTCATAGTATTCGAATAAAAACTCAGAGTACTCATAGTAAACGGAGAGTATTCCAATAAATCTACAGCGTAGTAAGCAAAAAATATAGAGTATTGAGTAAAAATCAACAAAACTGAGAGTACACATGCTAATCAACCAACACCATAAAAGGACGGTTCACATTCAATACAAACTGAGAGTATAACACCAAATCTAAAGAGTATTAGCCAAATAATACCGAGTATCGGTTCAAAAACAGAGAGTACAAATTCGAAAACCTAAAACCCAGAAAAACGATTCATATTCATAACAAAACAGAGAGTATAACACCAAATCTAAAGAGCATTAAGCAAATAACACAGAGTATCGGTTAAAAAACAGAGAGTACACATGCGAAGACCTAAAACCCAAAAAAGGACGCTTCACAGTCAAAACAAAACTGAGAGTATAACACCAAATCTAAAGAGCATTAAGCAAATAACACAGAGTATCGGTTAAAAAACAGAGAGTACACATGCGAAGACCTAAAAACCTAAAAAGGACGCTTCACAGTCAAAACAAAACTGAGAGTATAACACCAAATCTAAAGAGCATTAAGCAAATAACACAGAGTATCGGTTAAAAAACAGAGAGTACACATGCGAAGACCTAAAACCCTAAAAAGGACGAAATACACAAACCCAGAAAAACTCAGAGTACTCATAAATCGTTGCTAACCTTCGGTTTTTCATCTGAATCGGTATCAGAATCACTATTGTTCGTCATTTCCGTTAGATTTCTCGGAGTATATCGATCGTCGCTTCAAAATAGGAGAGAGAAATGGAGAGCGTTTTCTGGATAGAGAGAGAAAGTGAGAGAGAGAGTGTGTGTGACGTGAATGGAAAGAGAAAGCTAATTCTAAGAGTATTTATACCATAAGGGTAGTAAAGACAATTGTCAAAGTTGAGGTCCCTAAGAAGAAGGAAAGTCTAGAGTCTACTCTATAGAGAAAAGATAGTGTCTCTAATACCCTATATATAATTCACCCATATTTTATTCTAGGCACTTTTTTCTAAATAATTTTTTTAATAGGCATCAATCAACAATTGGCTCATTTAATATTTGGGAAAAGGAAAATAGTTTGAAAAATTTAGGAAGCCTAAAGTAACAAAATAACTAAATTATGAATCTAATAAAATATGTTTTGTTATATTAGCCAGCGACTGTAATTTAAATATTGGACCATCCAATATTGAATGGAAGTCTTATCCTAAATTTTTTATTTTTATATAAGGGTAAAAAGATAGTTTTTGAAAAATTTAAAGAGACCGGGTCCAAAGAAAACTATAACATATCTCTGTAGGCCATGGTTCGGTTTTAATTCGAAACTGATGGTAGTTATTCAAATCCCAATCTATAAACGTGGTTTAAAGAGGTTTTTGTTAAAAAAAATGTCTAATGATAATTTAAAAATGCTTAATAAAATATATATTTTTAGAAAACAACCCTTCAATCTTTTTATACTTATATTAACTGTACTATCAAATATATAATTTTATTTTAATATAATATTTATTTTTTAATATTTAATAAATAATGTGACCGTTCCATTACTACCCCACCACAACTACCACCTACAATTAATTCCATTACATGTGTGCCTCTGGAATTTTCTTTTTAAAACTTTATACCTAATTATAAAAAAAAATCAGAATAATAAAAAGTTTGGATTTTTTTGAAAAGGCAAATTAATATTTATTTCTATAATTTTTTCAATTTTTTTTGATATTTACAACATTTTTTTTATTTTCTTTTTTACAAACATAAAATTCGTTGTTATAAAAAAGAATTCATTGTTCGAAACAATAAATTTTTGCTTTTAACAATAAATTATTTGTTTATAACAGCGAATTTCATGTCATTTGCGGATTTTTCTTTTAAGAATGAATTCTTTGCTTTTATCATTTGCGGATCATTGAGAAAATAGACCTACGTTTGTGGTAGGCCCCAAAATACAGTGGGCAATTAAGAATAATCTCGGTAGCATCTAAAGTGTCACCGGGGGATGGACCAACACTTCCCCTCGGGTACCATAGGATCGTGTACAAGTATGTAATACAAGTAGGGCTGTAAACGAGCCGAGCCGAGCTCAAATTTAAACGAGCCCGGCTTAATTTTTAACGACCCGAGCTCGAGCTTCCAGTGATCCAAATAAAAAATGTTAGAACTTGTTTGTTTAACTTATAGAACAGACTTTTTTTAGAGTCGATTACGAGTTTCTCATGAATAATTAGTTTTTTATGGTTGAAATAGGGTTTTCATGAACGGTTGGTATATGATGGAGTGTGTGATATGAAAATATGAAACATAGCATTAATGAAAAAAATAAATATCTAACGATATTAAAAATATTCAATATGATATTGAAGGTTTAATAATATATTAATACGTAGATAATATATTAATTTATTATTTTTATAATTATAAACGATCTCACGAGGCGAGGTCGAGCAGGCTCGTTTATTTATCGAGCTTAAATGAAGCTTGAGCTTGAGCTTGTTTATATTCGAGCCGATCTCGAACGAGCTTTTCTCCGAACCGAGCTCGAGCTGCTCGCGAGCGGCTTTGGTTCATTTGCAGCCCTAAATACAAGTTATAAGGGGTAGAGAGCAAATAGCACTTAGAATGTAACACAAATTATTAGGTGAGCATAAACAACCGGCTTTTACCAAATTGGAATGTGTTGTCCAAACATATTCATAAATAATAAATATCATTCGTTAGTGTAAGCAAGAAATGTTGTTAGACTGAAAGAAAGATAAAGCATTCACACAAAATATCCATTATATACCACACTCCATGATTATTTCTCTTAACTGGTTTTAAAATAATAGGAAATCAAGGAGGTAGAGGACTGTTCTGTGAAACTGCAATTATCAATTGTACTCAAATTTGCACTCAGAAGCAAAAGTACATAGTACCATTGATCCCTGTGTTATGCGTAGCAGCCAAGTATACCCTTGTAATTCCAAATAAATGCAAATATACACATGTGAAAAAGTCAATTTGCAACTCTAATGTATAACAGTGTATATCTGAATGTATTAAATAATACGGGGACCAATGGTGCAAATCGCAATCAACCCTCAAAATTCAATGATAAGCTACAATACTTATTCCCTATTGTGATTGCAAGACTTAAAGTTACAAAAGTGAAAGGAAATGAAAGACTGAGAACATAACATAGTTCCTGATTAAAATGATGCAAAAACCTCCTCAAGTATAATACACCAACTAATTAATAGTACAATAAGAAAAACTAGTAAATAAATCTTCCAAATTAAAACAAATTAATACATACCATAAACTGTTAAATGACCACAAAAAACACTTAGTTTGAGGATAGGGTAAATATAGATAATCAATACTTAGTCGTTTAATAACTTCCTAAGGAAAAAAAGCTGTCTGTATAACGCCTCAGCCATGTTGATCCATGTTTGATATCACTGTTAAAGCACTTGAGTTCAGAATCATAATAGTCAAGAGTTTTATATCTTTAAGTAATTCTTCATCCTCACACAGATCCAAAGAAACTGTTAACTTACACAAATCATCATAAAATCCTTCAAATTAATACTATACTCTTTAACCCATGAAAGATTCCAAAGGTGATTCATGGGTTAGAGAGTAGTGTAGTATTAATATATTTAACATCCGTTGAATCTTAATTGTATCCACTGTCTTGTAACTGGATTGCATATGTAGAGTATAACCCCCATTTTGAAAAATCAAACTCCCACAACAAAGTATACCATTGTAAGATGATATAAGACAAACTTTTTCTGGAAGGAAATCTAAAACATTATCTTTTATTTCACATCCTGATTCAGTGAGAGTTAGGAGATCGACTTTGTCTGACTTTCTTTTTTGCAAGATGAGTCCCTGGGTTCCTTTTTGTCTTTCATGATGAATGCGCAAGTTGTAGTGTCTTTGTTGGTAAACAACTCCATAATTTGGAATTCAAATAGCTGGATAAAAGAATATCAATTAGATAAGGTAAAAAAAACAAAAAACAGTTTTTTCAGTTGTTCCTATCTCAATCAAATAAAGCATAAATCATGCTTTAATATGCAGCCCTTAATTCATGAAAAGAATTTTTAGTCCGAACAACAAACTAGACGATCTAAGCCAAGCAAACTCAGAAACCATAATAAGTAACCTAATCAGGGCGGAGCCAGGATTTGTTGTTAGAAGGGGTCAAGGGGGTTGGGGGCAGCGCCCCGAAAAAATTTTTAATTTTTTTTTTTTTGCACGGTAGGTCCATATATAATGCTAAAATTGCAAAAGAAGTCCTTATCTTATAAAAAAATACACTATATATCTCTATATTATGTAAAAATTGCAATATAAGCCTTTATATAAATTTTCTAAAATTATTTATCCTATAATATACAAAATAAAATTTATTTTGCTATTAAAAAATTAAAAATATCTATATATATACAATAATTATAAGTCTAATAAATAGATTTTAAAAATTTAATAGGCTAAAATGAGTATTTTAAAAGTTAAAGGGAAGCCAAATATATAATATATATTATTTATTTATAAAAGGATATATTTTTTTTAAAAGTAATTTTAATTTTTTTTTGAAACCCCCTAACCATTAACGTGGCTCCGCCACTGAACCTATTGAAACCGATAAGTAAGAACACTGATTTAATTAGTCGGTTAAATGAGTAAAATTGAGGAATTTCAAAGTTGATAGCTAAAAGGATTTTTATGAGTGAATGAATCCATCGTAGTCCTATTAGATCCTTACATGGTTTTACGGTATGGTGCAACTTGTAACATTGAGTGCAAGATGAATAATGATTAATTTTAATATTACATAGTATTAGTGTAGTATATTCCTAATATATCTATAGTTTTCTTAAATATATGTTTAATTGGCCAATTTAATCCAATATGTTTAAATTTACTCATAAATAAATAAATAAATGGGTATAACTTATGACATAATATACAAAGAAACTTTTTTTCATCCAATATTGGATGAACCCAGGGCCGGCCCGGGGGTAAGGCAACCAAGGCCCTTGGGCCCCGGATTTTTGAAGGCCAAAAAAAATATTAGTAACTAACGTATAGTATATAGTTCGCTTACTAAAATGATGTCTATATAACGATTGGCCTAGTGGAAATGAAAGTTTCTATCTATATGCAGGTCATGAGTTTGAGACGGATTCTAAAAACCGGATAAATTATTTTAATATATATCGAAAAAGGCCCTAATTTTTTTTCTCGCCTTAGCTACCCGAGACTCTCGGGCCGGCCCTGGATGAAGCTACACCAATCATATTAATACATATACCTTATATTTTAAACTTACAAAAGTAACTAACTAATTAATCTAATGACATGTTTTTTGTTATAATAATCAATGGATATTATATGAATATTGTCTTGTTAGTGTGTTAATGAACAAGATTAAGATTTCATCAAGTGTAAACAAAACACCTCCATTAACTTGAAAACTTAATGACCAATTAAAAGTCATTCAGATATGAATTCGTTAGCAAAAAACAAATTATTTTATTGATTCAATATCATAATGAACCAGATTAAAATCTTAAAGTGCAAATAAACACCCCCGAAATTATAATACTTAAAAAACTGTTAAAATGGTCTTTTTGAAAGAAAAAAATTGAATTTAAAGCAAAGGTTTATGCTATACAAGATCTATTAAAGAATATAATTGGTATGGTATAAAATGTTATGTGCCGAAATCATCTTATATGAGATATTTTATATACCATAATTCATACATATGACAAGGGATCCAACTACATATGGAAGTCATTAGCCAATTTCATCTACTTTTTAGCATACGTGTTGTGACCTCTATCAATGGTAAGTCAATATTCATTAATGTTAATTATCGGGGCATATGTGAGACAAGATATATTAAGTTCATAGAAAGATAGTGTACTGCAAGCAAAAACTTACTCTTTGAAATGTCATGGTCAATGATCTTCTCATTTGAATGGTAGAAATTATTCGCCAAATATATAACCTGTCACACGATAAAACATAAGCATTTACATTTGCACGATTGTACATGAATTTTTTGCGGTTTACCCTCTTTATATATAGAAAAACATAAAACGTATATCAGTAAATTACATATAAAATATATTTAAGAATAATTAAAAACATATATATCGTAAAAGATTTAGATATTATGTATGTGTATAAATAATAATACTTGAATCATATAAGTAAGAATCTCCAACTAAAGGAGCGATCATGGGTCGAAACTAACCTAAAACATACAAAAAACGAACATAAAAAGATCGGGCCTAAAAATATAAAATAAAATTTGTCCTGAAGAGAAAAAAAATAAAATGTAATTTTTTTTTTCGTATTTCATTTTATTCATAATAAATCCAAAAAAAATTACTTGATTTTAATCTTAATATATGTAAAAATACATTAAAAGTTAAAAAAATAGATTTATTCATCTGATATATGTAATTTAGATCTTAATTTGTTTATATATATATATATATATATATATATATATATATATATATATATATATATATATATATGAAACATATTATTTAGATATATTCATCTCATATATATAGAAATGTAAAAAAAGTTTCATAATATCCATCATAATATATTTATGGATGTATAAAACTATTATAAAATCGTACAGATAACATCGAAATCAAAATTTATAAATTGTATAAGATTGAAATCACATACCGAACAAGTGAAATTCAAATTTACAATATCTGACACAAAAAAATCACATTTTATACAAAATCATAATATAATATAAATATATTTCATAATACACTTAATATCACATTACTAACCAAAAAAGAATACAGTTTCTTCTTCTTAGTCTTTTTACTTATTTTTTTTCATCTTCAATTGAATTTTCCGTTACACGTATATTACGATTTTGCATTCCTTATTGCACAAAAATTTGTATCTATAATAATTTATTCCTTTGAATTCTGAAGAAAATAAATATTGGAAATAAAAAATTTCAAAAAGAGGCGGATGAGAGAAAGAGGGGGGATGTATTAGGTTTTAGAAAAATGCCTAAATATTAGGGTACGCGTTTGGGCCAGGTTAGTCGGTTAAGGTTGAGTAAATAATTCGGTTGACCAAAAATATTGGTTTATGAGATCGATTGTTTGCTTGATGGATAAAAAACAAATTAATGGGCTGGTCTATTTGGTTGAGTCGGCTAATTTGGATTCCCAATAGGGTGTTCATCTCTACTTTATGCAATTTAACGCTCATGTAAATGAAGAAGTATATAATTTACTAAATTAAAAAATTGTTTTATAAAAATAGAAAAAAATTGAAATATCCAATTAAACATGAGATCAAATGTTTAGTACCAACTTGAAAATAATGTTACTAATGTTACCTCAATATTAGTCATTATATAATATTGTACATAAAAAAAATAGTTGTATCAGAATCTTATGGATTTTTCATATAAAAAGGATTTCAATTTTCCAGATACTTTCCCTCTAAATTCCTACTAAAAGTTTTACA
Organism: Nemophila menziesii; assembly: GCA_029959085.1. Taxonomy (NCBI): domain Eukaryota; kingdom Viridiplantae; phylum Streptophyta; class Magnoliopsida; order Boraginales; family Hydrophyllaceae; genus Nemophila; species Nemophila menziesii. The sequence goes on from JARWIR010000006.1 coordinate 35,366,486, forward strand.
AGAGTAAATACCTATTTTTTCTCTATACTATTACAAAATTGATAGCTTACACCTTTGATCCTATATAGTGTAAATTTACCTCCTAACTTTTGTTTTTGTAACTCATTACCCCTGATGACGGAATCCGTCCAATTTTTCTTACTATGTGTTAACATACATAAAACGTGATTATGGAAACCATAGAATGGCTTACAATGGTTTCCATCACTCCCCTTTGACTGCTGTGATCAGAAGGAATCATCGGCTTTTGATAAGGTAATGGCTGGTGAGGAAAATGAACACTTTCCATCCATACACGCAATGTCAAAAAAGTCCAAAAGACCCGACCAAGCAATAATCACGGACCTTCTAAGAGATCGAGCGCTACGAGAAATATTAGTCGCACATCCGTGATAGGCCTTTAACTCAGTTATCACTACAAGAAATACAACATTTGCCCATACTTCTTCCCCCACATTCCATTGTCTAGTTGTTATAATGTGATTGACGTGACCTTAACGTACAAAATATATAAATGTTGTGTGTCTTCCTTTACGTGTTCTGCTTCTTGCTCTAAGTGATCAATCTCCTTTTTGCATAAAAATATTGGTGGTGTACTAAATGACTTTGTCTCGTATGTAAACAAGTGGTGCAATTTAGGCGTGTCCTTGTGTGAGGTTGTTGCAGAACCACCCAAACACCAGCAGGGCAATCCATACGATCCTTCGTGATTGATCTGCTTCCCTATCTCGAGTGCTAGTTTCAGGGACTTCCTAATTGACTTTCAGTTTTAAGTCATTCAGGTCTCTGATAGAACATGGATGAAAAATATCCTGAAATGCCATTTGGGAAGAGTTTCTGCAAGCAAGAAAAGTAGGGAAAAATAGTATCATGTATTTATTTAAATTTGGAGTTGATTGGAAAATTATTCCATAATAGGTGTGTTTTCATAAAGTAGTTACGAAAACATACATTTTTTTTTTATGAAGCTATACCTACATTTTATGAAAATAAACCTTATGAAAAAAATGTCAGCTTTTAATAATGACATAGGACCCATGTAAAAAGTATAGTCTCATATAATATAGCTATCTTTTCATAAAAAATGGATATATTTTCATAAAGTGATTAAATCACTATTACCGCATGGAATAACCTCCCGAGATTTTAGCATCTTTTTCATTTTATAGTACATTTTTTAGTCTCATCCTTGAAATGGCAGAGTGATGTTCTTTCCTGCGTAGGATTAAAATAATTGGATCAAAAATTCGTAATTTCGTATTACCAATTTGTAGGACAACTAATATGAACATGTGATCTTTGTATGGATCTTAATCTTAACCAAGAAACTTCATTTAAATGGCTTTAGATACATTGTAAGGCTTGCAAATTCTAGTTTTTTTATTTCCTATACATGACTATGATTACATGGTGATGTCTGTGCATTAATTAATTCTTCCCTCCATTGTCTTGACCAATATATTTTTTTTAATTCACATTCTATCCTCTTTTTCCAATACTGAACTTGTGTCAGCTCCTCTTTTTCCAATACTGAACTTGTGTCAGCTCCTCTTTTTTTGTCACTGATAAAAAGAAATTGAAACCATTCTAACAGTTTGACATTTGAATAGGTAAAATAAATAGACCGTCCATACACAGAACAACAAATAGCCGAAAATCATAATATTTTAACACAAGAACATATTACTCTTCCTGAAGCTTGCGCTATCTAATCCTCGCTACGACGAAGTTTGACAGAGACAGGATGATGTACAACATTGAAAGAGACAGGCTCAAGTAGAGGCACCAAACTTACACAATACGAAACAGTAGGGAAACCTTGTGCAACCACATAATTCTTAGTTCTGAAGTTGTATGATTTCACAAATTCTTCATCTTCTTGATCAACTACCTTTATATATACAACATCGTCAGAAAAAGCCACAGGCATTCACACATTATATCTGAATGGTATAATACTTGAATGTTGTTGACAGAATTCAGCGTTATTTAGAGAGTGCTTAAGTTCCCAAGTTGTTTCCTCGTAATTTTGCAAAATCCAAATTCTAAGATTACCAGTTATGTCGCAATACACGTAATGAAGATAGCTCTCTGATTCACCCAAACAACACCAGAAAATATCTGGTACAAAAGGCAAGCGTATTACCTTAGCAATTTCCTTTTCTACATGGAATGCTATTATATGACTTTCTTCTGTCAACCAATGCAACCAACCATTAGTAAAGGGATTTGGATCCTCTCCTAACTAGCTTTCTATACTAACTATCCTAACAACCAATCACAATTAAAATAATTATATTTTATTATATTTATCTATAATTAATTTTCCAAATTAATAACAAACTCCCTCCAAAATGCTTCCTACTAAAATAAAACTCATATTATAATCTTTTAATTGATTTACCAACCATTTATACATAAATATGGAGGATTAAAAATAGAAAGAAAGAGGAAAAACTAGATTAAAAAACTAATTATACATAAATATAATAATTAGGATAGTTTGTATAGAAAGCTAGTTAGGAGATGATCCAAATCCTAAGTAAAGAAGCCTGCAGTCTTATTCAAACAAATGCGGGACCTCAACTTACATATCTCCTTGGATCTTTCCCACTTGTTAGTTTCCGACTAATGAATATGTATCGCTGTTAGAACGTTTGACATTTTTTAAATTAATTAATGAAACTGCCCCCAATGAAGAACGGAAAAGGAATAAAGCAAATCCAAAAACAAAACCTCCCTTAGATCTTAATTGTAACCACTGTCTTGTAACGGGATTGCATATGTAGATCGTATAACCCCCATTCTGAGAAACCAAACTCCTACAACAAAGTATACTATTAGAAGACGATATAAGACAATCTTTTTCCGGAATGAAATCTAAAACATTATCTTTTATTTCATATCCTGATTCAGTGAGAGTTAGGAGATCGACTTTGTCTGACTTTCTTTTTTGCAAGATGAGTCCCTGGGTTCCTTTTTGTCTTTCATAATAAGCGCGCAAGAATAAGGGATCGGATACAAAGTTGTACAACAACTTAGCAGTGCACTTAAACGCCAGGAGAGTTTCGGCAGGCAATCTTGATAAGATATCAGTTGTAGTGTCTTTGTCGGTAAACAGCTCCATAATTTGGAATTCAAATAGCTGGATAATAGAATATCACCCTAAATTAGATAAGAAAAGAATTTTTAAACCGAACAATAAAATAGACAATCTAAACTAAACAAACTGAGAAACCATAATAAGTAGTAAGCTTGTTCTGAAACAACAGACGAATTTAAATTAATATTTAAACCTTTATTTCTGTTAAAATGTCAAGAAGAATAATATTAATCGGTTAATTAAAGGTGATGTTAGGAACGATTCAAACTAATATAAGTAAGCATAGCACAGTTGCTGCAAAGACCATATTTCTGAAGATAAAAATAAAAATCACCATAAAACGAAAATTGCTTACTTCAACAATTGCTTCAATTGGTGAACCCCAAAACTCATATGGCACCCCTTCCAAAGGTATGACCGTTGGGATATTTGTTTAGCAATTAAAAAGATTTGACACTATCAAAATTGTACGAGAAAAAAGGGTTGGCAAACAAAAAGATTTGACACTATTAAAATTGAACGAAAAAACTGAATTTAGGAAAAATTTAGTTTTAAAAAATAAAAATCAATTTTTCTAAATTATTGTTTATGATTTAAGTTGAAAAAAATGATTATATTACCTTAAAATTTGAGTGGTGAAGTAGTGGTGTTGATGGAGGAGAATGAACTCCGTGCGGCAGCTGTGATGGATGTGAAAGGTTCGACAGCATATAGGTATGGCAGTGGTCCGGGTTTTAAATCAAATTGATGAAAATTATTTAAAACCCTGATTAGTATATAAATTTGGTTAAAGTTTGGTTTATAACATGTACTTTCTTGCGATAACAAAAGAAAACCACACACTATACCGAAAGAGCTCCATCTATAGCGTTTGATTGGAAAAGTATATGGAGCGCGAAGTGCGCGCAAAAAATGAGAGTAATGTTATGGAGAATGGTGTGGGATCGACTGCCTACCGCTAATAATTTGTACAGAAGAAGCGTTATTGAGAGTCGCGGCTGTAGTATATGCGGAGCGCCTGTAGAGGATCAAACCCATGTATTTCTTGAGTGTACAGTGGCGAAGTTGCTGTGGGAAGACTTGGGGATATCAAGTACTGGTGGTGTCTCGAATGCTACTGATCAATTACCTATGAATGAAAGGAGTAGTCAAAGAGCTGCAACTCAGGCCTGTATGTTACATGTGAACGAAAGGGCTGATCAGGTACATCCTGCTTGGAACGAAACTAGAAGAGCTGGTACAGGCTTGGATAACAGATCGTTCGCTGCTGGAGAAACTGCTGCAGCGAAGTGCTCCTGTTTTCCTGCTCGAAATGCTGTGATTCCGAGGAGCCTGCGAATTCCTCACCACACCGTGAGGCTGCGTACTGCTATATCACCCAACAGCAGCACAGCAGACCAGTTGCGACAGCCAGTTCCGGAGGAGAGTGGTTTTAATAAATGGCTTGGAGAAAATCTGAGAGCGCATGATATATATCGAGGGATTGAATGGAAATTAGTGTTCATTGCAGCTATGGACAAGGAGAAATGAGGCATTATTTGTCATTAACAATGGTGTTCCTCGTAAAGGGGGCCTTAAAGAAGATACTATGCGTGTAGCTAGTGGGTATGTATCGGCCTGGGGAATTGAAAGCGATGGGGGTGTGATAAGATCAGCTAGGAGTGAACTAATAATGTGGAATAAACCGTGTGGTAAATTGAAACTAAATGTGGATGGAAGTTTTGATTTAGCGCGTGGTAAAGCTGGAATAGGTGGAATATTAAGGAACGAGGTTGGTGAGTTTCTTACCGGCTTTTCGGGACCATGTATAGTAAAGTCATCTTTCCATTCGTAGCTATTGACACTTCATTTTGGGCTTAGATGAGTGATAAATAAAGGCATCAAATCGCTTTATGTCGAGACCGACTCGAGAGAGCTTCACGCGCTAGTGAAGGGCAGTGGTGGCTCTAAGAGTTGGAATTGTCATACCGGAAAAGATATCATTGAGATGTTAACAACCCATCCAGGAATTGAGGTAATCTCCATATATCGAGAGGCTAATATATGTGCGGATCTGTTAGCTAAAAAGGGAGCGGAACTGAGTGAAGATATGTGCGTATTCGAGGATCCATCAGATTACTTATGGGATAGTATAACTAGAGATAGGAGCGGATGTGCGACTCCTAGACTAGTTTTAGACTCTCTGTGTAAGTTTAGTTGATGTAATTTTTAATCAACTTCGGCTTTAAGCCTCAGATGTATGCAAAAAATAAAAAACCACGCACAAAAAGTATTAAATCTATACACTAAATCCATCAAAACAAATCAACTAAAACTATTTAAATCTTCAAAAACTAGGTTCCAAAATATCTCTAAAAAATTCATTCTAAAAAATCGACTTAGTTCACACTGATTTAGCGATTTTGATCATAAAAAGGAATCCGTAAAAATTAAACTCAGGTATAATCTAGCAATTATTTTAATTTTTGGAATATATTTAGTTCAACATAAGTGGTTACGTGATGATATGTATAGATTTAGTGACTAAATCCGTATTTCAGTGGAAAATTGTTAAAATTGTTACAAATAATAGTGTTAACTGTGGTGATATGTCAGTTTGTGATTTGGGATTAAGATGAGAGAAGTTATTAAATTTGTAGTTGTTACGGTTTATTCTTTCTTGAAAACGTTTTTGGGTTGATTCAACTAGTCCATTAAATTGATACAAGTCTGAGAAGTTGGTGCCTACTGCACCACTTCTGGATATTCCATCATTAATCTTAGTGTAAACGGTATTAATTTCTTGTCTTAAACATGATTCTTGTACTTTTACCATTTAATTTTATTGTTTTAATTATGAAATAAATTCCATTAGTCTGAGTTGCTTTTATGTATCTTGATATGACGATAGATTGTTTTTAATGTTGTTTGAGATACCTTAATTTAATTTAATTTAATTTAATTTTTATATTCCGTTACATATGAATTGAGTTTATTAGTTGTTTATATCAAATATAAGACTCTCTTTAGTGCCCTAGACTATCACCCTAATAACATGGGGTATGGGAACATAAAGAATTCATATTCGTTTAGTGTGTGTTGGTAATCTTGGTGAGTTTGATTAGACTGATGTTCATATAGGTTACGTACTTTCTAGCATCAAACTTTTGCATGGAACCACCTCACCCCGAGTACTCTAGTAATTTGTAGGCAGCCTTCTAAGCTACCCTGGCAGGATTTAGAAGGAAGTTAGAATCCGGATCAACGAGAATTGTCCAAAATTCATATTTAAAACAAGAATCAATCATTGTAACGATTGGAGATTACTTGCAACTTGGGCTATATCTCTCATCTTCTATTCTATGTAGTTTTATTGCTCCAATAGTTTAATTAATTAGTTAATTATTTGCATTTACTCTTTAATAAAAAACCAAAAAAAAATTGTTTAGTTTTAATCTTTTAGTAGTAATAACAACTAAATCATCTACATTTTTTGAAAACATGATAAAAAGATTAATAAACATAGTTCCTATGAAGACGATAACTCTTATATTTAAATAATATTAATTTTGGGATTGGCAAGTGAAAAAATTAGACTCTCCTATTTTCAAACAAGTATGGGAGCTTAAGAAAGAAACTGAAGTATCTGTAGGGCATGAAGGAGATAAAAAGGTATTGAAATATTGGTTCTCTTCCCCAAATAATCAACTCGTGGCTTGTGGGCCAAGAAGTAGTGAGTTTCTTGCTTTATTTAAATCACCTTATGATATTTTTGGTCGTTGACCTTTTTCAAACACTTGGGCTGACATTTTATGGGATTCTTGTGTTATTGCAAAACAAGCTATAATTGTTTGTATGGCCATACAAGATAGACTTCGTATGAAAGATAAGATTATTTATATAGAGTTGGACCCACTTTTGTAATTTATGTAGTGAGGACGTCGAGTCAAGCAAACACCTTTTCTTTGAGTGTGTGTTTGCTAAGAATATTTGGGAGGATATGAAAAGATGGTTGGGTAAAGAGATGTGCACTATCTTAAGTGCTCTCAAATGACTTAAGAAGATTTAAGCACGGAAAAACTAGAGGAGAATAACATGTAGAATTTCACTTTCCGCTACCATTTATCATATATAGGGGATGATAAATAACCGTGCTATGAGAGGAGAAATAGCTTAAAATGATAGAGCCACTAATGAGATAAAATTGTGCACTTTATCTAGTTTATTCATTTGTACCCCCATCATGCCTTCATGGATGATCAGGCTAGTTTGATTGTTTCTCATTGAGATTAGTATAGCGAGTAGTTAGGAACCACCTTAAACTTTTGAGTCTAGTTAGTTTTCATTATATAGTGTACATTCTCTCCTTTTTATTAATGAAACCATTTACCCAACCAAAAAAAAACATTAAATACTAATATATGGCCTTAAAAGGGTGCAATTTATATAATAAAAATGATATAGGGGGACTAATAGTGCAAATAATATAAAAATATTAATTGAAGGAATTATTAGTCTAATTAGTATGAAGTAATAATATAGGGGTTAATAGTGAGATTAGTAAAATAATAAAAGGGATTAATAGTGCAATTAATAGAAAATATGATATGAAACTTAATAGTGCAATTAAGAAAATTGTGTTTCAAACACTTAGATGCAATACACACCGGGATCTCCTGATACTCCTACAAGGATCATCAATAGTCAAGCACTTATCGAGAGATTTGCGATACATCTCCCGAATCATGGACTAGATACTTGTAAGACTTGTTTGGAGCACGTACCTTACGATTATGATAGAGGTGGATACAAATTTGAAATTCACTACATTTTGTTTTATGAGAGTAACACCCTTTCTGATCCCCATATGCAAGTAAGAAATTTCCAGAAGAAGAAGTATCGAGTTGTTTACCAGTGCAGGATATGTAAACAGTACGTAGGTCATCGTCGCATGTATGTTGATTTTTGATTTAAATAGGACCTCACAAGATGTCACAGGCTTACTGCTTAGTTCAAATTAGATACGATAATTTACTTACTTCGATATGTTTCTCTGGATAATTTAATTTTAATTGATAGGATTTTACTTAATATAAGTTAATTGTCCAAATTTGTAAAAACTGTTTGGCTAGAGACCAACGCGACCTATATAACAAGCATATAAAGTCTATTACTTGATTGAATTAGGGGGTGTTTGTTTGCACTTAATGCGATCTTAATCTGGTTCATTAAGACACTGAATCAATAAGACAGTTTGTTTTTTTAGACCAATTCAGATCTGAATGCCTCTTAACTGGTCCGTTTCATTAAGATTTTAAACCAAGTCTGTATCATTCAGACACTGCCTCTTAACAGAATAAGTGCTATTCAGTTGTTCATTCAGCATTCAGTACTTATCACATAAAAATTAGTCTACTTCGACCAAGTAATGGTCTTTAAATTCTTACCATGTAGGTATTTATCAGATCTCTAGTCAAATATTTTCTATAAATATGGAATACTATCTTTAGTGAGCACCATCGGTCGCTATTGATATAAGACATCTGACGACCACTAGATAGTTGCCACAGTTAACGACAATTAACGACCGATAGCTGTCGCTACTCAATTTAATCATTGGCAACCACTGTATAATGGTCGTTGAAGGGTGGTGGTTGGTGGAGGTAAAGGGTGGTCGCCAGAGTATACTTCTAACAATCTGTCACTAGCAACTAAGATTTTACGTTCACCAACCTTACTAAAACATCTAGCGATCATTGCCGATATCTCTAGCAATTGCTCGTATGTATCGTGTTCGTATTGTGGAATTATAATCAGCATATGAGAAAGGGAGATATTTCCTATCAATCATTATTCCCAAAAATTTTACTACATATGGGGATTGGAGTATCAGAAAATCAAAATCGATCAAAATATAGTACAAAACCGAACCATATATGAGAACAATATAACAACAATGCAACTAAGTCAGATTTTGTAGTTCCTTCATAAGGATGTATTCTTTATCATTACAATCAAAAGATAACATGTAACTTTTCTTTTATATAAACTAACTCGATTTGAAGTTTAAAATAAGCAAAGAAATATCAAAACTAACAATCTTAGGAAGTCCACGAAGATAGTTCCATGGATTCGACATTTTTTAGTTGGGTTCCTTTAGAGGGAAATAGCTTTTCACCATCTTCATTTTGCAACTGCTCCTAATTCGTGTTACAATGCATCTCCATCTTCATTTAGCCAAATATTTTCTTTTACATTTCCAGATCAAGGAACTACAATATGCAAACTAAAACCGTCTTCCCTAGACTCACCAAAAAGTTACCTTAGATATATACCTTATCGATTTCTGAGCTCATAATATCCTTTTAATAGAAACAAATCCAAGAAGTTGAAATGGAAACAAGGGTGTTCATCCGTGTTGTAGCAAGGGTTTATATAGCAAACTCAGATTAATTGAAAGTAAAAAGAAAAGGATGAGCAAAAATATGATTTAGTTCAAGCAAAGTTTATTTCCATTATTGAAAATTGATGATATATTACAAAAAAAAAAGAATCAGGGTTTTGATGCCAACTGATTCTTAACAAAATAACTGATGATATATTACTAACAATTGTCAATGTAGAGAATGTATAGAAAATGAGGATGAAAAAAATTAAAATGCTACAATTTTGCCGCCACACCTTTTGTGACCGCAAAGTGTAACATTTCCGTGTTGATTTTAACAACAATTCTTTTGAATCTTTGTAAAGCATTTCAAAAAAAAGAATCTTTGTAAAGCATTTCAAAAAAGAGAGATGTGATTCTTGGGTGTAATTAGATGCCAGACAACACTAAAAATGGCCATATAACCAAAAAAAAAAAAAAAAGGAGTTACACCATCAGATGCTTAAATATGTCACTGATTAAAAAGAAATTGAAACCATTCTAATAATTTGACATTTAAATAGGTAACATTTATAGACATTCATACACAGAACAATAGAGAGCTGAAAAGCATAATATTTTAACACAACATATTACATTATTACTCTTCCTGAAGCTTTCGCTTTCTAATCCTCTCGCTACGACGAACTTCGACAGGATGATGTACAACATTAAAAGAGACAGGCTCAGGCAGCGGCACCAGACTTACACAATACGAAACGACACTAGGGGAACCTCGTGCAACCACACAATTTTTAGTTCTGAAGTCGTATGAAATCACAAATTCATCATCTCCTTTAACTATCTTTATATATACAACATCCTCAGAAAAAGCCACAGGCATCCAAAAACAATTTCTGAACGGTACAACACTTGAATGTTGTTGACAAAATTCAGCTACATTTAGAGAGTGCTTAAGTTCCCAAGTTGGTTCATCGTAATTTCGCTTAACCCAAACACTAAGTTTACCAGCTATGTTACAATACACATAATGAAGATAGCTCTCTGATTCACCCAAACACCGGAAAGTGAATGGTAGATAACGCAAGCGTATTACCTTACACATTTCCTTATCTACATGGAATGATATTAGATGACCTTCTTCTGTCAACCAATTCAACCAACCATTAGTAAAGATGACAGTGTCATTCGAACAAATGCGCGACCCCAATTTACATATCTCCTTGGATTTTTTCCACTTGTTAGTATCCGACGAGTAAATATAAAATGAATATGTATCGCTTTTAGAACGTTTGACATTGACTAATTTAAACATTGAAACGGCCCCCGATGAAGAATGGAAAGGGAATAAAACAAATCCAAAAACAAAACCTCCCTTAGATCTTAATTATAACCACTGTCTTGTAACTGGATTGCATATGTAAATAGAATGACCTCTATTTTGAAAAAACAAACTCCGACAACAAAGTATACCATTTGAAGACGATATAATACGAATTTTTTCTGGAAGGAAATCTAAAACATTGTCTTTTATTTCACATCCTGATTCAGTAAGAGTTAGGGGATCGACTTTATCTGGCTTTGTTGCCGGTCCACAGTATTTTTGTAAGATGAGTCCCTGGGTTCCTTTTTGTCTTTCATGATGCGCAAGAATGAGGGATCTGATACAAAATTAAACCACTTCTTTGCAGTGCACTTAAACGCCAGGAGAGTTTCGGCAGGCAATCGTGATAAAATATCAGTTGTAGTGTCTTTGTCGGTAAACAGCTCCATAATTTGGAATTCAAATAGCTGGATAATAATAGTATATCACCATAAATTAGATACTAAAAAAAAAAAAACAGTTTTTCCAGTTGGTCTCCTCTCAATCAAATAAAGCACATAAATCATGCTTTAATCTGCAGCCCTTAATTCATGAAAAAAAAAATTAAAAACCGAACAACAAACTAGACAATCTAAACCAAGCAAACTAAAGGTGATGTTAGGAGCAATTCAAACTAAAAATAGTAGCATAGCACAGTTGTGCCAAAGAGCATATTTTTGAAGATAAAAATAAAAAATCACCGTCGAAAGCAAATTGCTTACTTCAACAATTGCTTCAATAGATGGACCCAAAACTCATATGGCACCCCTTCCAAAGGTATGACCGTCGGGATATTTCTTTTAGCAAACAAAAAGATTTAACACTATCAAAATTGTACGAAAAAAAGGATATTTGTTTAGCAAACAAAAGAATTTGACATTATCAAAATTGAACAAAAAAACTGAATTTAGGAAAACTTTAGTTTTCAAAAATGAAAATCAATTTTTTAATTATTTTTAATGGTTTAAGTTGGATAAACGATTATATTACCTTAAAATTTGACTGATGAAGCACTGGGGTTGATGGAGGAGAATGAACTCCGTGCGGCAGCAGTGATAGATTTGCGAGTTGTTACGATAGTCAGGAACAAAATCAGGATTTTATATTTAGAGGAGCAAGGAAAATTAGAAAAGTTTGAAAGGGGAACTTTATAAATTTTTTACTTTTTATTGTTTATAAGAGTAAAACTAATTGTAAAATATTTATCCACTTACTAAAATTAAAATTGTTGTTTTAAAATATTTGTTCATTTAGTAGTTCGAGACACTGTTTTTTAATTTTTTTTATTACTACCCCTATTAAAAAAATTAAAATTATATTTTTAGTACCTATTTAAGATATCAAAACACTGTAGAATAATTATGTAATAGAGATTGTAATTATTACATTTTTTAATATGTTTGAAAAGTAAATTGGACAAACATTTTAAAACGAAAGGAGTATATTATTTCATATTTAATACAATATTTATTTTTAATATTAAATAAATAATGCGACACTTCTATCACTACCGCCACCACCACCACAACCACCACCTACTATTAATTCCATTACACGCGTGCGTCCGAATAGTGTGTGCATAAAGGAATAGTATATTTTGATCATAGACATTGGTAAAATATACGACATTGAGTTAGAAGTAACGTAATGTCTTACGGTTAAAATGAACAAAAAGCCACACTTAAAAAAGAAAAGGCTTCACATATTCAAAGACAACTTGATGGTGAAACACAACGACTTTGCAGGAAAGGCGGTCAAGCAAACAATTCAGTGAGAGTTTAATTGAAAAAAAGAGTATTTTATTCAAATTACCTTATTGATCTAAAAACTTGCTTTAACATAACGTTGATGTTATTTATTGTGAGAGAATTGTTTGTGATAGTTTACTTGGTACCGTAGTTGGCCTGGATAGGAAAGTGAACAAAGATAACGCGAAAGCCAAAAATTATTTGAGAGATTTAAATATTAGAAAAGGATTGTGGTTGTTGAGGACCGAGGTAGAGTGATGTTGCCACGTGCAAAGTATGTGATGCTCCAGACAAGAGAGACATTCTTTTCTAAATGGTTGAGGGTGAATAAGTTTTCTGATGGTTTTGCATCTAGTCTGATGAATAATGTTTTAAGTGATAGGGGAAAGATCACCAGCATGAAATAACACGACTGTCACAGAATGATGCAGTTTCTTTTTGTGGCAAGTATCTTTGGTTTGATCGACGATAAATCAGTGAGTGGCCCGATAATAGGGTTGTGCAACGTGTTTAGAAATGTCTGTAAAAGAAACCTAAGTTTGAACGAGCAAGTAGCTAGAAAATTAGATGTCGGGTTACTTATGTATAAGCTTGAAATATTATTTCCACAGACTTTTTTTTCAAATAATGGTCCACCTAGTCATGTATTTATACAAGGAGACCAAATTAGGTGGCCCGGTTTAAATGTATTGAATGTACCCTTTTGAAAGGTATTTGAAGATGATTAAAGATATATTTGGACCGGCAAGCCAGAAGAATCAATCGGCGAGGATACGTTCTAGACTAGACATTCAAAACCATCGATCTACAAACAACAACTTATCGTATCTCTCGGTTACCTTGCCAATCTAGTGAGGAAGAACACAAAGGCGATCAGAATTGATTGATATTTGAGTTTTTTAATATATCTTATTTTTGAAGAATTGGCATATGTTTCTTCTACAAATCATAATTACATTTTCTTTCATTTTTTCCATCACCCTTACGCAATTCTGAATCATTAATAAAAAAATTCAAGTCTTGCTTTAAATAGATTCACACACATGTACAACATATGCATTTGGACAATTTGCTAGTGGAATGGGGAACACTGATGCATGATTTGTGTTGGGCACTAACAAACTTTTGCTTTATGTATTATTAATAGCCCACTCTCAGGTTTATCGTGGTAATGCTATGCGTTCTTTCTTTTCATTGAGTGTTGGTAACTATAGTGATTTCTTATTTCCACGAGTTTATTTCGAATATATATCTATATATTTCAAATACCTCCAACTTTGCTAATGGATGGTGAAATTCCTTATTATGTACTTGCCAAGGATATAACTTTTGCAAGTAAGTTTGATTCAGCTTGAGCATGTTGTTTTCATGTGGATTAGGATTCGAAATGTTATTGGTCAATGATGTTATCCTAATAGATTTAGAAGCATGATTACATATACAATTTTACACTCTTGTAGTTATAGATCAATCTTTTACTTTTCATGAAAACGTTTTGTGCATCTCTTATGTTATTGATGTTTGTTTTGAAGGGGTATTGTTAAATTTGCATATGGATTTACTCTTCTTGTCTAGAAAATATAGGATGATCATGGTTGTAGACTTGCGAATGATGATAACTTCATAGATGACAGTGGCGTATATCCTTTAAGCCCGGAAGTGACAATAAAAGACGTTCACTACACATTAGTATTCCTTATTTTCATATGCAAGAAATGAAATTTGTGACTTTAATTTCCGAATATAGCATAACTTTCATTTTATTTTCTCTCTCTCTCTAAAACTTAGATAGAGTATTCATAGTACGATTTAGCTAATATTATGCCCATGGTACTTGTGTTTATCTGAAATTGTTTTTTGCCTCGTCTTATATTCCAACTTAAGGAAGAATTTTAGTTTAGTCCCTATGTTTTTTAATGGATGTCATTATGGTTTTTGTCAAAGTCAGACGAGAAAACTACTTCGAATCATAAACTGGCAAAGGATTTGGTTGACAACTGGGTAAATACTGTATGTGTTTTATTTGTCTTGACTTTTTCATCATCACGCAGATCTAAAGGAATGTTGAACTTCAACAAATCCTCATAAAATTCATTTATATTAATACTATAGTATCTAACCCATGAATCGCCTTTGGAATCTTTCATAACCCAAATATTCATCAAATTTGGAATAAATGTAGGATCAACCAAGAACAATTTCCCACTCAATTCTATAAAAAACCAATCACCAGCAGGATCAATCTCTTCAAATTCAGGGGGCAAGATTGTGCCAAACTTTTCCGTCATGGAAATTGTTTGGGCATGGAAATTGAATCATTTTTCTAAGAGATTGAATAATAACCCGATTCATAATCACCAAACCAATTAGCCCAATAAAACACATTTTCAACCAAAAACCCTTTCCATCCCTTAATGAAATAAGGTGGTATTTCATCGATGATCTTCCAAGAACAATTATCAAGACGAGACCCATCACTGTAACGCATAATCTCACACCTCATACTACCATTATTTGAAATCGTATCAGAGAAATGAACCAAAACATACTCATTCCTCTCCTTTATATACCCCATACAAGGAAGCAGTTCCTTTTTCCTATACGTAGATGGACTAGCATTGGGCAATCGCACCAACTCTTGAGTACTTGGATTACACACATAAAACTCTCTATTATTACCAACAAAGCATATCAAATCCCTCTTTGACGGCAACATATACATACTATAGCAATCAAATTGGCACACAAAATTAAAATTCTCATTACCCTTAAAATCCACGGAGCAAACCTCAATGTTTGTTAATTTTCTCATATGGTCTTCTTTCCCATATGGTTTCAGTAATACCAGATTTGGGTTTTGTAGTGCTCGTGCTTTATGCATCAAAATCAAATATGGGTCTATAATTAAGTCGTTGCTTTGAAATGCACTTAAACCTTAAAAAAGACATAGTTGGTAGCCTTGAGAAGATGTTCATGATCAAATCTTCCGCCACCCCAACCTTAACCGCCGCCGCTGAAGGTTTCTTCGTCATTTTTTCTCTTTTAGATAATTTTTTGGTTGAGAAAATCAAAGCGTTTAACTTTCCTCTTATTTGTGTTTTGGTCCAGAATTCTCTTCTATGTATGTATATATAGGTGTTGGTTCTTTTTTTCTTTTTGGTACATGGGATCCGGGATTGTTTGCGCGCACCACGACTAATCGTACTGGGATATACACGCCTCTCCTCATGTATATTTCCAGGTAAATCAGAACTAGGTTACCCATATTTAGGGAGGGGTTCGAGTCTTGTACTTCTTACTTTACACCTGTTAGGGAGGGGGTTGGTTCTTGTTGTAGTTCAGTTACTGCATGAATCAGGAAAGGGTTTTTAATTGCTCGTTTATTGCTTTCTTGTTTTCTTTAATGTCATTCGCATTTATTAGCTGAAATAGAATTTTTCACTCCAGTCGACCCTGACTCCCATTTATACACTTGAAGGCCCTAAACTCATGACTAAAATAGTTGGCAAAGATGAATTGAGCTTCAACTTTTATAAAAGTACACGATGAAAAAGTGGTGGGGAATTAAAGTAACCGTTGTAATAGAAAAGAAATTATTTAATGTGTGATGTATTGACGTCAAAAATAAAGAGATTTCGATTTCGTTTGGGAGAAAAGGCCTTGGAACGTTATAAGAAAACATCTCCTTGAAAAATGGAATGCTGGAGTTAAGTTAACTGAGAAAGAAGAAAACTTGTCGGTCTTTTAATCCAGATCCATAGAATGTGTTGCAAATACGAATCTAATGCATACAATCACACTTGAAATCATCACATAGAGATGCTTGTAAGAGAATATTGAAAAGAAAATAAAATTCACAACTCATTCCCTCAACAAATAATTACATCTTATCAACTAGACAGCACAAAGTTGCAAATACGAATCTAAGGCATACAACCACACTTGAAATCATCACATAGAGATGCTTGTAAGAGAATATTGAAAAGAAAATAAAATTCACAACTCATTCCCTCAACAAATAATTACATCTTATCAACTAGACAGCACAAAGTTTACTTTTTCTATTTGTTTTTTATGTCCTATATATATATACTAAATTGTTCAGAAATTACATAAAACCCTAATAATTATTCTCTCGCTCTCCTCTTTCTTTTCTCATCTCTTTCTTTATCCTCATGTAAAATCGTAAGTTCTTTCAAAGCTCATCTTCTCAAGGTCCACAAATTCGACAATTTTTACCCTCACTCATGCTTTCTCCTTCTGGCAGGAATAGTTTATTCATTCAATTATGATGATAATAATTCCTTGTTAAAGACTAATGATCAAACACCCACCACTTTTCATGTGCATGAACTTTGAGGGGAGGATCGAGTGTTGTTAACAACAATACTAAGGACTTTTTGTGGTGCCCTCCCCATTTCCACCAATTACTTTAAAATTAATTCAAATGCATCTCATAGTCACTTTTGTCTTTGCAATTGCTTTTATTGTAAAAGATACTAATAGTTCTATTATAAAAGGCGGAGCAAATTTGATTATAGCAAAGATAATATTGAAGGCAGAAGTTGTTTGTGTTTTGTTTGCATGTGAAGCTACCAAGAGTTTTTAGTTATTTCAGTGATTATAGAATATGATTTTGCCTCTATAATGACTCCTCTAACTAGAAATTTTTTTATTAATTTTTTTGAAAAGTGTAACACTGTAGTTTCCATTTATGGTATGGCACAACTTCCGTGCGCCTCGTCATTCTGTTACCCATGGACGAAACATATTAGCTAGTTTTTTTTATAGTTTTTTACGTCTGGTTCACATGACAAACTCACCCTAGCATGCATCGTGATCGAAATTGTACCTATTTTTTTCTAAATCTCATTAGAAACAAGATATCATTTGCGGATTTTTACAATAATATCATATCATTGAAAAATAGACCCAACCTTTGTGGTAGGCACCAAAATACAATGGGCTATTAAGAATAATCCCGGTAGCATCTAAAGTGTCACCGGGGGATGGACCAACACTTCCCCTCGGGTACCATAGGATCGTGTACAAGTATGTAATACAAGTTATAAGGGGTAGAGAGCAAATAGCACTTAGAATGTAGCACAACTTATTAGGTTAAACAACCGTTTTTTACCAAATTGGAATGTGTTGTCCAAACATATTCATAAATAATAAATATCATTCGTTAGTGTAAGCAAGAAATGTTGTTAGATTGAAAGAAAGATAAAGCATTCACACAAAACATCCATTATATATACCACACTCCATGATTATTTCTCTTAACTGGTTTTAAAATAATAGGAATTCAAGGAGGTAGTGGACTGTTCTGTGAAACTGCAATTATCAATTGTACTCGAATTTGCACTCAGAAGCAAAATTCAGGGTACATACTACCATTGATCCCTGTGTTACGCGTAGGAGCCAAGTATACCCTTGTTATTCCAAATAAATGCAAATATACCCATGTGAAAAAGTCAATTTGCAACTCTAATGTATAACAGTGTATATCTGAATGTATTAAATAACACGGGGATCAATGGTGCGAATCGCAATCAACCCTCAAAATTCAATGATAAGCTACGATGCTTATTCCCTATTGTGATTACAAGACTTAAAGTTACAAAAGTGAAAGGAAATGAAAGACTGAGAACATAACATAGTTACTGATTAAAATGATGCAAGAACCTCCTCAAGTATACACCAACTAATTAATAGTACTATAAGAAAAACTAGTAAATAAATCTTCCAAATTAAAACAAATTAATACATACCATAAACTGTTAAATGATTACAAAATACACTTAGTTTGAGGATAGGGTAAATATAGATAATCAATACTTAGTCGTTTAATAACTTCCTAAGGAAAAAAAGCTGTCTGTATAACGCCTCAGCCATGTTGATCCATGTTTGATATCACTGTTAAAGCACTTGAGTTCAGAATCATAATAGTCAAGAGTTTCTAGCTTTATATCCTTAAGTAATTCTTCATCCTCACGCAGATCCAAAGGAACTGTTAACTTAAACAAATCATCATAAAATCCATTTAAATCAATACTATACTCTTTAACCCATGAAAGATTCCAAAGGTGATTCATGGGTTAGAGAGTATAGTATTAATATATTTAACATCCGTTAGATCTTGATTGTAGCCACTGTCTTGTAGTGTCTTTGTTTGTAAACAGCTCCATATATATCTTCGGAATTCAAATAGCTGGATAAAAGAATATCAATTAGATAAGGAATAAAAACAAGAAAACAGTTTTTTCAGTTGTTCCTTTCTCAATCAAATAAAGCATAACGCATGCATTAATATGCAGTCCTTAATTCATGAAAAGAATTTTTAAACCGAACAACAAAGTAGACTATCTAAGCCAAGCAAACTGAGAAACCATAATAAGTAAGCTTGTTCTGAAGTAACGCACGAGTTTGAATTAATATTTAAATCTTATTTTCTGCTAAAAAATCAAGAAGATTAATGTTAATCGGTTAAAGGTGATGTTAGGAACTATGGAAACTAAAATTAGTAGCATAGTTGCGGCAAAGACCATATTTCTGAAAATAAATAAAAGTCAAATATATCGTTAAAAGCAAATATAATTGCTTACTTCAACAATTTGTTCATGGATCCCAAAACTCATACGCCATCCCTGTATGACCAACAAAGAGATATAGCAAACAAAAAGATTTGACACCATCAAAACTGAACGAAGAAAAACTGAATTTAGGAAAAAATTAGACAAGATATGTGAGACAAGATATATTAAATTCATAGAAATATAGTATACTGCAAGCAAGAACTTACTTTTTTGAAATGTCATGGTCAATGATCTTGTCATTTGAATGGTAGAAATTGTTCGCCAAGTATATAACCTGTCACACGATAAAAACATAAGCATTTACATTTGCACAATTATATATGAATTTTTTTCGCTATACCCTCTTTACATATATAATAACATAAAACGTATAGTAGGAAAGTACATATAACATATATATTTTAGAATTAATTAAAATCATATATATTGTAAAAGACTTGGATATCAGGTATGTGTATAAATAATAATACTTGAATCATATAAGTAAGAATCTCCAACTTTAGGTGCGATCATGGGTCGAAACTAACCTTAAAAACACAAAACCAAACAAAAAAAGGCCAGGCCTAAAAAATTAAAAAGAAAATTTGCTCTGAAAAGAAAAAAAATTAAAATGTAATTATTTTTGGTCATATTCCATTTTATTCATAATAAATCAAAAAAAATTAAATCTTAATGTATATAAAAATACATTAAAAGTTTAAAAAAAATTACTCATCTGATATATGTAATTTTGATCTTAATTTGCATATATAGTAATGTTAAAAAAAGTTTAATAATATCCATTATTATATATATATATATATATATATGAATGTATAAAACTATTATAAAATCATACAGATAACATCCAAATCAAAATTTATAAATTGTATAAGATTGAAATCACAGACCGAACAATAGAAATTCAAATTTAGAATATCTAACATAAAAAAATCACATTTTATTCAAAATCATGATATAATATAAAATATATTTCATAATATACTTAATATCACATTACTAACCAAAAAAATACCGTTTCTTCTTCTTCTCCTTAGTCTTCTTATTCTTTTTCTTCTTTTTCAATAGAATTTTAATACAAGTACATTACGATTTTGCGTTCCTTGTTGCACAAAATTTGTATCTACAATAATTTTCTATTCTTTAGAATTCTAAAGAAACTAAATATTGAAAACAAAAAGTTTCTAAAAGAGGCGGATAAGAGAAAGAGAGAGGGATGTATTAGGTTTAGAAAAATGCCTAAATATTAGGGTACACGCTTGGGCCAGGTTAGTCGGTTAAGGTTGAGTAAATGTTTGGGTTGACAAAAAATATTGGTTTATGAGATCGATTGTTTGCTTATTGGATAAAAAACAAATTAATGGGCTGGTCTATTCAGTTGGGTCGATTTGGGTTCCCAATTAGGGTGCTCATCTCTACTTTATACAACTTAACGCTTATGTAAATGAAGAAATATTTAACTCACTAAATTAAAAAATTGTTTTATAAATATTGAAAAAAAATATCTAATTAAACATGAGATCAAATGTTTAGTACCAATTTAGAAATAATGTTATAAATGTTACCTCAATATTAGTCATTATATAATATTGTACATAAAAAAATAGTTGTATTAGAATCTTTGGATTTTTCCATATAAAAAGGATTTCAATTTTCCGGATATTTTCCTTCTAAATACCTATTAAAATTTTTACAAGAGTAAATATCTATTTTTTCTCATGTACTATCACAAAATTGATAGCTTACACCCTTGATCCCATATAGTGTAAATTTACCTCCTAACTTTTGTTTAAGCGACTCGTTACCTCTGATAACGGAATCTGTCTAATTCTTTGGTTGAGTAATCATGTGTGAGGCATGTGCAAAATTTTAATCATACTTTATTTATAAAAGAAAGTTTCAAATCTTTAAAATACTCATAAATGCACATGGTTTTTTTTTTAATTTCAAAAAAAAAAAAAAAAAATTGTAGGTATCTCATTCTACTTTAGACCAAATCAACTCACATTTTGGCCCAAAATATCAAAAGATACTACTCCAAATGTATTTCCAAATGTCTCAAACATCTCGGTTTGGAGTTAACGATAAAGAAGATAGATATTTTGGGAAGGGGATTCGACTACGCTGGTAGGAGAAGGCAAGGTGGAGGCTGGTTGTGATGTTTGAGTACATCGGTGGTGGTGAAGGTTGCTCTGAAGGTGATTTCATTAACTGGACCTTCAATTGCATCTTCAACCTTCTTCTTCTTATCAAATCTCAACTTCGAAACAATCCTATCATCCTTTGTGGGTATATCCTGTTATAATGGCCGATTGAAGACGAAGGACAAAATCAGAAATTGGGTTATATTGGTCTTTGAAGTTGAGAACGGTTTGATGGCTTCAATTGATTTAAGAACGGTGGTGGTGGGATTAGACTCGAATTTTGCTATGATTTTGGAAGAAGGAGTTGGATTCGTATTGAATCAGATTTCGACAGTGGAGTGATATAGGGGTTTTGAATGGTGTTGTAGGCCTTTGAATCTGGGCTCGTGATGAGTCGGGTTGCTACCGGATTGGGTTGTAGGGATCGACGGCGGTGATGTTTAAATTTATTCTTTCTTTTTTAAAATTTTCCCTGTTTCAACGAAAAAGACTATCATATATATACATATGAATAATTTTATGTGTTTCTTTCTTCTTCGGTGTTGTATCGATCACTGGAAGGTTTTGCCACAAGAAATTGTGTCTTAATTCATGAATTTGTCTCGTGGTTGTCATCCGTTTTTAAATGATCTAAAACGCTGTTTCTTAATAAAAATGATTAAGATCTCGCACATGCCACACAGAGATTTTATTTAAACAAGAATCGAAACCAAAATTTCCAAAATTTCTTAATCCCTTATCATCCAAGGAAAATTCCATCATACCCACACAGAGATTCATCATCCTTACAACTTTCCTAACCCAAATAACACTGTATATATCTATAATCAAAGGGTAGTTCAGGAGTGTCTAAACCTTTGAGTTGGAGGTTAAAAAGAGATGACAAAAAGAACAGAAACACTATCTAGTGTTTGGGAGATGAAGAAGAATCAAAGCGATGACGAAAGTATGAAGGAATTAAGTGACAATCGTGTAAGTTCGGCAAAGAAATGAAAAGGTAATTTGATTCAATCTATTAGATAGGAACCGGCTATGGTGATTTCAAGCTATGTTGTAGATCTCCCCGACTAGGCTCGCCTAGGCACCGCGTAGGCGTCAACTCCCCCCTCAAGCGCTTACGCCTAGTTAAAACTCTAGGCGTTTTTGCCTAGCGCCTTAGTCGCCGTGGAATAGGCGCCTAGGCACCGATTAATGGCAAAAAATGGCCGCCTAGGCGCCTCTTAATGGCAAAAGATGCCCGCATAGGCCTTCTTGTTATTTTTCTTATTCTATTATAACTCAATTTATAGTATTTTTATATATACAATATTGATGTTAGATGAATTGTATGACTTAAATAGTTAAAATTGCTATAATTACTACATATATATTACTAAATATACAAAATTACACAGATGAATTCAAAACCGTATAATTCCGCCTAGGCCCCGTGTAATCCCGCCTAGGAGCTAGGCCTTGGTCGACCGCCCTAGGCCTCAAAACCGAGATCTACAGCATAGATTTCAAGTGCTCAGGCGTAATCAATTGCGATTATCAAAGAGAAGACACCACAATCTCTCCAAATAGAGATTCCTATACCCGAGATGAGCAAAGCTTATAAGGCCTTATTAGTTATCGCCAAAGAAAACATGCCTGGATTAACACTTTCTCATGAGAAAATTTGAGATATAAGATGGAGAAGGAGAACACAAGAGACTTATAGAGATTGGGGAAAGATTGGGATGGACCACATTCATGACAAGGCGTTCAATGTGTTGAGCCTCTTTAGCCGAGATAGTAAAGGTAGAGTTCCAGTTCGAGGAAAGTTAGTTCCTTTCACAGTTGAAGAGATTCGAAACAACTTCGGGTTCAAAAAAATTGGTTGGACCATGCAAATATCAAGAAGCGGTGAAAAACATCAACAATTTTGATTGGGATCTTTTGTATGAACATGTGTTGAGTAGAGAAATAGTGATAGAACACAAAGGAAAATTGAAGGCACCTTGGCCTTACAAGTACAACCCGATGTGAGAATATATCACAACTTTCTCACACCAAATACCTTAGGAAACAACCGCACATCGGACGTACATAAGAAATTCGCTCTCTTTTTATTTGTGTTCTATGAGAGGAGGAAGTAGATGTTATGCAAGTAATATTTGATGAGGCTATGAGACTAACAATCAAACTTCAACCTCAAATACCCATCAACGATTACAAGACCAATAATGTCTCCCCTTTTTACTAATAAGAATATTTGAACCGATTTTAAGAAATCAAGGGGTAAAATTTAATCTTTGAAAAGTATAGGGGTCAATATGCATTTTTTCAAAAGTTTAGGGACTAAATGCAATTTTGAAAAACTTCAAGGACCTAAATATAATTTTCTCAAGACAAAAGGGACCTAGGTCTAATTTTCAAGCATAAGAAAGCTAAATGCAACTTGTTCAAACTATAGGGACCTCAAATCAATATTTTTCAACCTATAGGGACCACAATGCAAAATAAAACAATAAACCCCGAATCGCGGTGTACCGGACCATTGTTGCGGTGCACCGCACTAATGCTCGACTAAAAGGAGTAAGAAGGAAGAATAGAAAATAGGCAAGTTGCATAAACACCCGAAACTGATTCGAAAACTTCCCAATAGTTTAGAAATGTATTAAAACTACTAAAAACGCTTTTGTTTTGAAAAGATTCAACATGGAAATCTCGAAAACAAAGAAATCAGTTTATTTCATAAATACCCTTATATTTTCTAAAAAATACGAAAAGACCCAAAATCAAAGTTAAGCAATTTTAAGTATGAAAATGTCAAGTCATACAAGATATTAGCACAATAGGGAATAAATCATATAAGCACATAATGAAGCACAACATAAAGATAGTAAGGCTAAACAATTTCATGCAAATGAGTTGATGACCAATAATAGATTAATTCCCCATAATTCTATGCATAAAAACATTTTTGAAATGCTATGAGAAATTCAAAAGATTATCGGAAAAATATTTTGAAAACCAATTTCTTTAAAAAAACTCACCCTTATGAAAATACAAATTTGTGTTCAAAGATAAATTAAGATTTGAAAGTGTAAACTAATATCTTTGATCTTTTTCCCTTTTGTCAACGATAAAAAGAATCAATAGTCACTTTTAAAATTTATAAAAACTTGTAAGAATAAAAAGTGCAATTTATAATCGTTGAGGGACTAAAAAGCAATTTCACATAGTAGGGACTAAAAATGCAATTTTTCAAAAATATGAAAGGTCAAAGTGCAATTTTGAAAATTTTGGGGACTAAAATGCAATTACCAAAATTCTAAGAGCTAAAGTGCAAAAACATCATTCATGAGAATTAGATGCAATAACATTAATAACATTAAAACAATGATTAGTATCACAAGATAATATCCAAAGATAAAACATGATAACAACAAACACAACTAATCAAATCACAACCAAAACATAATTATAAACACAAGCCATAAGGAGGAACGCAAAATTATATACGAGATAAAGAAAAGAAATCACCGGATTTTCCTTTTTCGAGATTTGAGTGTTCTTTCGTATATTAATTCTTCCATTTGTTTCCTCCAAGCAAAGTAACGACCACCTACAAGAAAATGGAGGTTGTGTAGAAAACAACTCTTCCAAAAGATTAAATTCCAAATCGTTTACTCTACTAACGGTTAAGCTATTCACGTAGAGTTAGGCTCTGATACCAATTGAAAGTCCTAGAGGGGGGGTGAATAGGATTACTAATAAGATTAATGCCTAATTAAAAATCTTTTGGACAATTATAAGTTTAAGAAATAAACTTCTAAGTCAACTAATATATCAAACTCCTAAGGGATCATACAATGGATAAGCTAAGAGGTTCGATATATAAGTGATACAAGTAAAACGAGTTTCTAATCTCTAACTACTCTAGATGACAATATGTTAGATAAACTAGATAATCAATATCACAATATTCATGCTAGCATATTATCAAACATATAAAGTGCGAAAAGTAAATAGAGTAGGGATAGAAAGATACACGCGATTTATAGTGGTTCGGTTTCCCTACATTCACTACCTAAGGAAGCCTCCTTAGGATGTCAATCTTTTCACTAAGCTCCCGTGTCTCTCTTAACCGGGTCGAGAACACAATAACCCTTACAACCTCTTCGATAACACGAAGGACAACCTCTTCGAAACCACGAAGGAAACTCTTGTGTAATCACAACACAAGGACACCGAGTATACTCCCGATACTCTAATTCTCTCTTAACCTATCTATTACAAGAACTAGAATTAAGAGGATAAATACAAAGTGTTTAAAGGGTGAAACAACTTTGCTAATGAACTCCTAAAGAGATGATATAACTATAAGCTTAAAACTTCTCTTGAGTAGATAATAACTTTGAAGCTCCTTTGATTTACTCCTTGAATGAGTAGATATGACAATTATAGCTCTTGACACCTTCTTGGATGATAACAATTAAGCCCCTTAATGTATATGGGTTGAAGGTGTAGTTGTAGCCTTGAAAGACCTTCAATATATAGCTGCAAAATGCTCCCAACGGTCATAAGACTTGTCTCCAACGGATATATTAATATCCCCAACGGATATATTCCTTTTGTCTCCATTTTGCTGCAGAAAACCCTAACCTGCGGTGCACCGCGGGGTTGGTCCGGTGTACCGCACCAAGCTTGCTAAATTCACTTGCTCTCTGACGGGCTAGCCCCCTGGTCCGTGGTGTAGTCTGTGGGCTGCGGTGTACCGCACAGAAACTCCGGTGTACCGCACCAAAGGTTAAAAACACCTTCTAGTGAGTATATCTTTTACTATGATGCTCGGATTAGAAAACCTTCTTCACGAGAGTTGTAGAGAACATCATTCTAATAAACTTTGTAGTTGATCACTAAAGCTAATTCTCAATGTACACAAAAATATGAATAAAATTATTTGTAAGAGAATTAGTTTCTTAAGATATAACAATAAAGCTTTGATCTAAAAGATAAAGAATGTGCTTTTTGATGAATTAGAGTGCAAGATAGAATGTATATAACAATAGTAATTAGCACACTAAACACAAGAGGATTTGTCACATTTAAAACAACCTATTAAGGGAGGCTATATGCCAACAATCTCCCCCTTTTTGATGATGACAAATCCTTCACTAAAACACCTTAGGAATGATATGAAAGTTTAAGCTCTTATGAAATATAGCTCCCCCTCACAATAAGCATTTAAGTAAAAATGAATATAAGATATGAAATGCATTTGTGAGTATTAAAAAGTGCAATTTTGAAAGTTTTAGTACACATATTTCTCCCCCTTTGTCTTCATCAAAAAGACGGGATTATAAAATAATATCAAGCAACTAAACATAGAAGAGCTAAAACTCAAGTGAATAGATTTTGAAAAACAACATAAAGAGATCAAGGGTTAAGAGCAATTAAAACATTTTTATTTTGAAATGCATAAAGATTAACAATGTAAATCATGAAACAAGATGAAAGAATGAGATAAGGGATAAGAACGTTTTACCAACTTCTAGATCAGAAGATTATCATCTTATAAGCTTTCTATAAACGCAAACGATTAGTGCAATTTATGAGATAAACGATTAGTACAAACGATTAATCAAGCATTTTAGTTTTTAAAGATAATTTAAGAAAAACTCCCCCTCACAAAATGAATAGAGTGTTTGTTTCAATTTTGAAAAAGTTTGACCAATAATTTCTCCCCTTTTTACTAATAAGAATATTTGAACCGATTTTAAGAAATCAAGGGGTAAAATTTAATCTTTGAAAAGTATACGGGTCAATATGCATTTTTTCAAAAGTTTAGGGACTAAATGCAATTTTGAAAAACTTCAAGGACCTAAATATAACTTTCTCAAGACAATAGGGACCTAGGTCTAATTTTCAAGCATAAGAAAGCTAAATGCAACTTGTTCAAACTATAGGGACCTCAAATCAATATTTTTCAACCTATAGGGACCACAATGCAAAATAAAACAATAAACCCCGAATCGCGGTGTACCGGACCATTGTTGCGGTGCACCGCACTAATGCTCGACTAAAAGGAGTAAGAAGGGAGAATAGAAAATAGGCAAGTTGCATAAACACCCGAAACTGATTCGAAAACTCCCCAATAGTTTAGAAATGTATTAAAACTACTAAAAACGCTTTTGTTTTGAAAAGATTCAACATGGAAATCTCGAAAACAAAGAAATCAGTTTATTTCATAAATACCCTTATATTTTCTAAAAATACGAAAAGACCCAAAATCAAAGTTAAGCAATTTTAAGTATGAAAAGGTCAAGTCATACAAGATATTAGCACAATAGGGAATAAACCATATAAGCACATAATGAAGCACAACATAAAGATAGTAAGGCTAAACAATTTCATGCAAATGAGTTGATGACCAATAATGGATTAATTCCCCATAATTCTGTGCATAAAAACATTTTTGAAATGCTATGAGAAATTCAAAAGATTATCGGAAAAATATTTTGAAAAGCAATTTCTTTAAAAAACTCACCCTTATGAAAATACAAATTTGTGTTCAAAGATAAATTAAGATTTGAAAGTGTAAACTAATATCTTTGATCTTTTTTCCTTTTGTCAACGATAAAAAGAATCAATAGTCACTTTTAAAATTTATAAAAACTTGTAAGAATAAAAAGTGCAATTTATAATCGTTGAGGGACTAAAAAGCAATTTCACATAGTAGGGACTAAAAATGCAATTTTTCAAAAATATGAAAGGTCAAAGTGCAATTTTGAAAATTTTGGGGACTAAAATGCAATTACCAAAATTCTAAGAGCTAAAGTGCAAAAACATCATTCATGAGAATTAGATCCAATAACACTAATAACATTAAAACAATGATTAGTATCACAAGATAATATCCAAAGATAAAACATGATAACAACAAACACAACTAATCAAATCACAACCAAAACATAATTATAAACACAAGCCATAAGGAGGAACGCAAAATTATATACGAGATAAAGAAGAGAAATCACCGGATTTTCCTTTTTCGAGATTTGAGTGTTCTTTCGTATATTAATTCTTCCATTTGTTTCCTCCAAAAAAAGTAACGATCACCTACAAGAAAATGGAGGTTGTGTAGAAAACAACTCTTCCAAAAGATTAAATTCCAAATCGTTTACTCTACTAACGGTTAAGCTATTCACGTAGAGTTAGGCTCTGATACCAATTGAAAGTCTTAGAGGAGGGGTGAATAGGATTACTAATAAGATTAATGCCTAATTAAAAATCTTTTGGACAATTATAAGTTTAAGAAATAAACTTCTAAGTCAACTAATATATCAAACTCCTAAGGGATCATACAATGGATAAGCTAAGAGGTTCGATATATAAGTGATACAAGTAAAACGAGTTTCTAATCTCTAACTACTCTAGATGACAATATGTTAGATAAACTAGATAATCAATATCACAATATTCATGCTAGCATATTATCAAACATATAAAGTGCGAAAAGTAAATAGAGTAGGGATAGAAAGATACACGCGATTTATAGTGGTTCGGTTTCCCTACATCCACTACCTAAGGAAGCCTCCTTAGGATGTCAATCTTTTCACTAAGCTCCCGTGTCTCTCTTAACCGGGTCGAGAACACAATAACCCTTACAACCTCTTCGATAACACGAAGGACAACCTCTTCGAAACCACGAAGGAAACTCTTGTGTAATCACAACACAAGGACACCGAGTATACTCCCGATACTCTAATTCTCTCTTAACCTATCTATTACAAGAACTAGAATTAAGAGGATAAATACAAAGTGTTTAAAGGGTGAAACAACTTTGCTAATGAACTCCTAAAGAGATGATATAACTATAAGCTTAAAACTTCTCTTGAGTAGATAATAACTTTGAAGCTCCTTTGATTTACTCCTTGAATGAGTAGATATGACAATTATAGCTCTTGACACCTTCTTGGATGATAACAATTAAGCCCCTTAATGTATATGGGTTGAAGGTGTAGTTGTAGCCTTGAAAGACCTTCAATATATAGCTGCAAAATGCTCCCAACGGTCATAAGACTTGTCTCCAACGGATATATTAATATCCCCAACGGATATATTCCTTTTGTCTCCATTTTGCTGCAGAAAACCCTAACCTGCGGTGCACTGCGGGGTTTGTCCGGTGTACCGCACCAAGCTTGCTAAATTCACTTGCTCTCTGACGGGCTAGCCCCCTAGTCCGTGGTGTAGTCCGTGGGCTGCGGTGTACCGCACAGAAACTCCTGTGTACCGCACCAAAGGTTAAAAACACCTTCTAGTGAGTATATCTTTTACTATGATGCTCGGATTAGAAAACCTTCTTCACGAGAGTTGTAGAGAACATCATTCTAATAAACTTTGTAGTTGATCACTAAAGCTAATTCTCAATGTACACAAAAATATGAATAAAATTATTTGTAAGAGAATTAGTTTCTTAAGATATAACAATAAAGCTTTGATCTAAAAGATAAAGAATGTGCTTTTTGATGAATTAGAGTGCAAGATAGAATGTATATAACAATAGTAATTAGCACACTAAACACAAGAGGATTTGTCACATTAAAACAACCTATTAAGGGAGGCTATATGCCAACAATATCGTGAGAGAGTCAAGTTCGAGAGAAAAGGTTATTGCATGGCGAGAAGGGGTAAGTGAGCGATTAAATCGAGTAGAAACAGCTCAAACTTTCTTAGCCGATGATGTTGCATAAATCAAAGCAAATCAAGTGCACATCATGTCACTCTTGGAGCTAATTAGACGCGATATCGCGCAAGATCCACTGGCACCAATCTTGGGTATCGATTATGCGAGGCAATAGCCTCGAGAGTATGTTTCTTTCTTTCCTACCATCTCTTTATTTGTAATATATGTGTTTTTTTAATTTTTATCAAGTCTGTTTCGAGACTTGGGGATACGACTCATATTTGAGTTGGGGTGTGTGGATGTTTTGTTATTCATCTCCATTTTTTGTGATTTATTGCTTTTTAGGAAGAAATTATATTTTTTAGTATATGGAACTTGATGCAAATTGTGTTTAATGTCCTAAAAGCATAAACGTTAGTGAGTTAATGATATAAAAGTAATTTGTTTATTAACTAGTTGTTTTGTATGCTTGAAAATACACCTTAATAGTATAAAAAGGATTATTAAGCAGTGTAGTAGAAGTAAGTTTGATCTTAGGGAGCCTTGAGGGGTGTGTAGGCCGTGAGATCCGAGCTAGTTGATAAACTTATTTAATGAACGTGCTAGAGGTGAGAAACTAACAAATTTGCATAGTTTAGAAAGTGATCAAGACGGTTCCTTGATAAGCCTTTGTTGTCTTTTAGCTTGTTGTCCTAATTTAATATATTTATATCCTTCTCAACCCCTTCTAGCATTTCTAAAGCCTTTTTATTAGCTACATTATAAGCCATACCCTTTATATTATAGGATTTTTCTATATGACCCGCACTCCAATCGCGATGTTAGACAATCTTTTTAGAGCTTGAGTTTAGGGTGGTGGGTTCAAATCATGGGAAACATTATTGAATTGGGTATTTTTGAGCTTATGTATTGTGATCTTGATGATGATTCACTATTTTATATTGTAACCTTTGCCAAAGAAAACAAATATGAGAAAGAAGTAGCATGATATCTCACATCAAAAGGGGAATCAGAGCTAACTTACAAAAGAAAAATTGACATGAAAAAGATTATATGATTTGGACCGGCAAATTAGAATTTCTTATGTGATCATCTTGGTTTATATTGGGTTATTGGGGATGCAAATTGAGTGCATCAAATCTTGGGTTGAGTGAGAATATTTATAAGAGTAACTCAAGCTCTAGGTTGATACGTTGATGGATAGTGAGAAGAGAGCCAAAATTTCACTCTACATTATCCAAATTTATGATCATACCATCCCTAACCCTAACATTACAACCTTGAAGACCATATGATTCTTAACTATGTGATCTAGAAGAAATTGAACAAGTAGAGAGTAGTTAAATGGATCGTTGGATACTTTTTTAGGATCGATGAACAATATATAGCCTCCATGTCGAACTAAGTGAAGAACCTATCCTTCGTGCATTGCAAAGCTAATCTAATCTTGAAATTAAACTGTGTTGATTGGTTGTATTATAAGTGTATATATATATATATATGATTTAGTTTGTAAATATTATTACATGAATCTCATTAAGTAGTTGCTTTGGTCTTATCACTCACAATCTTCTATCTTCTTCCCGTTATGCTTAACTTGACTTAGCCAGTATACAGAGACTTCCATGTGTTCTTATTTCTTATTGTGTCGGAACGACACAACTTTGAGTTGGGGTTCTTGATGTCTCCATATTCTTTATGAATTAATCTAGTTTAGAGACATCATTTTAGGTGTATTACGTGCTTAGCTAAGGGATTTTCCCCTATTAATTGTTAGTTTCTCAATTCTCGCCTTGTTTTGGAGGTCTGTTACTTTTACAGTATTTTTGGTATAATTTGTGTTCTAAATGTGAAGCTCTTATGTAAAATGATGATATTAGATTCCAAATAAATGTTACTGGGTTGAGGAAATAATATCCAAGACAAAATCAATAGTTAAAAGGAAAGAAACCTAATATTGGAAAGTGTAAAAGTTGCAAAAAGTTGTTGTCCAGATTTGGAGACATGTAGTTTCAATGCTTCATAAAATAGACAAGTAATTATTTCAATTGCGGTCGCGTGGCTACTGGAATCAAGTGATTTGGAACTCTAACGAAGGAGTTATGATGTTTACAAACTCTAGGGAAAACGAGTTTGAGTTGGATTAGGACTCTAAGACTTTGCCCATATGACCTAGAT
Organism: Nemophila menziesii; assembly: GCA_029959085.1. Classification (NCBI taxonomy): domain Eukaryota; kingdom Viridiplantae; phylum Streptophyta; class Magnoliopsida; order Boraginales; family Hydrophyllaceae; genus Nemophila; species Nemophila menziesii. Next base: position 35,398,641 of record JARWIR010000006.1, read on the forward strand.
TTTGTCTCTACACCTATATATATATATATATATATATATATATATATATATATATATATATATATATATATATATATATATATGGTTATTTACCTTTAGTAATATGTTCTTGCTCAGTCCCTAATCAATATTACACTTAATGATCATTGAAAAAAGCAAGTTGACTTGTAGAGGAAAAAATGAAGCTGGAGAGTTACAAACTCCTCTTCTCAATCCTATTCCTTTAACATTAGGGTAATTTGTATTATATTCTTAGATTAAATATGTTTCTGTACTCTTTATTTTTATTTCTTTACTTATGAACTAATTTTTCCATTACTTGGGTTTGCAATATGTAGAATCCTTGAATTCTGTTTTACCTTTCTATGCTATTTGGGAAGTGACGGTTAATTAATTTGAGCTTTTAATTATATATTTGTATTTTGTGTTTGACTTATTCCAACCCTAGCTCTGGCCAAGTTTGGGATTGTCCTTAGTAGTTGGATTGTCACCCAGGTTTGGAATTCAATTATAGTAAACTACACATAATCGTCTAGTGTGCATTAGTGGTCCTGGCGGGCAACCTAACTAGATAGACAATAGGGTTTTGAATTCACCACGGATCTCTGCTCAAGGTCCCCTTACCAAAGTCTCTTGGTAGTGTTGAGGTTTCCTTCTAAGCTACCCTGGCAAGAGTTAGTAAGATTATAGAATCCGACTACTTATATATGCTCAATTCACCTTTATAATTATAATAGTGATTTAGGAAGATAGGTGCATACTAGCAGACCTAAGCTATATTCACATCTCCATTATTAGTAGTTTATTTATCTGCATTAATTTAATTATTGTCTTTAATTTCTTATTTATAAAACCAAAAAAAATATTTATTTTTTAGTTTGTCTTTTAGTTTTAAGCAATTAATCTCTTTTATGCTTGTTATCTAAACACGAGTCTTAGCTAACCGATAAATCCCTAAGAAAGAATCTTATTTATCAACTATAACTTGCAAATGATTTGTGCACTTGTAGTGAGTTTCTCGTGGGAGTATTAGGTGTGAGTTCTTTTATTATTTACTTGTTATATTATCACACCTTTACCACCACCAGTATGATAGTATTTTAGATGAATTATTTTTAGTAGGCCCATATGAGATTTGTGGACATTGTTTTCTTGAGATTATTGCATGCTTAGCCTTATGGATTTTCTTGTTTTTGAGACACTTTGTTATGTTTATTTTGTCGGGACTACAAAACCTTGATTTGGGTACCTTTGTGATTGATTTATATATTTAAGAGACATCATTTGGGTATACTTTTGAGGTTTAATTGTGGGATTTATCCCTTCATTTGACATTATTTGTGTTGTAGCTATTCTTGGTTGATATATGTAATTTTTTAAAAAAAATAGATAATTTGTGTGTTAAGTTTGAAGTTACTAGGTACATGGATGTTAGTATACCTCCAAGATGAATATATGAAGTCAAAAAGTCACGAAGAAACCCAAATCAAGTCGTAAAAGAAGCGAAGAAGTCCATTTAAAGCTCAACAAAAATTATCGGCATAATATTTCCATCAACTTTAGAAGGTCATAACTCATAATTTATGAAGTTTTTGATCATGAAATCAGATATCAAGGTATCCATTGATTTTAGATAGCGTAAGATGAAATGGTTCGCTATTCGGAGTTGAACTGAAAAGGTTATGGACGTTTTATTGACAAGACCCAAAGATGTCCAAATTTAGAAGAGCACATGGAGACACTTTTGACTCACTTTAAGTCGACCCAGTTAAGCTACAACATTTTTGGGGTGCTATAAATACTTGTTTTAATCAGCAAAACACTACAACTTATCATTATTCAAGGGAATGAGCGACTGGGACTCTGGGAGCAAGGGTAAGAAGCAAGGAAGAGCCAATGACATTTAATTTCCATAATTAGTGTTATTCTTCCTTTAATTATGTCTTCTCTTTATCTTGTTTTCTTTTTCTTCTATTATGACTTAAATTTCTAGTACCTTGAGATACTTGAGTATGAACCCTAATTATTAATAGTGTGTATTTGTATGAATTTGGGATTTTGTATTTAAATAAAGTACGGATTGTTGATGTTGTAATTATCTTTGTGTTTTATGATAAATATTTGTTTGGAACAAAAAAAAAGATAAATATTTGTAGTATGGCCATATGCATAGGGTTTGATGGTTATAAAATTATACCTAGAAAGAGGGTTTGGCCGTGGATATAGGATAATTATGCCTCTTGGAGTTGAAGACTTAGAAGAGGTAAACTAACTAGGTAATCATATGGGGTTTGAACTTTAGGCGTCTTGATAACATGCATAAGATTCACTCATAAGAGGTTCTAGGTTTAGATAGCAACCCCTTACTTGGAAGAAATTTAGGGAGACTTTAGATTCCCGATTAGCAACAATATCCCGTTTTTTCCTATGAATTGCAAGTAAGTCCAAGTTATAGTTAGTGGGGATCAAAAGTGTTTTGGCTATATTCTCTTAGTTAATTTTCTTTCTATTTAATCATTCGTTTAATTTCATAGTTTAGTATCCTTAATTGAAAATCAAATAAATATATTTATCTTTCTGTTGTGTTTTTCCCAACTAATAAAAAATTTAGAACTAATATTAGATTAATTTATGTAATAACTAATCTAATACATGTAGAGAAAAATAAAACTAATACTTACTTTTACTAGCTGGGACGACTCATACTCTTGCAAAAAGTATTTATTCTAGTGTTGATTTTATATCACACCTCGAAAGACACCCATAACCATGATTACCAAGTATTTTCATAGATCAATTTATGAAATTTTAGAATCTGAATTAGGCCTCAAAATTTGATTGTTGAAAAGCAAATACAAACTATATATTGAAAACTTAGCACTATCTGAAGCACACCTGGTGGGTCCTTGTGTGTTAAAAAATAATGAAGATGAAAATAGAGGAACCACTTACTGCAAGTGTACAGTTGTCCCAAGTAATATATGATAATCAAGTTCGTTCACAGGGAAGGATTAGGTTGACTCTAATGTTATCAAATAGTGATATAAATGCAAGTACGAAGATATAAAAGATATGATATTTGTTTTGGTTTTCTAAAACTAAGATGCAAGTAATTTAAATACTAAATTAATTAAACTAGAATGGATATAATGCAAGTAGATGAGGTAGACGCAAGAGAAAGTAGTACTTGAGTCACGCAAGGGTTTCACCACAAACCTTCTTAATTAATGTTTTTTGTTAAGGGCTGAATTGTTATTTCTATGCTAGTCGGGATTCTAAAGTCTCCTTACCCCCGTCAGGGTGGACTAAGAAGCTCTCCTACGGTATTCTAAACTCCGTCAGGATGATTAAAACTACTTTCAGATGACTCAAGTTCTTACCTTATTGGTTATTGGTTAGTCAAGCTTGTCAAGGTCATTGGCGAATACCAACGGCAATTATCTAGTTCTGTACTTAAACCCCCCGCCAAGGTGATCAATACGCCACTATATTGAATAGCCTAGAAACTAATAATTATCCCTAGTTCGCGACTCTAAAGATAATAGTTTAAGCATAAAATAATTGTCAACATAAAATAACTAATTCAATTTCAATTCTAAAATCCCAAATTAGAAAAACATAAATTAATACGATTTGGGTTCAACCCATTATGCGATTCTCAAGTACAATGTAAATTTAGCTCATAACGGGAAAAAAAATTAAAATAATAAGAATTCATGTCCTCAAATTACAGAAATAAAAAGAAGAACCTAATTGGGGATTGGGTTTGGCTGTGAATTGGAGAATATGGAATTTTCCAGCTCTTGGCTTCTCCTTCCCCTTGCTTTTGACTTCTCTCTAACTTCTACTTTGTGAAAATTGAGCGTGTAATGAATTGTGTGTAAAAATAATAGTCAAAAGGTCTATTTATAAGCCCTACTTTGGACTTGGGCTTTACTTAAGTGGATTAGTGAATTATTAATAAGCCCAAGTCAAATCTATTATTTTAAATCCTATAACTGGTGTGCAACCTCCACTAAAACGGCTGTAACTTTCTCATTTCAACTCCAAATTGACCCATTCAACTTGCCAAATATTCGTAACTCGATAAGGAACAAATCTTCTTTACCACTCAGACACTGAATCCACATCTAAGTAGCTCGAAATCAGCAATTACCATCAGCCTTCCAGATTTGCAGCTTCAACTTGTCAATTCTTCGGGATATTTATTCACGCCTTTGACTTCTTTACACGATCCAAGATATTAATTCTTGATTCCTTTCCTTGCTAGTATTCCAAACCTACAAACTTTTCACTAAAACAAACCATTTAACGCGCAAAAGCTTGATATATATTGGTCATCCTTAGAGCATGACCAATGAGGTCTCCATTTTAGGTCTTTAAATTTGGATTTAAAAACCCAATTCAAAGACTCGTTAAAATTAGTTCTTTAAATTTAGTGTTAATGTTCAATAAACCTCTACAACCTTATGAACTATGTTCTAAAAGGCATGGTCTTTTTTACCCTCTTAAGAGATCTTGAGTTCGCTTCCAATTGACGGCAACAAAACAACTTAAATAGATACATCAAGATTTTGTACAAAAACATTATAAAAAATGGGTTGATTATTTTGAATACAAAACAATGAAATGAAATGCATCAGACAAAGAATTTAATTTTTGAAAAAAAGACAGTTTGAGTAAGGGAAAATTCCCAAAAATTAAAATCCGGCTTCAGAAAAATTCCCAAAACTTAAAAAAAAAATTGAGTTATGGGAAGAAGATGCCCAAAACTCAAAAAAATTAAGTTATGGAGAAACTATAAGGTAAGTTCGAAACAATTATGCATCCGAAAAATGAAGTCCTTTTAAACAAGAAAAAACAATTTGAGTTTAAGAAAAATTCTCAAAATTAAAAAATTTGAGTTATGGAAAAACTACAATGTTAGTTCCAAACAACTATGAATAAAAAAAAAGTTTCTTTTACGAAAAATATATAGTTTGAGTTTTAAAAAATATTTCAAAACTCAAAATCTGAGTTTTGAGAATTTTCCTAAACCTCAAAATCTGAGTTTTGAAATTTTTTCCAAAACTCAAGTTCTTCTTCAAATCAAAGGTTAACACACAAACTTATGGTATATGTCATATTTTATGATACATACTTAATATTTGTTATTCACAAACACTAAAAAAATTACTAAAATATATCAAAAATGCAAGAATGAAGCAAAAAAAAATAGTTTGAGTTTTACGAAAATTCTCAAAACTCAAACCGTATTTTTTTTTTTGACGTATTTTTATTCTGTAATCCAGCTACTGGGACATATTTTTCAATGTTAGTTTATAACACATGTATATTTCATATGATTTTTAGCATGAAAATGGATTTGGCAATATTAAAATTTAACAGAGACCAATTGTGCAATGTTACCCTACTCTTTATATAAAACTAATCTTCCATTTTTACTTGATGGGATCTTGCGATTTTCCTTAAATTAGTATGTAGGTTCACTATATATGAATTCCAATAACATAAAGCCTTGCCTAATCTTTTTTCCCCTTTTGTATGCAAAGTCTTGTGTATCCAGGTAAATTTGATACAGCTATCACAACCAAAGATATTTTGTTGACTCAATGTCCAAGTAAGATCAACTTATTACTAACCTTAACTTGTTCATGTATTTTTTTTATATTATTTTCTTGGATTTTGCAGAAAAGTATATAAAAGTTGTGGAAAACATTGAAGATAGATCTTTGATAAGTCATGTGCCATTAATGGAGATTTCATAACTTGCTTCGCTTCTCCGCCCTCGATCCTCTGTCTTATGCTCCCCTTTCTGCGTTTCCATGGAATCTTCTTCCTCGTATACTTCTCATATCGATTCCAACTCATCAATTTTGGTTGGGTTACTTCTTTTATGTCAAAACTGGACCATCTTGGTTCAAACTGAATCATAAAAAACAATATCAAATGAATATTATATGCATAAAATGCGATATTCAATTATTTTTAAAAATTAAATACAAAAATTCAAGTGAAAAGTTTTTCAACATGTAAGAACATAGTTCCAAATTCCAAAAAAACTTTCATGAGATCACAATTAGATAAACCTAACATATAACTGATTAATACGGTTACAGATTAAAATTTCACCTAGTTCCAATGGTGAACCTCTGTTGATGCAATAGTTGACCTTTAATCATATGATGGTAGTGGTGTGTGACGATATTGGTCATGTGTAAAAGAAATGATTGAACCGTGGTGGAAGAGAAGAAGTGAAGCGACGATGTTGATCTCAGGAGAATTTTATGATTTAAGTTATAAACTTTTATATTATATATTAATAGGAAATAAGTGTGCATATATTAACATAAATATTGGTGTATATAAATGTTAAACATAAAAATATTACTTTTAGTAATCAGGAACCCGGCAAAAAATCGGAAATAGAAATCGGATCGAATATCGGAAATTCTAAATTTTCTAAAGGTTTGTTTGGATTGAAGGTATTGAGAAGAAAAGAAAAATGATTTTTGATATATTCTATCGTTTGGATTGGAAGATTTTTTAAACGAAAGTAATTTGGGTGATTATGGAAATCACCTATAAACCCTATTATATAATCACTTCAAACCGGTGTCAAATGGAAGGATAAAATTCTAATAAATAAGTAAGTAAAAAAACATTAACACCTTACAAACATTGAAATGAAAAAATGTTAATATTTTTTTTCTTTCCTTATTTTTTTAATTCAAACCAAAAAATACTTAGTACCCGTTTAGGATTGATTATTTTGGAGTTAAAAACACTTTTTGATTAAAATTAAAATATTTTTACAAATAACTAAAAAACATTTTGACATCTAAAATCACTTTAAATGATTATTTTAATAATCACTAGTTTAATATTTTTCTTAAAAGTGATTTTAAGCATCTAAAGTGTTTTTATAGATTTAAATCACTTCAAGTGATTATTTAAAAAAACACTCCCAAACGGGATCTTAATATCCTTTATAGATTTTTCTTTGTTAAAATTATATAATCTACTTTTTCTTTTTCTTTCTCTTTATAATTTTTTTTCCTCATGAATACAAACCCACCTTAAATGTAATTCTTTGAGAAAAAAAAGAAAAACGTTAAAAGTAATTCAAGTTTCGTTTCAAAAAAACTCGAAAAAATCACAATCAGAAAATTTAGAATCGAAAGGTGAAGAATGTATTTCCAAATTTAGATTTTTTGAACCAAAATTGGTCGAAATCGAAAATTTTATTCCAATTTCCATCCCTAATATATTATATTGGTGTTTAAAATTCTTACCTAATAGGTAAAAGGTAAGAGGTATAAGGCAACGTGACCTGAGGATAATACAATTTACACCCCAATTTTGGGGAACTTTATATTTTAAGTCCTAGTTCAAAAAAATTCTTTTTTAAGTCCTAAATCCAACTTTCTGATTTGGATGTTTCCCATTTTACCCTTGTTCGATATGGGTACGGACCCATACCGTGGGCTTTGTTTTTTTGTGTATTTGGTCTCGAATTTAGGTTTCTATTAATATGGGGTTGGCCCCATATAGAACAAAACTCAAATGGTTTGTACCCATTAGAACAAAAGAACAGTTTTTAAATCAGGTGGACTGTATCCATGTAGCTCAAAATAATACACAAACATAAATACTTAAAACTTCTTGGATCAAATACACACTTTACAAATTGTTTTACATAGATGGGCTGTACCAAAAAAAAAACAATTAACAACCATTCTAACAATTTATACAGTATTGGGCCAGCCCCATTACCTACAACCCAACTACCTGGGGCTGGACCCAACAGGAATTATAGAATCAACAATATAGACGGCCACAATTTAAACCCATTTTGGGGCAGCCCATTACTAACATACCCTATCTGGGGCTGGCCCCAACATCAAACGGAAAAAAAAAAAGCAAAATGCAACTGGATCGACGCGAGAGAGACTCGATTGTGAAGACGGTGGTTTCGCTGGCTTCCTTGGCGGCGCTGGACTCAACGCCAGCAGCAGGTGGGGGTGGTGGTCTGCAGAGACGAAGAAGGAGGTGGGGATAGTGGTGTTGAACAGGCGTTGAGATGGACGGGAGAGTGCGTCAGAGCTCAGCAAGTACGGTGATGAAGGTGAGATCTCGGCAGAGGTGAGATCTCAGCATCAGAGACGCGTCGGAAGGGCGCTGATGGGGTTCGCTGCAGTGATGACGACGGCGATGGTGGTGTTGCTGTGATGAAGCTCTGAGAGGGGGTGGGCTCAGATCTGACAGGAAACTTTGAGAAGGGGTGGAACGGCGCTGCGGATCAGTGTTGGTGGTGGTGCAGCAGCGGCAGTGGTGCTTGGTGGATCTGCAGCAGCGGCAGTGGTGCTTGGTGGGTCTGCAGAGATGAAGAAGGAGGATAGGGGAGGGGGTCTGTAGTGGTGGTGGGGTGATGCAGGTGGTGGCTATGGTGATGTTCGTGGTGGGGGGCGGTGGTTAGGGTAGGTTACAGAAAGAGTAGAGAGAGAATTGAGTGGGGAGAGAAGGAGAGGGCTGAGGGAATGAGAGAGAGAGGGTTGGGGGATCCGGTTGTATAATAGGTTTGGGGGAGTGGGATTTTTGGTTTTCACTATATGGATAGGGGATGGGGGTGTTTTTGTACATTAACCCCTATTAGTTTGACTAGTTACCAGAAAATTGGGGTGGGATTTAAATTATAAAGTCTCCCCTCTTGGGCCTTATATAATAAATTCTCCACGTGACCTGGAATATAGATAGAGGCGTTAAACTTCTCTAATCTCTCTTCACACACTCACACTCGCTGGAATCCTTCTCCACACCAACGACCTACTACACCAACCAAATCTAAGGTAAAAAAGAAAATCAAATATTGCAATATTTTTTTGGACATAAATATTTGCAATTACAACCCTCAAAAAACACATATAAAAATTAATTTTGATTTTTTTAAAACTAAAATTTTCATATTTCTTTTAGAGTGTTAAATCTTCTTTTTGTTAAACAAATCTTTCAATTATCATAAAATGAGAATTTTGCCTGTGTAATGCCGATGCACGGGGAATAGCATATGGGATGGGGGAGGTTGAATCGCATCGACGATTGAATGAGCTATTTGCTTTTTAGGGCATATTTTGAATTTAAATGTGATCTTTGAGGCAACTGGAAATGTCCTTATTACTCGACTAGATTTACTTTAAATTTTTATTAACACAGCTTTTGACTAACAAATCACTTTTCCCCTATGCTTACATATTAATTCACTGCAAAAACTCATGTCTACTTTGCTTCTCCTATGTATTTTGTTCTCGAACAAGCTTACTCATGTTTTCTCTGTTAAATGTTTTGAATGACTTTTAAATTCTGTTGATGTTCTGTTATCCAGCTATTTGAATTTGAAATATATATGGAGCTGTTTTCAAACAAAGACATTGCAACTGAGATCTTGTCTCGATTGCCTGCTGAGTCTCTCCTGGCATTTAAGTGCACTTCTAAAGAGTGGAATAGCTTTGTATCGGATACCTCATTCATGCGCGTACATTTTGAAAAAGTAAAAAAAGTTGATGGACTTCTCATGTATCAATGGATTTCTACAGATATAGAACCTGTCAAGCTCCTAACTCCCACAGAAACAGAATTTAAGATAAAGGATAATGTTTTGAGTTTCCTTCCAGAAAAGGTTTATCCTATATTGTCTTCTAATGGTTTACTTTGTTGTCTGAGTATTAAATTTGATGATCATAAGGATTTTAATATATATATATGCAATCCGCTTACAAGACAATGGCTACCACCATTAAGATCTAATGGATATGGAAATTATAATATTGGATTAGCTTTATACCCTTGTCTTTCTTCATTGGGGAGAGCTTCAATGTTTAAGTTGGTCGACCTCAAATGCTTTAAAAGCAACCGTGATTCGTGTTCATTTGATATTTACTCGTCCGATACTAACGAGTGGATAACATCCAAGGAGGTTTGTAAGGTGAGAGGGCCCACTTATTTGGTCGAAGGAGGCATCTTTACTAATGGTTGGTTGAATTGGCTGACAGAAAAAAGTCAGATTATAGCATTCCATGTAGAAAAGGAGTTGTCTAAGGTAATAGAGCTGCCTGTTTTACTTGATATAGGTACTTTCTCGAGTTGTATAGGAGAATCAGATAGTTATCTTCATTATGTGTATAATGACCAAACCAAAATTGAAGTTTGGGAATTGAAAAATTATGAGGACCCAACTTGGGAACTTAAGTACTCTATAATTATAGCTCTACTCTGTCAACAACATTCAAATGTTGTATTACCTGAAACTGACATGTGGAGAACTCTGGCTTTTTATGACGATGTTGTAATTATAAAGATAATTATTGGAAGAGGTCATAAACTTGTGGTTTCATACAACTTTACAACTAATAAGTGTGTGATTGTACAACAGACTCAATATCACCCTGTTGTCTTACCATACCGTGCAAGTCTGGTGAATCTACATGAGCCTATCTCTTTCAAACTTCGTCGGAGCGTGAGGATTAGAAAGCGAAAGCTTCATCAAAACTAATACTTTCTTGTATTAAAAATTATGATTTTCAACTCTCTGTTGTGTTTATTAGCTACTCAAATGTCAAGCTATTAGAATGGTTTAAATTTGTAACACTTTTTGTGTGTGTAATATGGGGATTTCGTATGTTGTATCACATCTCTCTTCATAATGTTATATGTATTGCTGTAGATTATTTTCTTGGCTCTGTCTGAGGTTGGTCTTCTTCACTTGATATATTCTAATGTTGTATTGTACTTGTGAATATACCTTTGTATCATATATGCTGGTTCTTATGTTTTCCTTTGTTGGTGTTGTGTGACTTCTGCATTCGTTGTGTTTTTCTTAAAATTGGGATAAATTAGGAATAACCTCATACGAATATTTCTTTGGAGCTTTTTATGGGAAGAAATAAAATTAGGTGACACTTACGTATATTAAAATTAATTTTGGACTCTTTTGAACATGGGTAATTATCTATAGGGTCTTAGGAGCACTATTTTTTCTCTATAGAGTAGTGTCTTGAAAGTTGTTATTCTTAGGGACCTCATTTTTTACAATAGTCTTTCCTACCCTTACTAACACTAAAAGACAAAATAGTATGATGTCACTGTTTCTCTCTCCTCTATCACTACCCACCTACCACCCATCTCCGACCTCCGACCATCTATCACCGACCTCCGACCACCGACCACCGACCTCCGACCACCGACCACCGACCACCTCAGGCCACCAGTCACCGGAAAAACATAGAGTATCGGAAAAAACTGAGAGTACTCTCAGTTTTTCCCGATACCAGTCACCGGAAAAAACATAGAGTATCGGAAAAAACTGAGAGTACTCTATGAAAAAGAGAGAGTACTCTCAGTTTTTCCCGATACTCTATGAAAATAGAGAGAGTACTCTGAGAATTAAAAGAATACTCTAACAATTTAACCGAATACTCAGTGAAAAAGTCAGAGTATTCAGTGAAAAAGTCAGAGTACTCAGCGATTTTGATGAGTACTGTTAAAAAAACAAATTGTAAATAGTAAGAAAAGCCTTTATTCATATCTTTTACACACTTTTAAATAAATTACACAGCAAATATACTATTAAAAAAATGAATTAACCTATTCTTTTTTGTTTGACCAGATCTGGTCAAACCAGATCTATATCTGGAAAAAAAAAAAAAAGCCTACCAACTACGCGTACTATGTACGCCAATAAAAAAAAAAAAAAAGCAGAATCGCCGATCACGCATCCATAGCTCCGTTCGGAAATGGAGCTCACCTCTAGAATCGCCGATCACGCATCCACCATAGCTCAGCTCTAGAATCGCGCCTCCATCCATGGAGCTTCTCAAGCTTTCCACCGCCAGCACTGGTTCGAAGGAGAAGGAACCCAGCACCTCTTGCCACCGCCAGCACTGGTTCGAAGAAGAAGGAAAGCTTCACCTCTAGCCACCGCGAGCTCCACCTCACGATACAACCCGCACCACCGGAGCTTCGCGAGCTTCTTCTTCACAGCAGATCTACATCGAGAGAAGCAGATCGGGTTCATAGTATATAGCTCGTTACATTCACGTGAAGAGAGCTCCGTTCGAACGAAACACCGCGCCGCCATGCCTCCTGGTTCGAGCTCGCCGGAGCAAGTCACTGCTTCCTCATTCGCAGCTCGATGGAGGTGGTGCTGTGAAAATGAGTCACTGGTTCGAAGAGATCCGGTGAAGAAGACTTGTGGTGGTGTGTTTTAGTGGTGGTGGTGGCCATTACGGCGGTGGTGGTGGCCATTACGGCGGTGGTGGTGGCCATTTTAGGTGGTGGCGGTGGTGGTTGAGAGGAGAGAGGAGAGAGGAGAGAGGAGAGAGAAGCAGTGAGGTAGTGAGGTGAGTAAATGAAATTAGAACGTGAATGAAATTAGAAATAGCAATTAGTATATATAGGTATAGAAAAAACAAAAGAAGGGTAGTCTAGTAATTGGGGTTTTGGGGTTCATGTGTTAAAAAGTTACTGAGGTCTTTAGTAAGAAGAGGCTCTAGGTGGGGGTGCTAACTCGAAGAGGGGTGTGTCTTCAAGACCCTAGGTGTAATTATCTCTTTGAACATTGACTTGTTTTTTTTTTTTACATGGAAGAGCTATATTTGAACTCGGTATCATTGACACGGTTCAAACCTATACCGCCTAGAAAGTTAACCAAGGCTCTGGACATTGACTTGTTAGTGACATTATACTTAATAGTTTTATTCTAGAGGAAATAATTTAATTGCAAATTGAATAGCTAAAAATGAGAGCATTGATCCTCAACCTTTCAATCGAATCAATTACTCTTCTTCAACCAAAGGTGACTTGAGATTTTGAGAGTTTGATGCATCTTTAATGTAAAAAAATTCCATTAATGCACTAAGGGAGGGAAGATCATATTTGATCTCAATTTAGTTGGTGATGTTTATGTCTCCCAATGTGTGATAAAATAATGCAAGTGAATGCATACCTTGAGAGAACGGGACTTTTCGCAAGTGTACGGCTCGTTGACATGTAATAAAAATAAGTGTGTAAAGTATCTTCTGCACATGGACTACAAAAATTAATCTTTGAATAGTGTTCTTAAAGAGTATAATAGAAAGAGCTTCTAGAGTAAATACACAAAAGATTAACATATATTTATTTGGTTTTTGATTATGAAACTAGAATGCATAACCAATAATAACTACAGAATAATAACTAGAGACAAGTAAATAAACTAACAAAGGTGAAAGATATGAGATTATAGTTCGAGAACTCGCAAGTAATCCCCGCTAGTCTTGATCTTATGTTTTATTGAGTAAAAAAGAATTGTGGAATCATGCAATAGCTGGAATTCTAAATTCCTCCTAACTCCTGTCAGGGTAGCTTATGAGGTTATTTCACCAATATTAGGGGACTTTGTGACCCTACACAATGATCAGTGGATAAATATTTTACCCTACTTCCTATCTAGTTAGGTAAGCCCGTCAGGATCACTACCACACACTAGACGCCTATGTATCGGTTTAGGAACTGAAACCCCCCATCAGGGTGATAATCCTAATCTACAGGGGGATCCACATACTTTTTATAGCAAGGATTGAAAAGATATGGTAAATACATAATACAGAGCAATAAAAATCATAATTCATTGAAAGGCGTAATCTCTCAATTCAATAAAAGTAGTAAAATAATTCTAAGGTTCATACATTACTGTTGTTCTCAAGCTATTAAGGTTTAGTTCATACTAAAGGAAATATAATTAGCAATTAAAAAGACAATATTCATGTTCAGAAGATAAAATAAAATAAAGTTACTCTAATAATTGATGACGTGCGATGGACGAATAAGATGGAATGGCATGAACGGCTTCCAAACTCCTCTTCTTCTCTATGATCCAGGCAATTTTTCACTAGTAAATATGATTGGGGCCCTTTTCTAGTGATGAAAATGATATTTAAAGGTCCAATTATGTTTTATGGGTTGTTGGCCTCTTTCAAGTGATCTAATCCAACCCAAAAATGTATGACTAAAGGGGATTGGTTCGAACCATGACAGCGGCAAATTGCATAACTTCTATAATTTAGCTCCAAATCACGAACTGTCAGTGCCCACATATTCCTGACTTCAAATTCTAGCTGGATATCAAAGGGATCCTCCATAATATTCATTCGAACTGACCAATTCTCAAATCTGGTGGGCATATGCTTTCACTATCTCAAAGTGGTCGAATCTTCTTCTTTTTTCCATGACTAAGGGAAGATATGATTTTCTTGACTTCTTATTGTCGTCTCTTATCATCCAAGCACCTAAGAGTTACACCTTAACATACAAATTACGCATAAAAAGCTCAAGAAATAACATAAACACCGAAACTAGACAAGAAAGTGTAAAATATCAAATAATGGGGAAAATCCATCAACTAAGTCCTAAATACCGCTAAAATGATATCTCGTGACTTAATTATTTTATCATGTAAATGGAGACATCATATGCCGATGCCATAGAGATATTCGATGTGTTCCCAAATTTCACGAGATGAGTCACATGTAGAATAAAAATCATACAATTCATAGGATATTTCACATATCAAGATGTACATAGCTTTGTAATATTTCATAAGATTAATTTTTTACTCTTCGGGTGTATTTTGAGTGATGTTTGACTTCGGTGAACGCCAAGATCCCATCTTCATTTAGGACTTCTTTGTATCAAACAAATGGTCATTTGACGACAATTCTCCAAATGTATAAATCTTCTACTTTATGTATTCCTCCATTCTAATTCTCCAAGAGAAATAATATTCACGTTCAAATAAATGAGGACAATCACTATGATTTGGTATTATAAGATTAGTTAAAAAAAATTGTTATCTCTACTGACGGTTAAGCTATTCACATAGAGTCAGGCTCTGATACCACTTGTCACCCCCGCAAGGGGTGAATAGGATTTTGATCTAATCTATGACTAATAAAAAATTAATTTCTAGTTAAGGAAGATATATCAAGGATAAAAAGTAAACTCTAATAAAGAATACTATAGGATGATCTAAAGAGATTGATAGTGCGGAAGTAAAGTGATAAGAGGATAAGAATGCTAGTTGTGAAAATATAAAGGTAAGGATTAATGTAGGATGAGATGGTCTAAATATGTGCAACTACGATTTGATTCATTTGGATGGATAGAAATGACATCAGATAACCTTAAATATACAATTATTAAATTTAGTGAAGGATTGGTGTGTGCGATCTTCCATCGATAATTTAAAATACCACATGCGAAAGTATGGTAACCTTAAAGTAAAGGAAAGAGAATTTACGAAATTATATAGAAAATTTACATAACTACAACTAAAATTGTATACACTTGCTCTAGATATCTCTCCAATGGGATAACTCAAGAATGACACGATATGAACATGTGACTTTTGTGGTAGAACATATTTATCTAGTGGCAAGTAATAGTGCACATTGGTGGGCAAAGTCAAAGCAGTCATGCAGATTGGTTGACAAAAAGATAGGCTGAACTAATAGACCCACCTAATGGACTATGAGGTGCGCTAACTAGAGATCAAACGGATGGTCCACAACGAGGAAAAATGTAAACACCCCAATACAGTCATGCATATCCAAGTTAGCTTGGGAAGAGGAAATAAAATGCAACACAGGTACACAGATAAAAAAAAAGAGCAACAAATAACCACAAAACAAACTAACCATCCAAGAATGTTTAATCATCATCATCATCAAATAAATTTGTGGAGGTTTGTGATAAAACTGTCACCTAATAATAAGTTGTACATGCATATCCAAGCACGCACATAATGTAACAAGACACCACCCCCTATTTTTCTATTTCCCTTTCATCCACTCCCCAAACAAACCCTCCCCACCCCCCACCCCCATATTCCTTCAATTTTAACTCAAAGGTTACAAACTTTATAAGGGTAACATATTAATTAGTGGATTTTACATAAAATCCTCTTCCATTTCTTGCAAGGTTTTGCTAGTAGCTGCTATATCTTTATTAGATGTCATTTTCTCAGCCACCATCAAATTTTTATAGCTCCTTAACTCAGCCTGTCTTTCTTTGTCAAGCCTATCCATATCCTCTCTCCTTTTCTGCAATTGATTTTATCAACACAATTCAAATATTTATCTACTTATTTATTTATTTATTTATTTATTTACCTTCTCCCTAAGCTGGTGCTTCCTCTCTGCTCGTTCTGCAGCATTAACTGCCTCTCTCTCAGCTGTATTAAAACAACAATTCATGAAAATGCAAAAGAGAAACAAAAAAACATGCAAATCCATACACATACCTTTCAAATCAGGTGTCCTTTCAACTTTTGTGCGGTTTAATCTATTGATTATTTCATTTACACGCTTCTCCACTCTCACAGTACGAACCTATATAAAATAAAGTACACAAGCTTAAGATTAAGTATTTAATTTAAAAACTTAAAAAGTCACAAAAAACCCATAAAAACTGACCGCTTTTTGGTTGTGAAAACCAACTTGACCAACATCCATTGAAGCAGTCTTCTTAAGATTTGCCCAAGGAGTGTAAACAACATCAACATTATTAACCTTATTTCCTGTCACATAACAATGTATTAGCAATATATTAAATGTATTGAATATTAAATTGTAAAATGATATAGAAAACCTTGGATTGAGTTTGCTTTGACAAGCTGGACACAATCTTCAAGTACACCTTCAGATATATCATCGTATGTTTGGCCCTTGTGCAATCTCAGGTAAACATGAGCAGATGACATTTTGTCCACATGGAACCTAAAATAAAATACATCCTGTCAAAAATTCCAAAATTTGGAGGTATATGGAGAATTAATATCATCAAACTACAGATTCTTGTTCCTCACTGGCCTCATAAAAATTAATACACAACTTAAAGATCCATACTTATTTATACATAGCCATGGCACACTATCAGGTACTAATGTACCTGTAACACTACGTTACATCCTTTGTTTTCAAGTTAATCAACAAAATATATATCAACCAAGACGTTTTCACAAAAACTAAGTTGATATGGTACCAATTTCATAAAACAGCATTATGCAGTCACTCTGAGAATTTTCGTCTTCTAAATCGATAATTTCAAGAAATACATATTAATTATTCTGACCCAACAAATTAAAAGAGGGAAAAAGAACAAATTCAAAATCAAGAAAACCCCAGATAAAAATAATTACACATTCACATAGCAAATAGAGGTACATTCAGATATAATTCAACAGATCGAAAAAGATACAACATAAAGATGGAAAGTTGAGCAAGAGGGTGTTAAAATAATACCAAACATCTTCAGGAAAGCCATATTTGATAAGCTCTTCGTTCTCGTACTTGTCAATACCCATGAAAATGGTGTAGTCGCCAGCTTCTGGTCTTGCTTTGAAGTAGAGCACCATTTTTTATTTTTTTGGAATTTTTTTTTTGTAAATCTGAAAAGTAATAAGAATTGAGATAGGGCGGTGGTGATTGGAATTTGTAGGGTTTGCTGGGTGGAAGAAGAATAATGAATAAAATTGTTTGATAATTGAGGAAAGAAGAGGCGTCCGGATAGAAGTGGAGGACTTTCGGTAAGGTGACTCGTATATTGCGTGGATTTGCTTTTTATAACCCCATTGTTTGCGTAACAAGTACACGCCTACCTATGCACCTACTTTTCTTTCCCTCTTTTAAATTTTTGTGAAAATACCCCAAAATGTCCCAAACTATGTTTAATATTCATGTGCGTCCTTTCTTTTAATTTTTCTACTAATATAAGACACCAAAGATATATTTTCAATTGACTTATTTCCTAATTTGTCCTTTTAGTAGGATACAAACCGTGTATAAAGAAAATCTTACACTTCTTTTCGAAAAGTAAAACATTCGATCCTAAAACAATCAATCGATCCTAGTTTTCGAAAATCGTGTCACCAACTTTAATTCCAAACCGTACATTCTCACCCTCTGCCTAAGTCTTTTCAGAACGTGATCTGGCAGAGCGTTAAAACATTTTGGGAGGTGACGGAAATGTACAGGGTCGTACATGTACGTTAGTCTATCAATAACACCGATCTAACATACCAATTTGTAGTTAACGGATAACCTTGAATGTACTCAAGGTTATCTGAGAAGTTTGTCCTCTTTTCATCTCAAAACTCCTGGCATCATTGATTTGCAAAAAAAAAAAAAAAATATTAAAGAGGATATTATACTAGCATGTAGACCACTACTTTTTTGTGTGTTGATCAAGGGGTTGTTCGGTCGTAAGGATGCTGAAAAATCATTTAGAAACACAACTTGGGAACTTTCGATATTATATACAATTATTTCCCTAAAAAGGTGGTTTTAAAGTGGCAGGATGTAGCATACACGTCGCTCCAAATGATGTAAAGTTGATACCTGGGGTCGAAGGGGGAAAATCGTTGTTCAATATCCAACAACAGAATACGTGTTGGGGTCCTTCTGGTACCATGCATAGTTCCATATAGTTGTAGACCAGCTCACACCTAACGATTTGAAGGAATGCATAGACGGCCTTTTAAAAGAATTGATTATTTTAAAAATGCTATGCATCACTTAAAGCTCTTCAAGTTTTTCCATGGCTTCTCCTCCTTTTATCTTATTTTAATCTTATATTTCTATGGGTTTTCTTGGTAAATTTCACTACCTTTATTCCCGGTATGTCCATCATATAATTTTTTTGTCCTTTTCTTTTGATTTTGTACAAACTTTATTTCGTAATTCACATGCATTGGACATCTAGACTTCTTTTGGCCCTTATTATGTCATGCATGTATAATTGTGAAGTGGGTAAGACAAATGTGTCTTTTTTTATTCGTACGCATGATGGAGTCAGAAAACCTTTATTAACAATCGAAGATGCGTTGATAACTCCAACATGATTTGACAAACATCCAAAATGACATACCATCAAAATATAATCAAGACAAGGAAAAAAAGATTAACATGGAACTCGAAATCTTTGGCACATAAAGGAATCTTTTTGGGCTGAGCCAGTGATCTTCGGATTAAAAAAAGGACAAGAATACTAAATTATTCTATGATTTTACTCTTAAACGGAGGAAAATGAATCGTATTTGTACACTTAATCCAAAGGATGGGACATGGACTAAAGATCCCAAGGTCATTAACCGCAATATACAGGAGTACTATACTAATTTATTCGAAGAAAATATAGTCTCAAAATTGAAGATATTACAAAGCATGCCCCATTAAAAATCATAACTCGGATGAAATATTCTCACAAGAACCCAATACATCGAATAAATAAAAATCGCTATTTTTAGCATATCGGGATCGAAAGCTCCAGGTTCCGATGGCCTCTTGGGGAATTTTTATTAAAATTTTTGGGATATTTTTAAAGATGATATTATCAAATTGGTACCAAATTTATTCATTTACAATATCTCACTAGAAAAAAATAATTATACTCTTATTACCTTGGTCCCTAAAGGAGACTTTCAAGAAACTATTAAAGATTTTTGCCCGATTGCATGTATCAGTTTTAGCTATAAAATTATAGATAAAATTATAGATAAAATTATTTCTAAAATTATTTCTAAAATTATTTCTAAAATTATTGCTTTCAGGTTACATCCAAACATGAACAATATCATTTCTCCTACTCAATTTGCTTTCATCAAAGGTCGGAGTATCCAAAACGATATCTTGATCTCCCAAGAGGTCTCTTATTTTCTTAACACCAAAAGAAATTCGAGGAAACACTATGCTGCCGTGAAAATTGATATGGAGAAAGCTTATGATCAAGTTAACTGGTAATTTCTTTTGTAAACATTTAAAAGCCTCGGTGATGTCTCCTCATTTGTGATAGATTTATATTAGGATGAGACATCATTTTTAGTGATTTAGAAGTCATTATAGTCGATTTTCTTGAGAAATGCTACACTTTCCTATTTTGAGTCTTGATTTAGTAAAATAATATTTTTAGAGCATATTGGGTTTAATTATTTATTTAGTGTGAAGCTTTATGGAGATTAATTAGATTCCAAGTCAAAGACTACAAGATATGGAAAGAGATAAGCATGGTAATTGGAGATAAGGAAACAAAAGCTAAAAATATGGAAAAGGAAAAGCTGTCTTAATCCTGAATTTCTGCACCTACGACCACAAATCAGCTTATATCTCAAAAACGGTGTGGAATTTGGAGAAACGGTCAAGAGCAAAGTTGAAGAGCTTTCCGAGACGATCAATTTGGTATATTCATACGCGTCAAACGGATGAATATTGAAGCTGTTAGAGCCAAAAGAAGATCGGACCTGATTTCATGTTTTTAGGGTTACGAATTTGAGTTGGGCTTGGAGTCCACTACTTACTTCTCCTTCAAGAAAACGAATTAGGGCTTCCAAGATACCTATAAATACACCCTCTTATCATTGTAAACATGTCCTTGCTCAGTTGCAAAGTATAGGCTTAGTCTTTACTTATATTTTCTTAGTTTCAAACAATAGCTTAGTCCTTTAGTTAGATATTCATCCTTAGAATCAAGCTATTCATCCAAGAAGCAAGTTCACCTGTAGAGGAAGACAAGAAGAAGAAGATTGGAGACTGACGACTCCTCTTCTACATCTCACCTTTTCTATATTTAGAGTAATTAGCTATAAATCTATTCTCAACCATATTTCTAAGCTGTTATTCTGTAAGTTTACTCTTAATTGTTGGATTATTATTTTGTCTTTAAATACTATTTGGTTATTTTAATTGATTAAGCTTGGCGTATATTGTATTATGTGTTTTGACCTATTTCCCTAGATTTGGCCAATCTTAGGATTATTCTTAGTTATTGACGACACCACATAATCGTCTAGTGTAACTAGATAGCCATTAAGGTTTGATTTAATCTCCAAACATTACTTAGGAATCCCTAGTAGTGGAGAGGTTGCTCCTAAATCTAGAAATGGCGAGGTAGTTTTTACAATCCTGGTTAATATATAATGCTTAATGTGACAGGTTAGAATAACAATTTAGTAATAGACCTAGTAATCCTAATTTATTAACTTACATTCATATTTAGTTATTTGTTCTATTTATTTGTTTTATTTATTTAATTGCATTAGATAGTTATTTACCTTTTCATATTTTATTTAAAACATCTAAATTCATCTACGCTTGTTAAATATAAGTAGATTTAACTGATACAATCCCTGCGAACAAACTTGACTTATCATTAAAACTTGCATACGATCTGTGATACTTGCAGTGAGTTCCGTGGTTATCAAGGGTGTGTGACTCTTTATTATTATCTTTATTTATCTATTATTTTATCACACCTTTGCCCCCACCACTCGGATTCTGCAAAACAATGGATTGGTTGGATTAAAAACTGTAACTCATCTTTATCCTTCCAGGTTAAAGTAAATGGGAAAAGAATAAAGAAATTTCATCCAAACAAGGGATAAGAAAAGGCGACCCTCTCTGGTCCCTCATATTCTTCTTATGACGGGAAGTCTTATTGGTCTCATTAACAACCAATGCCGCAAAGTCTTGATTAAAGGGAATTCGATTACGAGACAATTCCATTAATATTAACAAATTTTGTCTTTAGAACTCCTAAAATCTAACAAACAAAAAAGTACAATTGATTCTTACCTTGTAAGCTAACATACGAGAGATTTTTACCCAACGGGTCTTGAAGACACCCTCATAAGACCTAACCACGCTCCACTTAGCTTCTCTTCTTACTAAAGGCCCCAGACAAAACTAAACACTAAAAGCCAAAATCCTTCTACCTTTTTACCCTTTTTTGTTTTTTATGTCCTATATATACACTAAATATTGCAGATATTATTTTTAAAACCCCCAAAGAAAAGTTCTCTTTCCTTACTTTTTCCTCCCCTATCTTTTAATTCCTGACGCATGAAAGAAACAAATCTTACTCCATGAATAAAAAACAAAGCTCAATCCATGGAGATTTGAAGCTCCATCTCTAGAGAAGATCTGTTCGTGAAGTTGTCCAGTCGTGGTATGAGACCTGAGCAACTCTCGAAGCTTCAACGGTATGAGACCTGAAGAGCTCCTGACGAAGCTTTTGATTGTTCGAGCTGAAGAAAGGCAACCATGGCTCAAACTGCTAGGAGAAGAAAGCTAAAAATGGAGTTTCGAGCTCTGAGTGTCGAACAGACAAGAAAGGCCTGAACGACCTGCCATTGTTGCAGAAGAAGGCGACTTGGAAGATGAGATGAAGAATCCCCACCGTTTGCACAACATAAGTTTGGTCCGACGAAGTTTGGTTCATCTTTTCTTTACGCTTAGTGGCTCTTCCTCGTTCTATTTTTGGACCAGCGAAGCTCCGACGAGGCTCCATAAGAAGGAGATGCATATCTCCTACCAGATCTCCGTTGTTCGAGTTGCAACAACAGCTCAAAGATCCACTTAGAAGACAAAGCTAAATCGCCTGACCGTTCGAGTGAAGAACTTCATCTCCGCGTTCGAGTGAAATGAAGCGAAGCTTAGGCGAGCACCATGGATGAGTGCTCGATATATGTTGCTAGCGAAGCACAAGGTTACCTTTTTTTTCTAGTTTCCTTTTTTTTTGTTCGAAAGATAACTAGCTTTTGTTTTTTTTCTTTTTCTTTTGTTTGCAAATGTGATCAGTTAATTTATATTGTTGTTATTTTTTTGGACAAGTAATAGTGTATATTTTTGTAAAAGGTAATAAATTATAATTTTATGGATTTTATTGCTTTTATTTGTTTGTTTAAAATTAATTTTATTGACCATACTCATTTTTTCATAATACTCTGTGTTTTTGAATACTACTCAGTGTTTTTCACTGAGTACTTAGAGAAAATTGCCCGATACATTGTGTTTTTTTCGATACTCAGTATTTTTTTCGATACTCAGTGTTTTTTTTCCGATACTTAGTGTTTTTTCCGATACTCCGTATTTTTTTCTCAAAGTACTCTGTAAAATCTCTAAGTACACCACTGGTGGTGGCGATGGTCGGTGGCCGGTGGTCGAAGTTAAACAGTGCCAACACTTAACAAGTTGTTTTTGTCTTTTAGTGAAATGTTTTATATAAGGGTATAATAGAAAATTACAAAATTAGTGGTTCCTTTAGAGAAGTAAGATTCCACACATCCCTATAGGAAATAAAACTATTCTCCAATACTCCATAGGTCAATCACCCAACATACAATGGAGTCTTTTAAATAAACGTACGTAAAGGCTTTCAAATTTCAACGAGGATATGTAAAAGGATAAGGTGGGTGGGTTTGTTTGACTACAATATATATATATATATATGGTATAACCCGTGTCTGATGGCACTTTGAATTTTTTTAATTTAAAATAAATAGATTAAACCAAACAAATAAATATTTTTTGAGATAAAAACAAACTAAAAAAAAACTAAAATCTTATTATTAATTATTTTTTGTTAGAATTTTATTATAAGAATATTAATATAGGAAATCAGTTAATTGTATTGAAAATAAATAAATTATAATAAAATGGCCCACATATAACTTAACGGGTGAAAAATATAGATGGAAATCAAGACATTCCAGACTGTTGATCTAATTTATACAATCTTGACCATAATTAAATTAGATTTAACGGCTAGAAAGAATAAATTTTTTATCCAAAGGCCAAAAAATGTAGAAAAAAAATAGGAGACATTTCGCCTCGTTGACCCTTCCCCAATATTTTATATATATATATATATATATATATATATATATATATATATATATATATATATATATATATATATATATATATATATATATATATATATATATATATATATATATATATATATATATATATATATTACTAAATTAATTGATGACATTTTGGTAACTAAAGAAAAAGGTAGTTGCGAGACAAAACACTTAGGCCCTGTTTGGTTTGTGAAAACATTTTCTATTTTCGTTTTTAGAATATATTTTCTTAAAATAATTTTTGTTTTCGTTTTCAATGTTTTCAGAAAATATGGAAAATGTCGATTTCACGTTCTCCGATATAGCATCGATTTCATTTAATTTTCTAGAAAACTGTTTTCATTTTCTCTAGCCAAACACGTTTTTATTAGTATTTTGAAAAATATAGAAAATGAAAACAGAAAATACCTATTATTTCCACGAACCAAACGGGACCTTAACTATGACTATAAAGGGTAAGAAAACCGTAATGATAATTATTTTGGAGGAGGGACTTCTATGCATAGTTCAGATTCACATTGTCAAAAGAAAGGAAATTATAGTAATATAAATATTGGTAAGGAATAGAAAGAAAAGTGATAACCGTGTTTGAATTATAAAATAATAAAAGACAATTGGTTAACAAATCGATTGTTTGGATTCACATTATTAAAAGAAAAAAAATGATAATTTTACATAAAAATACCTTTACACCCTTTTAGTGTTATGTAAATCATCATATATATTGAGTTATAAGGTTATCATTGAAATGGCTCTAAGATAGGTTGATTAATAAACTAACATTTTCCGAAGAATACAAAAGATTTCACAATCAATTGAATTTTTTTTCTTTTATTAATAATTTAATCTAAACAAAGGAAAAAAACTTTTATTCTTATCATTTTCATTCATATCTTTTAAAAATATGTATTCAAAGAATACATTAGTTTAAAGTTATTTATTGTTTGCTTCCATTATTTTTAAATATAAGGAAGAAAATGTTAGAAATAAAAATTTATTTTCTTTATTTGAATTAATTTTTAATGAAAAGAAAATAATTTAATTAATTACGTAATTCTTTGAATTTCGTTAAAAATATTAATTTACAATTCTTCTATTTTGGAGTTATTTTAATTTTTTTTTTGTTATTTTCTAAAATATCTCAACTAACCTTATAATTTTATTCTAATAATTTACAAAAGTATAGACTATTTTTATGTATTTTTTTAATAAGATGAATCTAAATAAACGATTCTTTAATAAATTACTTTTTTTTAATAATCTAAATAAAGTTACTGGTTTTTTTCAATTCTTTTACTATTTCTATATTTCTATTATATTTTAATTAATTATTTTTTTCTTTTATTTTTAGTTTTATAATTCAAACTAAATTACTTTTCTTTCTAATTCTTTACTATTTTTATAATATGCATCCAAATTATACTTAGAGGGGAGGTCCCTGGTTCGAATCTCCTCCTTAACGGGATGTAAAGTAAAAGGTACAAAACTCGAACCCTTGAACATAGGTAACCTAGTTCTGACTTACCATGAAAATATATATGGGGAGGCATGTATATCTATGTGGAATTAGTCGGATGCGCGCAAGTTAGCCTGGATCACCCATGTAACCTAAAAAAAAAAGAGTAGGATAGATAAAAATCTCCTATAACTAAAAGAAAATCAATCGAAAAAATACAAACATAAAACATTGTTTCAAACAAAAAAATACAAACATGAAACACATAAATGTGCATATATTTCTATATATAAAATTATAAATGATGTCTAATAAGATAGATATTATTCTTAACAATAAAAGAATTCAGAAAAAATTAGAAAAAAATATTTTGGTCAGAAATTCTAAAATTTATGTTAGTAATTTCAGTTTTCTTGAATAAAAATTGGAATCGAATATTCAAAAATCTCAAAAGTTGGATAGAAATTGAAATTTTAATTTTATTATTAGATCTTCAATGGATGTAAAAAGAAAATTGTTTCAATTTCCTTTCGTACCCCTAGCTATTGCCCATTTGCTTCCCTTTATAATATTTTTTTCCTGTTACTTAAAATAAACTGTTACTTAAAATAAAAAATTAAAACTCTTCATCCGACCCGGGTCTTGATCCGTTACAGAGAAAATCATATACTATTATATAGTCTTTATTTATATATAAACCTCTTTCTCTTTCGCTACCAAAACCCTAAAAGCACTCTCCACACAGACGCACAGAATCTCCCTCTTTCTCTCTCAGTAATGTCGACGTCATCGTTAGATGAAGAAACAGCAAGTAAAGTCATCAAACAGGTCACTATCTCATTCTTTAAGCTCTGTATTCTACTATTTTTTTTTCTTATTAGTTCTTATACTCATGTTCTCAATAGCTTAGCTGAACACAAAGCTTTTTTTTTTCCCAGTATGTTTCACTGCGTATGAATTTCATTATTAAAATTGAAAATGAAAATATTGTGAATGCAGGTGGAGTTTTACTTCAGTGACAGTAATCTCCCAATTGACAGATTTCTCCGAAAAGCAGTCTCAGAAACTGATGATGGCAGTATCCTTAACCGTTAATTTCATAATAATATTTGTATATATATGTTTGTAACAGTATATTGTTGTACTTAACTAAATGTTTAGTGATAAGTTTGGGTTTGGTATGTTCATTCGGTCGTATGAGAAGTCATTTAGGGTGTGCAAAAGAAGAGGATATTCCTGATGATACAATAAAGTCAGTTGCTGAAACTCTAAAGACTTCTTCATTCCTTAAAGTTTCTGAAGATGGTCTGTATTATCATTTTACATTAATTAATCATATAAATATCTTAAATATGGTAATAATTGTACTAAACCTCATTAATTCTTCTTTTTCAGGAAAGAAAATTGGTAGGGTTACACCATTATCACAGCTAGATGAAGCTATAGAGGAACTTGATGGAAGAACAATTGCTGTATCTCCATTAGCTTATGATGTAAACTCTGATGAAGTTGAATCCTTCTTTGCCCAATTCTCCAAGGTACAAATCTTGAAAATCTAATTACTATAAATATGTTATTTTGTGCTCTTGATTTTTTGAATTTGATTATTTTTATATTTATTGTTCAGGTTAATAGTGTAAGGCTACCACGTCATGTAGCTGACAAAAGATTGCTTAGTGGCTCTGCTTTAGTTGAATTCTCTACAAAAGAAGATGCTGAAAAGATTTTGAGTCAAACCTTAGTTTTTGCTGGAACTGATTTGGAACTAAAACCTAAGTAAGATTTGATAGTTTTTATAGTCTAATTAAAATATAAATGTAATATTCTTTATTCTGTAATTACAGAAAGGAATATGATGTGGAGAGAGCTAAGCAAGAGGAAGAAGCTGAAACTTTCCGTGCCCGCAAAAATAATTCAAAATCAGAACCAGAGTAAGTTTATCTTTATTTAATCTTTAATTTTTGCAATTTACATCCTTTTTAAAAATCTGATGTATATAAATCACTACAGACCCAATTATCCCAAGGGATTAATTGTTGCATTCAAATTGAAAAAGATATCATCTGAAGGCTCAACAGAAAATGAAACAAAAAAAGAAACAGAAAATGAAACAAAAAAAGAAGAAGATAATAAAAATGAAGAAACAGAGAAGAATGAAACTAAAGCTGAAGAATCTCAAAAGAGTGAAGAAAAGTCAACTCGTGCAGTTTACAAAGACAACAAAGATGTTGTAATGCGTGAGGATCTTAAAACTGTTTTCGAGAAGTTTGGTACTGTTAAGGTAATAAATACTATTTTATGATTTAAATGTTTTCAATTTAATTTAATTTAATTTTTGTATGTGATGTTTTAGTTTGTAGATTTTAATATCGGATCAGAATCGGGTTACATTAGATTTGATGAAGCAGAACAAACACAAAAAGCACGAGCTGCTGCTGTACTATGTGATGAAGGTGGACTCATTGTTAAAAATTATATTGCTGTTTTAGATCCTGTCACAGGTATTATATTTTATTTATTTATTTTCGTTAGTATTATTTAGAATATTTTTAATAAAGAAGGTTCGGTTTTTGTGGTGTTTAGGTGATGCGGAGAAGCAATATTGGGCTCAACTTCGTGGTGGTCAAGATAAACGTCGTGATAATTTCAACAGTTTCAAGGGTCAGCGTGGAAGGTATGTATGAGTTAATATGACAATTTTGCCCCCATTGAAATTTTAAATTTATATTAAATTAACTATTGATGACTTGTTTACAGAGGAGGTGGAGGAGGTTATAGAGGAGGAGGTGGAGGAAGGCATGGGAATAGAGATGGGAAGCATTCACGTTCAAGAGATAATGATACGAGTGGTCGTCCTAATAAAGCACAGAAAGTTTGAATTTTATAAGGCGTTTAGTTTAATATCCAATTTTGTGAGGAGTGAAACTAACTAATTTTAGTATTTGTTACTTATCGTTTTGTTATTTTGTCTTACAAATATGTTGAATTTGTAAAAGTTTTGTTTTTTCTTATGGAGATGTTTATGAGTTACATTCTTATTCTTAATGTTAGATGTTGAAAAGTTGTGGCAAATGTGGTGTTTATCATTTCAAAAAGTGACAAAATTTAATTTAATTTGATACGGTAAATTTTTGTGGAAAAGGATCAAATAGCCTTACATGGTCCCCCAAAAAAAATCTGATTTCTCTTTTTTTTTTTTTTTTTTGGACGAAGATTTCTCTTCTATTCAATTTATATTTTTTGGCTATCTCATGTATCACCTCTATAGTCTATATAGACAACTTTGTAGGCACACTCACCATACAAATTGATACTCAAGTTTTGAAGTTCTAAAGCAAACAAATTTAGAAAATAATTGAGAAGTTGAGTATATAAAATGAGTGAGCTAGGGGCGGAGCCCGGATTGATTTTTTTGGTTAGGAGGTTGGGGCCAAGGGGGTTAAAAAAAAAAAAAAAAATCTTATTTGAACTATATGTCCAAATATTATGCAAAAAATTGTAAATAGATCTTTATATTATGCAAAATTATAAAATAGGTCTTAATATTTTTTTTTAATATTTACCCTCAAAATTATATATTAAACAAAATAACAAATCTTTCATCACGAGTAATAATATACCCCACCTAAATTCATACCACCCAATATACCATATAACATGACGTGATTTGATTGAAAGTAAACGTCGTAGGTGGTATATTGGGTGGATATATCACTACTCTTTCATCACATAGGAATTAGGGGTGCACGCGGGTCGGGTACCCGACCCATTGACCTCTAGGAGGGAACCAATCCATATTTGCGGGTTTAGGTTTTCAAAAATAAAAAACCAGTCCACTCCTTAGACATGGTTATGGGTTGGTTTTACGTGGATTGCTAATGGTGGTTTAAGATTCGCGTTGTGCGGGTTGGGTTGGTTTCGGGTTCATACAAATATATTCTAAAATGATCCTTTAAGTGAAATTTAAACACATTACAACCTTGAATTACTTAAGTACAAAACCTTACAACCTTGAATAACTTGAATACAAAACCTTGAATTACAAATTAAACCATTTCCAAAAACAAACTTTGTTGGCATATAGCCTCCCTTAATAGGTTGTTTTAATATGACAAATCCTCTTATAATTAGTGTGCTAATTACTCTTGTTTTATACATCCTTACTTGCACTATTATTCATCAAAAACACTTTACATATCATTCTTATTATATTCCATTTCATTACTTTTATTCATATTTTTATATACCTTGAGATATAGCCTTCATGATCAAATGCAATGTTTTAAAGAATGATGTTATCTACAACTTTCGTGAAGAAGATTTATTAATCCGAGCATCAAAGCAAAGGTCAAATCTATCAAAGATGTTTGGTGCGGTACACCGGACCAATGGCGCGGTACACCAGACTAAGTATACGGACTAGGGCACGGTACAGGGCTAGCCCGTTAGTTAGATAAGATATTAAGTCGAGGAGAATTGCGGTGCACCGGTCGATTCTTGCGGTACACCGCAAAGAAGGTTTTTCTGCACAAAGTTAAGTCATAAGAAATATATCCGTTGGGAGATTAATAGATCCGTTGGACTCAAGCCTTATGACCGTTGGAAGCTATTTTCTGCTATAAATTGAAGCTCTTTGAAGGCTACAACTACACCAACTAATTACAAATATTAAGGGGCTTAATTGTTATCATTCAAGAAGGTGTCAAGAGCTATACATAGTCAAAATCAATGTTAGTGAGCTTATAAATCCTTTCAAGGAGTTAATCCAATAAGCCACAAGGTTCTATCTACTCAAGAGGAGTTTACATGCTTATAGTTATATCCACTCTTTTAGGAGTTTAGTTACAAGATTTTATAAGCACCCCTTTAAACACTTTGTATTTATCCTCTTAAGTCTAGGTCTTGTAATAGATAGATTAAGAGAGAATTCAAGTATAGGGAGTATACTTGGTATCCTTGTGTTGTGATTACACAAGTGTTTGTCCTTCGTGTTATCGAAGAGGTTGTAAGGGTTATTGTGTTCTCGACCCGATTAAGAGAGACACGGGAGCTTAGTGAAAAGCTTGAAATCCTAAGGAGGCTTCCTTAGGTAGTGGATGTAGGGAAACCGAACCACTATAAATCGTGTGTATCTTTCTATCCCTACTTTATTTACTTTCCGCACATTATATGTTTGATAATATGCTAGCATGAATATTGTGATATTGATTATCTTGTTTATCTAACATATTGTCATCTAGAGTAGTAAGAGATTAGAAACTCATTTTACTTGTATCTCTTATATATCGCACCTCTTAGCTTATCCATTGTATGATCCCTTAGGAGTTTGATATATTAGTTGACTTAGAAGTTTCTTTCTTAAACTTATAATTGTCCAAAAGATTTTTTAATTAGGCATTAATCTTATTAGTAATCCTATTCACCCCCCCTCTAGGACTTTCAAACTTCCAAAACCTTGAATTACATTTCAACAATTGAGTTTGATAAACTCTTTTACTTCAATACTTGTTTGATCCTTAGCTATTCCATTCCCCTGTATGATAAAAGTTATACATAAAGATTTCTCTCTTATTTAGTAACAAGTTACAACTTAAAAATTGGAGAAATGAATAGCATAGCCTCAGATTGTTAAATACTTAAAGTATAGTGAACTTTCACAATTAAATATCAATCTATCATCATTGGCTATATACTAGTGCATGAGATTAATAATATAATCATCACTGACACTTTACCTAAAGGGACAAGGGACAAAGTTCAGTTTATAAAACAACCTACAGATTTCAAATACCAAATGCATAAACAAAGGATGACATCTCAAATGTTTTAAACTTCCTCAGCTCTGTTGCACAATAAAATTATGCACATGTACAAATTAAAAACATCCTAAATGCATCATATGAAGTCCATGAGTTGCAAACTTTATTCAATAAGCCTAGGTAAAGTGAAATGCAAGTCATAAGTAACAATTTCAAAGTTTTTCCAACAATCAGAGGTTTCTTTCTTAGATTTTTTAGGTATAGGGGTTTGGTATTAGAAGTCCGAGTATTGATTAGATCTGAAGAGTCACCTACAGGTGTTTAATCAACACCTGGTGGAGTAGGACGTAATGTAAGATCAATGATAGACTCATATTCATCCTCCATTATCACTAATCTGCAAACACAACCAAGTAAACAAAAATTAGTAAAAAACAATCATTATACACAGTTTATCAACAAAATATATAACAAAAATCAACTAGTCTAATACCTATTGTATTTAAAAAATCAGTTACCATATTACTAAGCTAATACAATACAATTTAATCTTTCAAACTTCCAGAAAATTCAGTTTTATTTCAAAAAAAAACATATATAAAAAACCCTACAACTACAAATCTTCAATGCAATACATAAGAAATGAAATTAGTGAAGATTAAAGTCAAGAAATGAAAGGATTTTACCTGAAAAAAAGTTTGTAAAGGACACAAACCCTAACCTCGACATTTTATACCATTACAGAAAATCCCAAATAATATTAACCATGGATTAATCAATTAACCACGGTAAGCTCGTAAATCGGAGGTGAACTTCATGAGAGAAGTCACTCTCATTAAACGTGAGCCTCAAAGGTAGTTGAAAACCCTCCAAATAATTATAACGGAGTACAAAAGGAGGCATATAGGAGACGGTGAAAGATGGGTAAATAGACTAATTACAGAGCATAGCAAAGAGAGAAGGTATAAAGACTGGGGTTTTTAGCCTTTATCATGTAAGAGATGAGAGAGAGAAGGCTTAGCGTACAAAGGACGGGCAAATGAGGTGAGATATTTTTTTCCCACCGTTTATATAGCTAGGGTCATATAAAAAAAGAAAAGTTGGGTCATGTATATGCGAGTTGGGTCGGTTAACCACGGATTGGATCTGGTAAAACCATGGCCCGATCCAAAACCACCAAAAAAAAATAGGCCCAATACAAACCATGGTTTATGCAGGTTGGTTTTTAATGGGTTGAGTTGGGTCAGTTTTTTACGATTTTGTGATTTTACGGTTTTCTTGTGCAGCCCTAATAGGAATAGTATGAAAGTGGTATAAAAATAATAGTATACAACATTGTTCTTTACTTTTTTTACTTTAAAACCATTTTTCTACTCATTTAATAAAAAAAGGGATCATATTTATTTCCATCATAATCTAATATCTTATTGAATATTTATGATAATTAATATATATTAGTTATTTACATTATCACCACCGCCCCATATGCTCAATCAACTCCATCAATTAATTACGATCATCAACGGTCTAGATCTGGCGAGTTTTTCTTAACAATTTTCGCAACGTTGGCTAGTTAATTTTGGCGGTAAACGCCGGTCATCTTTGACATTTTTTTAACAATTTTCATATTAAAATCTCACGACGAATTTTTTTCTCTTGATTTTTTAAAATATTATTCAACTCCGGCAAAAAATTGTAACAAACTATATAAAAATTTGTAGTTGCAAAATTTGTAATTGTAAAACTACAAAATTGTAGTTCTGCAACTTCAATTTCTAAAATTATAAATTTGTAATTCTACAATTATAATATCACGATAAACACAAAAGATACAAGATTTTGAAAAATAAACATTAACAAAACCTGACATTTGTAGTATTAGAAATAAAAACTATAATCTACAAACTACAAAATCACAAGATAAATAAATAAATCAAGAATCAAGTTTCTTTTTTCGTAAAGTGTCCTCCTTATACTAGTGGAATAGGATCCTTACCAAATATAGCCAAAGTAAAATTTCTTCGAGAGTGATTTTTTTTGAAACTTATGTGGTTGATCTGGTTTATGTGAGTTTTGGTTGAGAATAACACTACTGTCTTATGTCTTTTTTGCATCCAAAGTAACACATCTAGAAAAGAAAACCCCATTCATTAGTTAATGGGTGAATTATCTATAGGGTCTTAGAGACACTATTTTTTCTCTATAGAGTAGACTCTAGACTTTCGTTCTTCTTATAGACCTCAACTTTGACAATTGTCTTTACTACCCTTGTGGTATAAATACTCTTAGAATTACCTTTCTCTTTCCATTTCCGTCAAACGCTCTCTCTCACTTTCTCTCTCATTTTCTCTCTCTAACCAGAAACGCTCTCCATTTCTCTCTCCTGTTTTGAAGCGACGATCGAAATAATCCGATAAATCGAACGGAAAATGGCGAACAATGGTGATTCTGATGCCGATTCAGATGAAAAACCAAAGGTTAGCAACGATCTACGATACTCTTAGTTTTCCTGGGTTTTAGTTTTTCGTCCTTTTCTGGGTTTTAGGGTTTCGCATGAGTACTCTTCGTTTTTTAACCGATACTCTGTGTTATTTGCTTAATACTCTGTAGATTTGGTGTTATACTCTTAGTTTTGTTATGAATTTGAACCGTCTTTTTCTGGGTTTTAGGGTTTCGCATGAGTAC
The DNA here is from genome assembly GCA_029959085.1 of Nemophila menziesii. NCBI lineage: Eukaryota > Viridiplantae > Streptophyta > Magnoliopsida > Boraginales > Hydrophyllaceae > Nemophila > Nemophila menziesii. Next base: position 35,432,272 of record JARWIR010000006.1, read on the forward strand.
TCTTAGTTTTTTAACCGATGCTCTGTGTTATTTGCTTAATACTCTGTAGATTTGGTGTTATACTCTCAGTTTTGTTATGAATGTGAACCGTCCTTTTCTGGGTTTTAGGGTTTCGCATGAGTACTCTTATTTTTTTAACCGATGCTCTGTGTTATTTGCTTAATACTCTGTAGATTTGGTGTTATACTCTCAGTTTTGTTATGAATGTGAACCGTCCTTTTCTGGGTTTTAGGGTTTCGCATGAGTAAACTTTGAGTACTCTGAGTTTTATATTAAAAGTGAGAGTACTCCGAGTTTTTATATTACGATTGAGAATACTCTGAGATTTTGTATGAAAACTATGAGTACTCATAGTTTATATACGTAACCGTTGCATACTCTGAGCTTTTCTATATACGAGAACTCTGAGTACTCTATGTTTTTGTTTAAAAATTAAGAGAACTCCGATTTTATATTCGAAAACTCGGAGTACTCTTATATTTCGATAACTATAATAAAAAACTGTGATTACTGAGTATTTGTTGATCTTAACTGTTTTTCAGAAGGGTAAACAAGCAATACAGTACAGATCAAACATTAATGGAATCCTGCAGATAATGCAATTGCAAGGTATGACAGAAGATCACCTGGCAGAATGCATAAGGACGCCTTTTTATAGGTTATGGAAAGGGATATTCGATAGGCGAGAAAAGTACAAGTTTATGAACGTTCTGATCAAACAAGTTATAGATTGTTTCTCGTCTGTATCGGGTGGATTCGTAATTGGTGGAAAAGATTTAAAGATAACTGAGTTAGAAATAAAGATACTTTTAGGTATCGAGTGTGGTCAAGATCATCTACCAAAGAAAGTTACAGTTGATGCAAACAACAAATCTGCGTGGTATAGGAGAATGTTTGGGAATGCGGGTGTAGTTAATTTAAAACTTCTTAGTGACCAAATAGAAACTGTTATTGAAAATTTTAAAGACAGAGTACTCACTTTAGAGGCGAAGGAGGATATAGCGAAGTTATTATCAATATATACAGTAACGTCACTATGTTTGTCGAAAAGACATTACCAAGCAAAACAGATACATATCAGTGTATGTGAGGACTTGGAAAGCATAAAGAAGTACAATTGGGCTGGTGAAATGAAAAGTTACATGTTTAAATCAATTCGCAAATGTACGGATACAAAAAGGGCAAAGGGGGGTGTTTTTGTGTTGCTGGTAAGATGATTAAATACAAATGTATCTTAATCTTATAAAATACTAACTGAAAAATATTTTTTAAAACTTGTAGCCATGGCTTTTGGAACACGTGAAGGACATGGGTAATTTGAAGGAGAAGGATGCAGTTCCGAGGTGCCTGAAATGGGAGTACATGCTCGGTGCTAAAAAAATCAATGTGCATGCAGTGCAGAGTAAAAAGGTTAAGGAATAGTGTTATACAGTATAAATATATACACATAGAAAACTGTGAGTACTCTAAGTTTTAGAATATAAAACTAATAGTACTCTTAGATTTAAAATATGAAAACTGTGAGTACTCTAATAAATATTATATAAAACTCTGAGTACTCTAAGTTTTGATATATGAGAACTAAGAGTACTCTTAATTTTAAATTATGAAAACTGTGAGTACTCTAAATAATTATAATATAAAACTCTGAGTACTCTAAGTTTTGATATATGAAATGTGTGTGACATACGCATGTGAGGAGTAAGGAGCTAAAACCAACTCCTTTGGAAGAGGGATGGATAAGAACCGAGGATGGTCACAACCAGGAAGTAAATGAAACAGAAGTGTTAAAAGAAGGAGAGTGCAGTCGGGGTGCTGGGAAAGAGGTAGATGCAGTAGTTGGAGATAAAACTGTGACAAAGGATGGTGTATTGAATGAAGATGAAAATGAAAATGTTGCAAAAAGGGTGTCGGATGATGAAGACGTAAATGTCGATAGTTGGATGAATGATAGAGGAGATGGGGCGATTAGTGACATAATACGTGAAGATGATATAGATGAGAGTAAAGATAATGCAAGTGAAGAGATGAAGGGTTCTGAAAAAGAAAAAGCAGATGAAGAAGGTAAAAACACAGAAAGCAATGAAGATGGAGGAAGAGAGATGGATTTAGATATGGATTTGGATAACGGAGATGGTAGTGCGGAAGAAGAAATGTTGATAGACGACAATCTGGATGATGGCCCCCCAAGAGGGGGTGAGGAAGTTGATAAGATTGATGTTGAAAAAGAATATGAATTAGAAAAAGAAGAAGAAGAGGAAGATGATAAGATTGATGAGTTACAAACTGAAAAAAGTGAAATAGATGATTTGACTAAGGTAGTGGAGATGGTTGTAGAAGGAATTAACAAAAACAGTAGCAGTTTTAACGAAGACGTATACGAGGGGAAAGATTCAAATGATCCAGTTGTTATGTGTTTAAGAGAAAAATTGATTGAAGCCGGCAAGGAGAAAAAAAACTTAATAGATGAGATTGATGTTTTGAGCAAGGAGAAATCTAAACAAGACAAGACAATATCAAGAATCGAAGAGATTTTAGCTGATCTGGAAAAAGAAAGAAAGGAAAAAAAAGAGCTTTTGCAGCTGGTAGAAACACTAAGCAACCAGGTAAACAGAGAAGAAATAAAAAACAAGGAGTTGGAAGATGCGATACTAAATCAACAAGGCAAAATAAATCGTCTAAGAGAGCAGGTTGCGAAGATGAAGGATGAAAAAGTAAAGTTGAACAAGGAGCACATGGATATAAGCACGTGGTACAACGAATGCATCGAAGAACTTGAAAAGTCGAAGAAAGAGTGCGAAAACTTGAGAGCAGCCGCTGCACTTTTAGAGAGTAATAATGAAGATGCAGAAAAAGGAACAGAAGAGGGTGAGGATGTGGAGGTAGTTGCTGAAGTTAAAACAAATGTTAAACGAAGAAGATCATATAGATTAGCTACCCCAGGGTCGATAGAGAGAAATGTCAAGATAAATAACCGTGCAGCAGCTGCCGCAAAAAGTGTGGATTCTGATTTTGTTGAAGAACCAAGAACAAAAAGAGTTAAAGTAACAATGAAACCAAAAGAAGGGGGGGTGGAAAAAACAACGAAAAAGAAAGTGATTGTTAAAAAAATGACGGCAAATGTTAAAGAAACTGATAAGGAAAAGGATGCAGGTTTGAAGAAGAAAACCACAGATGAAGGGGAACAAATTGATGAAAACCTAAAGTGGGATGGTAAGGACACAGTAGATGAGAAGGATCATAATTTTCTTTTGCAAATTAAAAAAGAAAACTTGGGAGATGCTATATGGTGGAATAAAGAGAATGAGTTATTAGTATCAGGAAAAGATGCTTTTGCTGTTGCGCACAAAGGAATGGTTGAAGTACAGGTAAACAAATTAAAATATGATCATATAGATACAAATATAAAATATTGGACATTGAATATGTGATTAATTCATATTGCAGGTGATTGAGGCTATGTTAAAAATGGTACAAGAAGAATATGGAGTCAAAGGAGGGAAGTATGGTGTGACACACCAGAGTGCGATGAGCATGGTACGTAAACTCTGAGTTTTTCAATTTGAAATATAAATTAGTGAGTACTCTGTGTTCTAATGAAGTTGAACTGTTAGTACTCTAAGATTTTAATAATCAAATCTGTGACTTCTCTAAGAATTGCGAGTACTCTGTGTTTCAATGAAGTTGAACTGTGAGTACTCTTAAATTTTTTATGAGTATTCTGATATTTTATTATTGAAAACTACGAGTACTCTGTGTTTTTAATTAACAAAACTGTGAGTACTTTGAATTTTATTATGAGTACTCTATCTTTATGAACTTTTTTTTTTTTTTTAAATTCAGTTTTATTGCAGAGTTTGATCGAACATGAGAACGTTGAAGCATGTCAGATTTATATTTCAGAACCATTCTATAAAAATAGCCAAGATTATGCTTTCACCCTATTACCTGTGTTTGTTCAAGATGTTAGCTGTGGACATTGGAGCTTGTTAGTGTACAGCAGGGATAGTAAAGAATTTTACCATTATAACTCAATCAAACCGAAAAATCCAGAGTCAATTGGTTCAAAGACAGAGCAAACCGCAACAAAGTATAGAAAATTCTTGGTACAAAATGTCTTGAGGAAGATAAAACCAGGTAAAGAAGATAAATATATAATGACCAATGTAGATTGTATTGAACAAGAACCAGGAAGCGTTGACTGCGGAGTTTTTGTAATCCTATGGTGTTATGCCTTTTATCGGAGTGGGGTGATAAAACAGAAGACATACATTCAAAAATATATTAACGAAGGACGAGCAATGATTATTAGGAAATTGTTGCGCAACAAATATTCACAATGCATAAACAGGGGAAAACGTTCTTAACTGATTAATCATCGATAATTTATTTTGTAAAGGGTGTTGGGAGGAGTTTGATTTAAGATTTAGACTTTTATTTAGAATTTTTTGATGGGTTTTTTTATCTATGTTTTATAAGTACTTGTTTTGTTTTGGAACTTTGATATGGTATTTTGGATGTTTTTGGATGTTTTAAAAACTTGATATGAAATATGAATGAAACAGGGTTTTGGTATTTTATTGATTGTTTTGTAGTTAAAAATAGCATGAAAATGAATGTGTAAAAGAAAAGTTAAAGCTTATGAATCCACAATAAAAGTAAAGAGAACTCACAACAAAACACAAAGTTCTCAGACAAATGAATGAGTACTACGAGGAAAATAGAGAGTACTTAGACAAAACGTGTGAGTACTCAGACAAATGTGTGAGTACTCTGACAACTGTGTAAGTACTCTGACAAATGTGTGAGGGATAGAGTAATCATACTATTATATAGAGTACTCATACAATTGTATAGAATGTTCAGTGTGATGTATAGAGTACTCATATAATTATATAGAGTACTCTGAAAAAAAGATAGAGTACTCATATAATTATATAGAGTACTCTGAGAAAAGATAGAGTACTCATATAAATATATAGAGTATTCATCAAAGTGGTAAAAAGTACTCAGACAATATAAATCAAAATTACAACAGATCAAAAGATTTTAACAAGAATGACATGCTTAAATCAAATTCAACTTCTACAACTTTAAAACATATAAATGTAGAAAATAGTTCAGTGGCACAAAAAAGTGAATCTAAACATTAACAAGAAGTCAATAAGCATGATTACAATTTAAAAACATAAGTTAAATTATGATTTGGGTGGAGCTCTACAAGTAGATTTGTTATGTCCCACCTTCTTGCAATTGCCACACCGAATTGAACGGACAACCTTCTCGGTGCATGAACGAAAGCGCTTAGTCTGAGGCCTACCAGGTGGAACCCTAACATCAGGAGCAAGAATAATCTGAGATTCGGGCACAGGGAATTCAACTTGAAAGGTAGACATAGCATGAATACTCGTTGAATAGGTCTTAACGTAGGATGAAGTGTGAAAGTATGACTCTACATACTCGAACGGATCACGAACGGAGGCACTAGATAGTGCACACAAACCATGCTGACAAGGGAAGCCGAGCTCTTGCCATTCACAACAAGAACAGGTACGGGCAGCTATATCTACCACCATAATAGGATTTGAGCCAACTTGAAACAAAGAAGCAGTGGATTGTTGAATGGTCCAAGTGCAGCTAAGACCGACATTAGTGTTATATAGCAACATAATAGCAGGACAAAGTGGTGAAGTCCACTTGGATGACTTTAGAGATCGTTCATAAATCCACTGCATTAACTTAACACGAAGAGCGTCAACAAGCTCGCAAACAGGAAGTCCCCTTTGTCGTATAATGTAGTAGTTAAACGACTCGACTGCATTAGAAGTCATCTCGCCATATCGTCTACCAGGGAAATAAGCATTTGCGTAATTTTCCCTTGGCAAACCCTTTAGGAAAGCTTTGACCTCCTTCTTTCCTTCCAGCAGGAATTTAGCCAGCTGTTGATCGTAATGTGCAACAGTAGGAGCATGCGCGACTCGCTTGAGCAGATACACCATCCTTTCACGGTAGAAAGTCGATCCGGAAATAGCAATTCAGAGGTTTTTCTCGATATGTTTAATGCAAAAACTGTGACTATCTTGAGGAAAAACATCCCTAACACCATTTAGTAGACCCTTGTGGCGGTCTGATATAAACGTGAGAAGGCGACCCTCGACAAGGGGCTTTAAAAACTGAAGAAATGCCGTCCAATTGTCGGTGTCCTCACCGGGAACAACGCCAAAAGAAACAGGGAATAAACCTGATTAGGAAAAACAGTAGAAAAGTGAGAAACAAGAACTAACAAAGAATGTATACAAAGAGAAAAAGTAATAAGTTGTTATGATACCTTGATCTCCATCCTTGGCAGTAGCAACGAGTAACGAGCCTTTGTACTTGGACTTGAGGAACGTAGCGTCCAGAAATAACATGGGGCGACATGACTTAAAACCAGTAATTGAACCACCAAAAGCAAAAAAACATCTGTGAAATACCCGTGTTTCAGGATCGCAATGAACCGAGAAAGCCGTGATTGGATCAAGATTCTGAAGCTTTTCAAAGTAAGATTGCAAACGATTGAATGAAGAGCCAATATCACCGTATAGAGTGTCCTTAGCCTTATTGATAGTAGACCAAGATGTTTTGTATGAAATATCGAAACCATAATTCTCCTTTAAGACAGTCTGAATCTCTCTAGGCCTGGAAGATGGTTTAGAACGAAGTTCATCGAAAATAACACGACTGAGAACTGAAGAATCCAACCGGGTGTGTGATGTTTTCTTGTAAACATGACCACAAGTGTGAATATTTCTATAAGAACGCAAATACCAAAATCCGTTTGTCTTTTCAACCGATGCGTATATATACCATTTGCAACCCTTCTCGATCTTGTAAAAGCACTGCGCGCTGATGCGAGTGTTCTTGTTATTGTGGATATAGTCGAAATCAAACCCATCAACAGCAGCTTGCTTGCAAAGAACGGAACGGAACTGCTCAGCACCACCCACAAAACACTGTCCAACACCTTCTAACCCCAGTTTCCAAGAATCACTCAACATAACCTTCTTTTCATGAATAAAATAGGCTGGATCAGGGGTAGAAGCAACAACAGAACGAATAGGTTCAACGGAGATTGGTTTAGAAATGCCAGATGATTCTGGAGAGGATATATTGTTGAATGAAGGGGTCCTGGAATCAGTAACATAAATATAAATCTTGTCATACACACCACGTCCAAGAATCCACTTAATTGTGCAGAAATCTGTTTCAGTTTCAAGAAGGGAGTCTTTGTACTCCCCTACAGTATAAGATATAACAACAGATTTAGATATCTGAGGCCACCTAGACTGAACAGAATTCTTTACTGAGTTAATGTCAATCAGCTGATGAAATGGGAGGAAAATTTGATCAGTTCCCATCTTGAACACAACAAGCACATCTTGTATCATTATAACTGTCAGCAGCAGAGTAAAAAGAAAGAAATTAAAACTAAGAGTATTTTCATAGAAACTGAGAGTATTTTATAAGACTCGGAGTACTCTGTAAAAACTGAGAGTAATTTAACAAACTAAGAGTATTTAATAAAAACTGAGAGCATACTACGAAAACTCAGAGTAATATGTAAAAACTGAGAGTATTCTATAAAACTGCGAGTATTCTATAAAACTGAGATTAATATGTAAAAACTGAGAGTATTCTATACAATAGAGAGTATTTAATGAAAACTGTTAGCACTCTACAAAACTCAGAGTACTCTATAAAAACTACGAGTAATCTATAAAACTCATAGTACATTACAAAAGTCTGAGTACTCCGCCTATTTGAAAAACAAAGAGTACTCTCAGAAATTTGAAAACAGTGACTATAGTACTGTACTGTACTATCATGCATGCAGCGGCTGTGATAAACCCTAACAATGGCAGATCGGAAAAAATTAACGTTCAAAGAGTAAAACAATGACATCAACACGGAAAGTGAGACGAATATAAGCAATAACATTCATATCATGAGCAAATTTACCATGAAACACATTAAAACGTAACAAAAACATCTAAAACGAGCATGATATAGTCACGTAATCGTATGTAGAATGGAAAAAAGTGAACAAACGACGATACATAGTGGATATTGTGAATAAACAGCGCTATTAAATACAGAAAACGCAAATAACACACACAAAGGTAAGAATCTGTTGAAAAAAAACAGTAAACATAAACGAAACAAACCTTAGAACGAAGGTAACAGTCAAAAATTAAGAGGAAATGCAGAAGATTATGACGTTATGAATCTATGAACACAAGGGAGGAAGGTTGAAATCGGATGGGGAGATTTGAAATAAATATGGAAAGCTTAGAAAAAGAGCTCACGAAAATGGAGAGAGAGAGGAGTAAAAGAAGCTCATGGAATTTACAAGAGAGAGGGGAAATGCAAAATAGTATATATATGAGACTAAAAATCATTTGAGGGTAGAAAGGTAACAGGGGTTTTGGGTTTCATGTGTTAAAAAGTTTCTGAGGTCTTTAGTAAGAAGAGGCTCTAGTAGGGGGTGGTATCTTGAAGAGGGGTGTGTCTTCAAGACCCTAAGTGTCATTATCTCTTGGTTAATTTATATTATATTATAATGTTTAGGGAGTTGAATAATATTTTAACCTTATTGTATTTGCCTACTCTTTCACCTCAACATGGTGCACCTACTTTGATTTGACCCATAGAAAGACCAACTGAAAAGTTTGTTATGAGAGAATCATCAGTTTCTCTATTTCTATAAGATATCAAAACTTTCCAATTACTATATCTAGCCATTTGTACCACTTCAATAGCCTCTGTCACTGTCCCTATCTGATTTACTAGAATCATAACTAATTTGATATCATTCAAAAACATTTAGATTATAGTAGTATAGTATAGGTTGATTCAAGTCAATCAATCTCTAATATGTAAATTTTGCATTGTGTGTTCACAGTTTGGTAACTTTACCATATATAATTAGATAAGCAAGAAGATGAGCCTTACAAGCTACCTCTTGTACATCGATATAAATACTTTTTGGATTTGATGTAAATCTATCATCTACCACAACCTAACACAATATATATTGTATAGAGACCAGTTAGGTGTACACAGTTTTGTCTATTTGTTTACATTGCAAACAAAAATGTGTCTTCCAACTCTAATTACCATTTTGCAATCTTAATTTGTCGATCAGCTAAATTATTTTCATGCCTAGGATAACTTTTTAAACAAGTTTGCTAGGATATCTCAATAAATATGATTTTGTATTGAGAAATGATATTGACCATTTTGTATCAAGTAAATAAAATTTCTTTTCGATTATATATCGATCAAAACTAATGGTATATATTCTATTTTTTAGGTCTTTTTAATGTAAAGAATCTTAATATAATTAGTGCTATACATGTGCTTATACTATCTTTCATATCTTGCATAAATTCTCATCAAAACATTTATGAAAACTTAGCATTTTATCTTCCACCTTTGATCCTCGAAGCCTCAACTTTATTCCACACTTCTAAAGATCATAATTTTTTTATCGTTGCTTATGCAATCTTATGCTTAGCTTCATAATTACTCCAAAACATACTTTCTAAACACATTCTATGTATGCATCTTTCTCTTTTGAGTCTCATAACATATATTTTTTTCAAGATCATTGAGACAGTTTATTATCAATTCATTCCATAACTTTGATTGGGTTTAGATCTTGTTCTTAACTTCATACTTGCTCTGAAACACTTTCTATGTTTGCATCTTTCTCTTTTGAGTCTCATAACATAAACCTTTTTCATGATCATTGAGACAATATCTTATCTAATTAGATCATTTCATAACTTTGATTGTGTTGAGATTTGACTTTTTCTTTATACTAAAAAAAATCTTAAAATATTATTTCTAACAACTTTTGTATTTTACGTTTTTGAATTTGAGCAACACATCACACATTTACTTAAACATTTTCGAATATGATATATCTTGCACCTTTCTTACCATAATTTTTTTATATTTCGAATTGGATTTCTAGTTGAACTATACAAAGTTTCACAAAATCTCATTTAAAACAACTTTCATGTAGATAAGATTTTCATTTGAGCAATTTGTAGTATAGTAAAATTCAAAAATACAATAGGAAACGACAACCTTGCTACCTCATAAATCAGCAACCTGATACAAAACGGTATACCAGTTTTGTATTTTTTCTAAAGTAAAATAGAGCCGTTTATGAGCGTTTGGATCCTAAATATTACAATTTGGAATTTTCCTTGAGCTATATAATGAGGTTGTTTCAAGGCGTAACTCATCCCATCTTACCCACAACTTAATACATCACTCAAGGGGTCATTACACAACATTCACAAGCTATTTTATCCATTTTATATTACTAGATAGATCTTGTTGTATTAATTGTATATCCACTTGAAGCAACCTCTCAGGATTCGAGATCATACACCAAACCTAAGAATCTGTAAAAGATAAAAAAGCAAAAGCAAGCGTAAATCAGAAACAACTAACTCTACTACTCTAAACAAAAACAAAAAAATTAACAAAAAATGTCCTTGGCGACGCGCCAAAAACTTATCGTCTGTCAATATCTGATAAGATAATCTTATAATCAACACCTCGAGAGATCACTCCCTTAAGTGTATGAGTTGTTTGCAAATAATAAGTAAGTATATTAGATCGTTCTCCACAAAGACTATAAGGTTAACTACTGTCGTATTTTTAGAAAACGTTGGGGATTTAGTTAGGATTACTAAAAGAAAAAAAAATTAAATGATACAATACTTGTTCGGTTTTCACTTAAGGACTAATATGCAATAAAAGTAAACTAAACTGTAATTAAACTAAGAATGAAAATAAACTTTGAAGAGTAAAAAATGAGCTTGAGTCATGCTAGTAATCCCCTTTAGTGACAAATGATGATTTCGGTTATAAGGACCAATTGGGATGTTCACATTAATTGGGATTCTAACTTCCTTCTAACTCCCTTGCGGGTAGTTTAGAAGACTACCTAATACTCAAAGAGACCTCTTTCGTGTGAACTCTAAACAGATTCTCGATGCTAAAGGCAATTACCGTATATGATTATCCGACTAGTCAAACACGCCAAGGAGACTAACGCACACCAGACGTATAAGTATTCTCTCCTTTCGAAAACTCCCCCGTCAGGGTGATAGTCTAGGGTACTAAGGGGCTGTTTATTATTTGATGAAGACAACTAATAAAGTCAATTCATAAACAACATGAATTCATTATCCAAATCAATCAAATGGAAATAATCCCAAATAATATTAAAATCAATCAAGGATTAACTATGGTTCATACATAATAGCAATACTCAAACTAATAATGTATAGTTTATACTTAAAGTAAAAAAACAAAGGATAAAAGTACAAGAATTATGTTTAGGACAATAAAATAATACAAATTACCCCAATAATGACGATGGAATGGTGTAGAAGTGGTGCAAAAGGGCTCAAACTTCCCCATTCTCTTCCCAGGCACTTCTTCTCCTATCTACCGTGTTTTCTAATGATGTGTTCAACCGCTTGTGGTACAACCAACCATCTAAAAATTCCTCACGTGTTTTTGAAATAAATTTATATTCATTATATATAATTTAGAAACGTTCGTATTATTCAACAAATATGTAATGTTTTTGAATCTAAAAAGTCATTTACATATTTTGAGAATTTTAAAATTCAAAATTCTATAATTGATGAGATAATTTTTTTATATTAGTGTTTTTACTTTTCTATATTAATTTTCTTTTTTTCCGACGCACGCTTTACAACATTCATTGTATTGCCGTTTCATTAGCTGGCATTGGCGTTTCATTAGTTGGCAAATAATTTATTTTGAAAACATACAAAAGATAATTGCTGCCGGCTCACTTTTCATAATGAAGCAAATCTATCATAATCTAGTTGGGAAGATTGTTTACTAAAATTTAAAATTTAGAATTTAAAATTTAAAATTTAAAAAATAAGCGGGTAAGCAGGGAAAATTGATTTTGCATGTACATCATATCTCTTTTATAAATTAAAAAAATAATAATTTTTGCTCTTTCACATGTTCTTCTCCAAATATTTGTTTATGCAACTATATATACTTATATGGTTGATCTAGTTTATGTGAGTTTTGGTTAGAACTACCACTATTCTCTTCTGTCTTTTTTGCATGCAAAGTAACACATTAATAAAGAAAATCCATTTATTGGTTAATTGTATATTATATTATAATATTTTGAGAGTTGGATAATATTTTAACATTTTCCTACTCTTTCTCACCGACATGGTGCACCTACTTTGATTTGACCCGTGGAAAGACCAACTAAAAAGTCTGTTATGAGAGAATCATTTTCTCCATTTCTATGAGATATCATAACTTTCCAATGAACATTTCTAGCCATTTACCACTTCAATAGCCTCTGTCATTGTCCCTATCTGATTTACCTGAATCATAACTAATTTGATATCATTTAAAAACATTTAGATTATAGTAGTATAATATAGGTTAGTTCAAGTCAATCAATTTCAAATATGTAAATTCTACATTGTGTGTTCACGGTTTGGTACCCTTACCATATAGAATTAGATAATCAAGAAGAAGAGCATTACAAGCTAAGTTAGATGGTCAAGCCCAGATATAAGTAACATTTGACCAAGTCAAATATGCCAAGCCAGCCAAGTCAAAATACACATCTCACACTTCACATATTACAACATCTTCACCTTGAAGTGTACAACACCAGAGTCAGCTCCAAGAACATCACTCCCATAGAGGTTATAGCAGAGGCACATACTCTCCATCATCATTGCCCAAGGTTCCTGGACAAAAATTAACCAACACACAACAAATCCAAACAAAGTTTGAATTTGGAGTTAGAAACCAGTTTAGTGCCCATATCAAAAGGCTTCAGTTCAGTTGAAATATTTCACCTCATTATTAAACAGAATATCTCTAATAAAATGATATTTTACATTAGTATGTTTAATCCTTTAATGATACACATGGTTTTTACTTTAATGAATTGCAATCTGACTATAAGAAAACACAACTGAGATACCTTTCACCAACCTAACATCCTTGAGGAAATTCTGCAACCATATTACTTCTTTAGCACAGTCTGTGATAGCAATACACTCAGACCCTGCAGTGGAAAGAGCTACCAGTGGTTGAAGCTGAGATCTCCAAGATATACAATTCTTGCCCAAGGTGAAACAATATGCTGTAGTAGACTTTCTAGAGTCTCTACAACCTGCAAAGTCAGAATCTACATAGCCAACTAGCTTAAATGGACAGTTATGGCTACCATTTATCAAACCAACAACTGAATTAGAATTCACATAAGCCATGACATATTCTATAGCTAACCAATGATCATAACCTGGATTTGACATAAATCTACTAAGCAAGGAGATAGCAAAAGACAAATCAGGTCTGGTACTTATCACAACATAAATAAGTGAACCTAAAACATTAGAGTAAGGCAACTTTTCCATTCTTAGAATATCAGATTGAGACTTGGGGCAAAGTTGTTTAGACAAAACAAAATATCTAGCCAAAGGCATCTATACATGTTTGCAATTAAGTTTTCCATATTTAGAAACTATCTATTTCAATTATGGTTTTTGATGTAACTTTAATATGCACTTATTCCTATCTCTATCAATGATCATGCCTAATATCTTTCTAGCATGACCTAATTCTTTCATATCAAACTTAGACTTCAAAGCATATTTCAGTTTATCAACCAAGGACAAAGAATTGCTAGTTAATTAGCATATCAGCAACATACAAAAGAATGTAAGTCCCAAATTTTTCTTCCCAAGTAAATTAAAAACAAAAAGCATACTTAGACCTCTGAAATTAACCCAAGAGATAAAACAGAAGAATCAAACCTTTTATACCATTGCCTTGGAGACTGTTTCAAGCCATATAGGGACTTCTTTAAAAGACAAATATGATCATGCAACATTGGATTAAGATAGCCTTCTTGCTGCCTCATATAAATTGTTTCTTCCAGATCACCATGCAAAAAAGTTATCTTAACATCAAGCTGCTCAATTTCAAGGTTAAAACATGCAACATGGGCTACCATAACCCTAATGGTTTTAAACTTAATAACAAGTGAGAAAGTTTTAGTAAAATCAATTTCTTTCCTCAAAGTATAACCTTTAGCCACTAACCTAGCCTTATACCTAAGCGGATCCTTCTCAGAACTACCCTCTTTAATTTTGTAAAGCTATTTACATTCTACAAGTTTAGCGTCACTAGGTTTAGCAACCAAAACCCAAGTTTTATTAAGTAGTAAAGATTTATACTCATCATTCATGGCATCAACCCAAAACTTCCTATCTTTACAACTAATAGCTTTAAGATAAGAGTAAGGTTCAAAATCCCTGACCTCTAATGCAGCTGTAAGTGCAGTATAAACAAGATCTGCATAGGAATACCTACTAGGGGCTCTTGTTTCCCTCCTCTGCCTATCTCTAGCCAGCTGGTAACCCTTAAGTCCTCCAACTGTTGACTCATCCAAGTGGTGACCCTCTTCATAGTCAGGTCTATCAGGCTGCTCAGTGCCTTCATCATCCTCCTGGTCTTGGGGTTGCTCCACTTGGTAGCCTCCAGCAGAAGACTCAAATATTACCGTTGGAAGCTTTTCTTGTGCTATATAATGAGGCTCCTTCAAGTCACTACTCACAATTTCGTCCCCTCAACTTGACATATTATTCAAGGGGTCATTACACAACATTCACAAGCTATTTTATCTATTTTATATTATTAGATAAAACCTGTTGTACTAATTATTATATCTACTCAAAGCAACCTCTCGGATTTGAGAGCATACACCCAACCTAAGAATTTGTGAAAGAGACAAAAGCAAGCGTAAAACAAAAACAACTAACTCTACTACACTAAACGATAACAAAAAAATAACAAAAATGTCCCCGACAACGGCACCAAAAACTTGTTGTCTCTCAAGATGTGATAAAATAATCTAATGATCAACACCTCGATATATCACTCCATGCAAAAATACGGTTCATTTGCAAGTAATAAGTAAGTTTATAAGACCATTCTCCGCACTGACTATGAGGTTAACTACTACCGTATTTTTAGAAAGCGTTGCAAATAAACTACGAAGAGTACAAAATGAGCTTGAGTCTTGCTAGTAATCCCCTATAGTGAAAAATGTTGATTATAGTTATAAGGACCGATTGGGAAGTTCATGTTAATTGGGATCCTAACTTCTAACTAATACTTTTCTAGGTAGTTTAGAAGGCTACCTAACACCGTAAGACACCTCTTCTGAGGAACTCTAAACAGATGCTCATCGATAAAGGAAATTACCCTATATGATTATCCGACTAGTCAAACCTGTCAAGGACACTAATGCACACCAGACGTATATGCATTATCTTTGTTCCCAAACCCCCCATCAGTGCGATAGTCTAGGGCAAAAAGGGGTTGTCTATGTTTTGATAAATATAAAGACAACTGATAATTTCAATTCATAAGCAACAAGATTCATTCCCAATTCAGTTAAATCTACATAATCCCAAAACAACATTAAAATGAATCAAGAATCAACTACGACCTATACATAATAGCAATAGTCAAGCGAATAATATCTAGTTCATACTTCAAACAATAAAATCAAATGATAAAAGTACACGAATCATGTTTAGGACAAGAAACTAATACAAATTAGTTTAAGAATGATGATGGAATGGTGTAAAAGTGGTGTAGTAAGACTCCAACTTCTCTTCTCTCTTTTCAGACTTTTTTCCTCCATTCTATCGTATTAGAAGTGTACAACTGCTTGTGGTACAACCAACAATCTAAACATTCCTCACGTGTCCTTAAAAGAAATTTATATTCATTATATATAATTTAAAAAATATTAGTATTATTCTACAAATATATAATATTTTGGAAAATGAAAAGTCATTTATATAATTTGAGAAATTTAAATTTCAAATTTCAATAATCGATAAGATACATTTTATTTCTTTTTCTATATTAGTGTTCTTATTTTTCTATATTAGTTTTTTTCCGATACACATTTTACAATATTCATTGCATTCACGTTTCATTAGCTGGCATGTGCGTTTCATTAGTTGACAGATATTTATTTTGAAAATATCAGTACAAAAGATAATTATTGCCGACTCACTTTCATCGATATATTGTAAATATTTAATGAGGCAAGTATGTCATAATCTGGTTGGGAAGATCGTTTACTATTTTTGAAATTTAAAATTCAAATAATAAGCGGGCGAGGGTGAGCGGGGAAAAAACTTATTTTACATGTATATTATTTTTTATATAAAATAAAAAAAATTAATCTTTACCCTTCACATTTTCTTCTCCAAATAATTGTTTATGCAACTATATATTTTTTATATTTTAGTCAAAACTAGTTGAGAAGATCTAGCAAAACATTGAGGTCAATTTGAGTTATAATCTATAATCTTTTTTTCTTTTTTTCTAATATGAGCCGTCATACTTGATGTATTGTTGATGATTTTTGCTTTTAATTTTTATTTATACATTTTCAAAATTGCCATATTAGCATATTTTTTTTATTAATAATATAGTTATATTAAGATTATATTTGAGAAAAAGATAATCAATTATATATATTTTTTTTTGGTCAAAAGGTAATTCTTGAAAATAGGACTTTATTGACAAAAAAAAAAAAAAAAAAACAGGTAGAAAACTCTATTTCTTAAACTCTATTTCCTAACAACGTTAATGTTTGAATTTCTCACTACCGTTTTTCTCAAACACACACAGACACACTAACTCGGTTAAAAAACACACTTTTTTTAAACAAATTTTTTTTCACTACAATTTCATCAATTATCATCTTCATTAGATCCTTCGATATTCAATTTTGATCAGAGATGCTCGTTGCGGCGATTCCTTCAACGGTTTGGTTGAACCTTTTCAAGCTCAGTAAGGTAACTCTACTTTTTTCTTTTGATTTTTGATTTTTGATTTTCGATTTTACAATTTTTTGTATTTTTATTAAAATTTTGTTGATTGTAATTATAATGCTGATAAATTTATGTATATTCATCTCTAGCTCAATCTAATAACTTTCATTTGTTATTCTCTCAACTGAATTCTAAAGGTTTAATTTTTATGTGAAAAGCCCTAAAGAATCAAACTTTGAATTTGATGGAAATGTAAATTTGTTAGCTTTTTGTATTGAATTTTATAATTTTATATCAATTTGTCTTTCTTGGAGAAAAATTAATTCATATGTTTCTGTATCTGAATTTTTTCTTTTAATTTCTCTGTAAGAAATGATTTGATCTTAAGATATTCATATTTATGTTAACAAAGAAATGACATGAATCAATTTCTGTAAAACTTCTTCATTTTCCAGTCTTTTTAATTTCTTTAAACATTTTTATGTATAGAATCTTTGATTGGAAGCTTTCTGAATTTAAGGTGTCTGTGTGTAATAATTAGGGATTCACCGATTTGTTACTGATTTTTTTTTTAAAAAAAAATTTCATTGTGTACTAAAATAGGTTGTTTCACATTTCAGACAAGCATATAATGTTCTGGGTAATATACTCAGGAGAAACTAGTGGATGTGTAGGAATTGGAGTGTTAAAATTTTCTTTTGTGTCTGAGAATAATAATGGGAGGTAATCGCACAAATACATCTTCAGAAGGAAGCAATTATGCTTTAAGAAATCAGCCTTTACATGGGTAATACAATTTGATTTTTTTTTTTTTTGTGTATCATAAATAATGTGTGACTCATTATGTTGATTTTATAGAAGGACTACTGGTCCTACAAGGCGATCAACTAAAGGGCAATGGACTCCTGCTGAGGTAAAACATTATATCTTTATTTTCTTATAGAATAAAATACTCTCTGTTAAATAAATGTTCTTGAGTTTATAATATTTGTGATGTGTAATGATTAATTTCAATATTTGTACAGGATGAGAAATTGAGAGCTGCTGTTGAACAATATAACGGAAAAAATTGGAAGAAGATAGGTACTATACAGTAATTACAATACATGAATTTTTCATTTATTTTTGGTCTCGGTTTTAACCTTTTTTTTACTATACAGCTGAATGCTTTAAAGATCGAACCGATGTACAATGTTTGCATAGGTGGCAAAAGGTTTTAAATCCAGAACTTGTGAAAGGTCCATGGTCTAAAGAAGTAAGTTAACTTTTCATGTATTATTATTACTTTTTCGTAACTATTCTTTACTTACTAATTAGCTTTGGCATTTTAACAAACAGGAGGATGAAATAATAATTCGTTTGGTCAATGAATATGGAGCTAAGAAATGGTCAACTCTTGCTCAACATTTACCTGGACGTATTGGAAAACAGTGTCGAGAAAGGTTAGTTTTGACTTTCGTTTCTACTTTTTATAACAGTTTAATCCATATAGTTTGTGTATTTGCTTAGGTGGCACAATCATTTAAACCCCTCGATAAATAAAGAAGCTTGGACACAAGATGAGGAACTTGCGCTAATTAAGGCTCATCAGATTTATGGAAATAAATGGGCAGAGTTAACTAAATGCTTACCTGGAAGGTACGTTTATGTTTAAGTTTATGTTTTGTTATATTGTATATTGAGTACTGAAACAAATTTTTGGTTTTATCAGGACAGATAATGCAATAAAAAATCATTGGAATAGTTCAGTAAAAAAGAAAGTGGATCAATATATAGCATCTGGGTTATTACAGCAATTTCAAGGGTTACCTAATAATATTATTACAGATTCAAACGCTTCATCATCTTCTAAAGTACAACAAAGTAGTGAAGATGAAACTCCTAAAGATGAAGGACCTGAATTAGAAGAAAATTCAGTTTCGGAATATAGTCAAAGCTCTACTATGATTGGTTGTTCACAAGCCACAAGTGATAATAATAATATAGTTCATTCAATAACCGAGGAAGAAACTAATATAGTGGACCCCACTGGCACAGAATCTGAATTAAACAATGTAATAACTGTAACAACAACTCCACAGGATCAGGATCAGGATCATGACTGGACCGAACAATCCATGATGCAGTACTTAAATGTGGACCCATCTGTTAACTTAGACGATGATTTCGAAATTACCTTTGATGAAACTGATGATGGGTCCCACTTTGATTTAGATACGTTGTATACACCTGGTATTGAACCTCTTCCCTTTAACATTGATTCATTAATCTCTGGTTTGGACCCTGATGATTCACAACTAGTTGATGATTTAGTGGATGATCAAGTGGTGGGTCCCACTGAATCAAGTTTATGTTACGAACCTCCTAGGTTTCCGAGTTTGGATATACCGTTTTTAAGCTGTGATCTAGTACAGAACAACAATGATACAATGCAACAAGAGTATAGTCCACTTGGGACCCGTCAAATTTGGTCATCTTACAATAGAGTTTGGGACACATCACCTTCTGGTGATAAAAACCCGGATACTCTTCTAAAAAGCGTCGCCAAAACTTCAACACCGTCTATTTTGAAGAAACGACATAGAGATTTAGTGTCACCTTTATCAGAAAAGAGAACTCAGAAGAAATTATACTCTAATTTGGGTAGAATTGGAAATGAAATTGAGGATAAAGAAAATATATATCCTGGAAATATCATAACTGAAAAAGAAGATCAATACATTCAAAACGTTGGACAAGGGAATAATGCTACTGAAATTGTAAGTATATTTTTTTTATTTAGTAAATACTTAAGCTTACGAGAATTAATTTTTTTTTGAAATTTAAAATAGGGTTCGGGATCTCTAAATGAACTAGATATGAACAAATTTTGTTATTTTTCTCCTGATCCTTTTGGGGTAAAAAGTGATAGACCTGTGGGTCGAAGTTTTAGTTCATTGGGGAATAAATACAAACAGAGAATGGAAGGTATTATTCCTACTCCATTATCAGAAAATCCATTCAAATCTTTGTTCCATGAAAATAACGATGAAACTGAGAAAAACGACGATGGATTAGTAAACATAAGCACGTAAGATTAATTTAATTATTCTTTACATATTTAGTTTATTTACTTTTTTATTTTTACTGTTTTTTTTTTACGCTCATAGTTTCGATGAAACACCTTCGAAAAGAGTTTTCGAATCTCCTAGAGCTTGGACTGCTCATTGGTTCCCAAACGCATTACTTGGCTTAAGAAGTGCTGATATGACATTTGAGGTAATTTTTTGCTTCCTATATTTAATAAAAGAAATTTATTTATCAATACTTAATTTACTTTTTTTTTCCAGGATTTTGGGAGTTTTATGAGCCCAGTAGATCAAAGCTATGATGCTATTGGGTTAATGAAGCAGTTAGGTGAGCAAAGTGCTTCAGCTTATGCTAATGCTCAGGAAGTTTTAGGAGATGAAACTCCTCAATCGATACTTAAGAAGAAACGTTCACTTGTAGAAGATTATGAACAGACTTCTAATGTTGTGGTAATGTTACTTGTTTAGATTTTTGTGATTTATTTATTTATTTTTTATTTAATTGTTGTGCTTATATATTATTATATGGGAATATTTGCAGAGTGAGAGACGTGTATTGGATTTCAGCGATTGTGGGACACCAGGGAAAGGGAAAGGGAAAGCTGTTGAGAGTGGGAAGGTTGTGAAAGGTGTAACAAGTTATTCGAGTCCTTCTTCTTATCTTATGAAAAGTTGTAGGTAAAGAGAGGGTTGTTTTATTAAATGACTTTTGGTATTTGGATTATTTATCAGACTTTTTATTTTTGTTATTATGAATTTGGGAACAAAAAAATGTAATATTGGATTTAGAACGTAGACATGAATGAGGTGAATGTGGTTTTGAATTGTTGGATTTATTCTTTTGTTGTAAATATTGATCAAAGGCCTAATGGTTTTTGATATTCGTGTTTTGGTTTGAATTGGTTTGGGCAAGGGAAGTGAGATTGAACTCAGAAAACATAGGTGAAAGAGACAAGTTTTCGCATATTTTCTAAATTTTTTAAAAAGAAAATGAAAATCATTTTCTGAATATATATTCTGAAAACAAAAACAGAAAATGTTTTCGAAAACCAAACAGAGCCGACTCGATTTCACATTTTTCAATATAGCAGTGTTTTCATTTAATTTTCTAGAAAACTGTTTTCATTTTCTCTAGCAAACACGTTTTTATTAGTATTTTTAAAAATATAGAAAATGAAAACAGAAAATACCCAATATTTGTATTAAGTTGTATAGTACAAATTACAAAAGATATGATTTTGATGACAGTCTTATATAGATTAGTCAACACAATATAGAGTTTAGTCAACCCCAAAGGCGAGCCATGTAGGAGGTCGGGGGACCATCCAAATTTTGGAAAATTATTTTTTGACTCTTAAATTTTTTTTTTAGAAAGAAACTTATGATCCCCCATAATTCGAGAACCTTTCACTTGGTCCCTCCAAACTCTTCCAAAATATCTAGGTCAACAATTGAAGGTTCAGTCCATAATTTTTTTTGCATAGTTTAGGGGCCTATAGTGCAATTAAACCCAAAAAAAAGCTTGTCCACCTTACAACCATCTTTTTTTTGTTCGAAATCTTTACAACCATCGAAAAATCATAGTATTCACACAAATAAGCCATTTGTAGATTATGCCTATAAACTAACTGATATCTTCATCAATTTTTCTTATAAGATCACCTTGAAATTATTAAATGTGAGATAGATATGATTATGTTGTATACTTATTTTTGAATTTACAATATGAAGGGGAGTCATGCTTAACGAATACTCCATATATATCGCTTTTTCTTGTCTTGTCATCATCAAAAAAAGGGAAAAATATTGACAAAAAATCTTTTAATTAGTCTAAATAAATTTTAATGTGACAAATTATTCTATGATCAAAATCTTGATTTTATATCACCTACAACCTTTTCCAAATTTATTTTTACTCTTCCAAAAACATACATTTCTAGTTTCACAAATTTTACACATGTTTTGTACCATATTTATTTTATGTATTATTAATCTTGAAATATGTTCAACTACAAATATTCTTACAATCTCGTAAGCAATATTTCTCATGCCGAAAGTTAATTCATTAGAGAAACGATACGCAAAATAAAAATCCGGAGATACAATCGATATCGGGATCCTAATTTAGTGAAAAGCGACACCCTGATTTAAAACGACATCCTATTTTTATGAAGAAAAATATATTTCCAATTTTGAAAATGAGACGTTGGATTCTTAGTCATTAGATAATTAAACGCGCACCAAGAAAATAGTACGATTGACAAAATCAGATATGAATCAAAACTGGATCTTAAATTCAAATTTTCATTTTATAAACGCCGGACTCCTTGAAGGCTGTAAATACTCACTTCTTTGAAGCATTAAACACACATGTCATCTTTCTCAACTACTAGCACTTTCAATCATAAACTCAAGCCATCTCAAGCACTCTCAAGCATTCGAATCTTCAAGTTATTATCATGGGTGAATTACCTATGGGGTCTTGGAGACCCTTTTTATGTCTAGAAATGGATCTCCTAAATTATTTTTCTCTAAAGTAGCCTTTTAAACCTTGCGAGTCAAACATATCCCTTAAGGCATATATAAGACAAGAAATAGATACTCTGTCTCTTCCATTATACTTTTTCTCTCTCTGGTGTCGCCTAGGGTGTGATAAAAATAAGATCAATTTAAGTATGGAAAACTATGCACTCTCACCCTAGACAGGCACAGTACTGCAAGTATTACAGGACGTATGCAAGTTTTAATGATAAGTAGAGTTCGTTCTCAGGGACTTAAGTGTGTTAATCGCGTAGGAACAGATAACGAGTAAAAGTAAATAATTAAAAGACAGAAAATAAAAGCAAATAGATTTCGAAATTATGAATTAAAACTAAGAAAATAAAGACAATAAAATAAAAGATTGAGAATATGAGATGAGAAGTATAGCTTAGGTTTTGCTAGTATGCACTAATCCTTCTAATTCTATCTATAAATCTAGTTCATAAGGGAGAATATTAGCTCTTGGTAATACTTAGTCAGGATTCTAAATTCCCCAAGCTTAGACCTTGAGAGCGACTAAGGGGGCTACGTCACAACCAAGAAGTGATTTCAAATAGGGTTATCAAACGCCACTAAGGCCCTAAGCAAATACTGCAATCTTGGTAATACGGTGGTTAAAACAAACCCTAATGACTATCTAGTTAGAAGTATGTTTTGTCAGAACTGCTATCGACACTAGACATTATGTGGTGGTTCAATAGTTAAACACCCTGTCAAGGAGACCATCTAACTACTCTTAAAACAATCCGAAAGTGATCAGTTCTAGGAAAGACATTAAATCAAAACACATAAGCAAATATAAAGTAAGAAGCTAATATCAGATTAAAACATATAATTCCCAAAGAAACTTAGATAGAAGAATTAGAATTCATAGATTATACATATGCAAAACCCAAGCTATGGGGAGTTTAGTTCATACCTGAAGGAAATAAACTAAAAGAAATAATAAAAGACATCATCTTGCTCTCTACAATAAACTGGAAGAATAAAACCTTAAGAACTAATTACTATGAGGCAAGGATGATTTACAAGTGATATAAGGGTGTATTTATAGGTGTTTAGAAGACCTAATTCGTTTTCTTGAGGAAGAGTTAAGGTAATGGACTTCTAGCCCAACTCAAATTCGTATGGAAATAAAGATAAACACTGCTGCGTTGTTTTGAGTGTATCTTCTTCGTTATTGGTCCGATTTTGCTCCACAAGATACCAAAAGAATCGCAACAGAATTATCTAGACCCTTCAGAAGGAAATCATCAGATTCGGACTATTTCTTAGGTAAAAACGCCTATCTTTGGACGTGTATGCAGAATCCCAGATTTAGGCAGCTTTTCCTTTTCCATCTTTTTAGCAATTCTTTCCTTATCTCCAATTACCATGCATATCTCTTTCCATAAGTTGTTGTCTTTGACTTGGAATCTAATTAATCTCCATAATTATCTTTAAAGCTACACACTAAATAAACAATTAAACCCAATATGCTCTAAAAACAATAATTCTACAAATCAAGACTCAAAATAGGAAAGTGCACTAAAACTCAAGAAAATCGACATTATTGACTTCTAAATCACTTAAAATGATGTCTCATCCTAACATTAATCTATCACAAATGTGGAGACATCAAGACCCCCAACTCAAAGTTGTATCGTCCCGATACAATAAAGATAAAAACATAGGGAAGTCTAGAAATACACACTTATAAAATTCTCAACACAAGGGAAAAAGCATAGCAGAATATATAGAATAAACCTTAAGCACATAACTCAGAAAATTTCATGCAATAATATTCATAAACTACATACCTGTACACTTCTCATATTCATAGTCAACACGGCTTGAATTCAAGATCAGATTAGTTTCGCAATGTAAGAAGGATTGGAACTTTACTCAGTTCCCCAAGAGAGCTATAGATTGTTCATCAATTCTCACTAGTATCCAAGGATCCACTTAACTAATCTCTAATGGCTCAATCACTTCTCAATTACATAGCAAAGAATCAAAAGGTCTTTAAGGTTGTAATGTAGGCTTAGGGACGGTATGATCATATATTTGGATAATTTGGAGTGAGCTTTTGGCTCTCTCCTCACTAGCCATCAACGAATCGCCCTAGAGCTTGAGTTACTCTCATAAAACGTTTCTCACTTAACCCAATTAATTCCTTGATACACAATTTAGCATCCCTAATAACCCAATTAAAGCTTAAAGTGTTCACATAAAAATCTACTTTGCCGGTCCGAATATATTTTTTCTTTTTCTTTTCAAATCAATTTTCTTTTATAGCTATGACTCTCTTTTAATGTTGAGATATCATGCTAATTTTCTCATATATATATTTTTTCTTTTAATGCCCTTGTTGGCAAAATTAGCTCGAAGCTTCTTTTTCATTCACTATTACCCCGACAAAGGGTTACAATATAAATCTGTGAATCATCATCAATATAAAGCACAAAGCACAATTAATAAGCTCAAAAATCCCAACAAAATAACAATTCCCATAATGGTGGACCCACCACCCCAAACTCAAGCTCTAAAACAACTGTCTATGCATCGCGATTCGAGTGCGGGTCATATGGAAAAGTCCTAAAATCTAAAGGATATGGCTTATAATGTGTTTCAATAAAAGGATTTAGAAAGGCTAGAAGGGGCTGAGAAGGATATAGCATATAATCTCAAAATCACAAGGTGAGAAGGTATAAAAAGGCTTCAAGGGCTTCAAAATATGAAAGAACCGCCTTAGTCACTTTCTACACTATGTAATTTAGAAAATTTCTTACCTTTAGCACTTTCATCAAATGGTTTTTCAACTAGCTTGGATCTCACGGCCTACACACTTCTCATGGTTTCCTGAGATCGAACATACTTTCTATCACATTGCTCACTAATCTTTTCTTTACTATCAACGTGTGTTTTCCTGCAAATACTCAAAGCATACAAATACATAGCTCATAAACATATTACTTACTATCATCAATCTACTGAACTTATGCTTTCAAGCTATTAAACACATTCTACATCTAATTCCCATGTATCAAAAATTTTAATTTCACCCAAAAAACAGAAAAATGGAGATGAGAGACAACGAATCCCCACACCCCCAACTCAAAAATGAGCCGTGTCCCCACGACTCGAAAAAGACTCGAAAAACAGAAATTAAAATTAGCAGATAAAAGCATATTTACAGAAATGGTAAGGGAGAAAGAGAACATACTCTCGAGACTATTGCCTCGCATCACTGATATCCAAGGTTGGAATTGCTGGACCTTTCGTTAATTGCTCAAGGAGTTTCATGATGTACACTTGATTAGCGTTGATTTGTGCCACATCATTGACTAAGGAAGTTTGAGCTGCTTCAAATTTCGTTAAACGCTCCTCCATCTTCACTTGCCAATTTTCCTCCTTTTCTTCCTTCGAGACTTGCGTAGAACCCGCTCTTCGAAGACTTTCTTTGATCCAAGCGTTATCAATATAACTCGTTTTAAACTCGAGTTTCTCCTCTTCACCCAATACTACATTCGCTTTTCGCACAAGACACGTGATCATAGTTGGAAATTTAACATTATAAACTGATTTAGGAGAGACCGAAAATCGTATCACCTCCTCATAGATCAACTGTGCCACATCAACTTCTTCTCCTCTAAAAATACAGTCCAACAGTAGTGCGTTCTTCATAGTCACATCCAAAGTTCGTGTGTTTCCAAAGACATTAGGAATAAGGAAATTGTGCCAAATTCTCGCATCTGCTTGAAGATATTTGTAAGGCCAAGGTGCCTTCAATTCTCCCTTATGTGATTGCACTTTCTCTTTGTCTAATACATGCTCAAAAAGTAATTCCTCATCAAAGATTTTTCGTTTAGCAACTGCTTCTTCAAATTTGCAAAAACCTTTCAGTTTCTTAAACTTGAAGTGGTTCCTAATCTCCTCAACTGTGAAAGGAACTAACTTTCCTCTAATCGGAACACCATCACTATCTCGGCTAAAAAGGCCTAAATAGAACTCCAAAACTAATTCAGGACATAATTCAGAACGTTTTACCATGAACGTAGACCAACCCAATTTCTCACCAAGCTCAAAGAATCTCTTGTATTCTCCATCTCTAATTTCTTCCTTGAATACTCTCTCATAAGCAAAAGGTAGTTCTTTTAATTGTTTTTCTGCAGAAGTCTTCAAGGCCTTTGAAGTATCCACTTTCTCTATAGGTATAAGATCTTGTTGAGGTTGAGTTCTCTCCTTTGCATAATAATAAAGCTTTTTACCATTACGATCATACGAAGGTTTCCCACTCTTCTTCACATTCTCTTTACCCTTGGATTTAGAACTAGCACCTTTGTCAATTGATTTCTTCTTGTTTAAATCCAATCCCTTGTTACTCTTCACCTCCCTCTTGTTAGCTAAGACTGTTGTTCTATTAGTCATCCTCAATTAACCCCCAACTCAAAGCTTTAGCAGCCCTTGAAATTTAAACTCTTGAATTAATGGTTGAACAAGCTTGATTTGGCTTAGGAAATATGAATTGATGATTAATCTCTATGTGGGTGAGGATGATTTGTAATGGGTTGGCATGGATTTTAGAAACTGTAGGATGAATTTGTAAAATTTGGCTCTTTGATTCTTCAATTTGAATGGATTTGGTGAGGATTGGGTATTCGATTCTCTCTTGTAATGATGTGGAGAGAAGGTTTGATGTGTTTTTCTTGATGATTGGGTAGTGTTTTGGTGATTGGTGAAGGTTTTGATGATCTTCAATGGAGTTAGGAGGGTTGTGGAGAAAAGAAAGAGGGTTAAGGTTTAATAAATTCGGAATAATAAGATTTATACCTCCTTTATAACTCAATCCCGTAGGTTTCTCTCTCTCTGGCGGCGCTGCGGACTACCCCTGCGGACCATGTGGTGCACTGCAGGGTAGTCCGCGACATCTGATGCTCGAAAATTTTTGCTCACTGGATTGGACCCGTGGTAGGACCCCGTGGCACGGGTTTTTGGCTCGCGGACTAGGGTCTGGTGTACCGGAGGGTACACCGCGGCATCTGTAGCTAACTCCGTCAAAATACCCGTGGCACGCGTTTTTGGGGCGCGGACCATGGTGCGGTGCAGGGGGGTAGTCCGCGGCGAATTTTTTCTTGTTTCTGGATCAAACCCGCGGTGCAACCCGTGGTACGGGTTTTGACCACGCGGACCATCCTTGCGGACCATGGGGTAGTCCGTGAGGTAGTCCGCGCAGGTCATTCTTGTGCTCCAAAAATTTTCCTCGCGTTTCCTAACTCGATTTCTCCAATTCCTACACACCAAAAACACTAATACCTTCCTCAAATATGCATTATCAACTAAAAACAACTAAAATAAACTTAAACTAAAAACGTAAAAGACATGAAAACATAAAAAAACTACGGGTTGTCTCCCGTACAACACTTTTGTTTTACGTGTTTCAAAGTTAGACGTTTACCTCTGTCAAGATTTACGAATATAGCCTCCCCAACAACGAGTAAGGCTATGAACGTCAACTAATCTGCGCTTGACCCCAGTTTTGGGGCGAATTTCGATCACTTTGGCTGAAACAACCTTAGTGACAATGAATGGTCCCATCCACGAGTCTTTGAAACTTCGTGGCCTATTCTCGCGTTTGTGGGCTTTCCATAGGACTTCATGGCCAACCCCAAACTCAATGTTTGGCTCAGTATCCACAGGCTTTAAGTGGATCTCCTCAGGAGGAACTTTGTGATGTGAAAGACTGTGGATGATAGGCACTGTGGGATCCAACTTCCTTGGTTTCTTACCCAAGACATAGAAGGTCTCAGATACATTCTTTGCATGAAGGGTGATGGTCCCATCTTGAAAGTTGATCACACTTTGACTTGTGGCCATGAAAGGCCGTCCAAGTATGATCGGAACCTGCTTATCTGCATCAAACTCAAGAATAACAAAGTCAGTAGGGATAGCGATATTACCTGCACGGACTAAGACGTTCTCCACTGTTCCCCATGTCCTCTTCACTGAGTTGTCAGCAAACTGCAACTTCACTGGAGTCTTCTCTGATTTCTGAAGTCCAAGTCTTTCGAACACGGACTTAGGCATAAGATTCACACCAGAACCCACATCGTACATAACTTTCACCTTGAGCATACCATGTAATTGAATAGGAAGGTTGAAACTTCCCGGATCTTTAAGCTTTGTAGGAAGCTCTTTCTCACTTCTTCTTGAAACTCTCAGGTTCTCTCTCGGGATCTCTACACTCGCTTCTTTCTCAGGAATAATTTGCGTATAAACTTGTTGCGGTGTAAGTCCTCTTTTCGCAATCTCAAGCATTTGGGCATTGATATTTTCAGGTTGGTACGCCTCTACAAATGTCTTGAGAATAGTGTCATCTTTTGGATTTGCTGGTTGAACATTAGGTGGCGATTCCACCTTCTCTTCTACTTTCTCTTCTAGCACAGCAGGTGCCACTTCATCTTTCGATTCCTCCTTTGAGGCTTCTTCCTCTTTCTCTTTAGCCAACTCAGCTGCATATTCCACTACCAATCGAATCTCCTCTTGCACCTTCCTTAGTAACTCTAAAAACTCGTCTTTCTCTTGATCATAAACTTCAGAATAGTCAGATTCCACGAGGCTAGACTCGGTTGGTTCTTCTTCAATACTGGGAACTTCCACGACACTAATGGCAGCATGTGATGCTTCCTCTTTTGCTTTTTCGATCTCAAGGCATATAGCCTTGCAAGCTTCGAACTCATCCTTGTCTCCACTTCCTTCGATTGCCTTTACTTCTTTTTGTTCTACAACACTTGTTAACACTTTGTTTAACTGTGTCACTTGAGTAGTGAGCATTCGAAGTATGGCATCGTGTCCTCTAACCTTCTCTTCTTGAGCGTTTATAGCTGTGTTCAAACGGTCTAGAGCTTGTACTATCTGTGTATTGTCCATAGATCCTTCTTGCGGATACTGAGGTAAAGCTTTCTGCTCTAATGAATCGGTATAGGCGTCTTGAGCAGGTTGTTGTGGAGGAGCAGGTCTATTTTGATATTGGTTTTGGTACTGACCTCTCTGTTGGTAAGAGTTGTTCTGGGGACGCTGTTGATATTGACCAGGATTAGCGGCCCCTTGTGGATTTGAGTATTGCATACCCGGATGGTTGCGATTGCCCCATCGGTTGGATATGAAGTAAACAGATTGCGGATTTGATTCGCACTCTTCCCATGCATGATAGTTAACTCCACATTGTTGACAACCTTGTGCTTCTTGTACTACCTTTGTAGCAGCTAAATTCTTCTCCATCGCGATTTTCAGCTCCTTGATTTGATTTTCTAATGAGGATATTTGAGCTGAGTTCGCAGTTTCTGCATCTAAATGAAGCGTTCCTCGGGTCTTTGCTACAGAAGCTCGCGTTGAGGGCCAACTTCTTTCTTGTTCCATAATATTTTCCAACACCTCGGAAGCTTCATTGTGATTCATGGACACAAAATTACCCTTTCCAATGTTATCCACCTTTTCTCTACCTTTATCATTAAGACCTTCGTAGAACATATCAAGTTGTAGAGCAGGTGTATAACCATGGAGCGGACATCTAGTTAATTTTTGTTGAAACCTTGTCCATGCTTCTCCCACTGTTTCTCCATCTTCTTGGCAAAATCTTGCAAGCTCGGTTTGATCTTTAAGTCTCATGCTCTTCGGATAAAATCGGTTAAAGAACGCGGCTTGAAGTCCTCTCCAAGAGTGAATGGTTCCATGTGGTTGTATTTCTAGCCAATCGCTAGCTCTTCCGGTCAAGAAAAACGAAAACATATGACAATACAGTTGCTCGCGTGTAATGCCTGGAGTAATGTAGGCATCACAAATCTGCATGAACTTCTGAATCGCTTTTACCGGATCTTGAATAGCTGTACCAGTGTAGATTCCGAAACTTTGAAATTGACTGAGCATACCCGGATCGGGTCTAAATTTGATATTCGGAATCTCAGGAGGGCGGTAACCGATGGGTTGAACATGGAATGGGACATTAAGGCCAGGTAGATCTTGTTCAACTCGGTTCTGTTGATTAAGGTTGTTATTCCCATTACCTCCTCCTGCTGGTAGTTGTACTCCTTCTTGTCTACCAAGTGGTAGCTCTTGTTGTTGTCCACCTTGTTGGTTATTCTGCACTCCACCGAGTGGTGGTCCAAGTGGTGGATCTTGATGTAATCCTCCTCCAACTGGTGGCTCTCGTTGGGATGCCATGACTCTTCTCAAGGCTCTTTCCTCACGAACTCGTTTGTTGTAAGGTTTGAAGCTCCTCTCAGGCTCCGATAAGGGAGGCCAAGAATTAAACACTGTGAAACCTGAAAAAGACTAAAGCAAACCCAAGCGTAAATCTGGAAAAATAAAAACTAAACTAAAAACTGAAAAGTAAAACTAATTAAAAACTAAAACTCGAAATAGATAACCCACACGCTAACGAGACACAAGTCCCCGGCAGCGGCGCCAAAAACTTGGTGTCGCCTAGGGTGTGATAAAAATAAGATCAATTTAAGTATGGAAAACTATGCACTCTCACCCTAGACAGGCACAATACTGTAAGTATTACATGACGTATGCAAGTTTTAATGATAAGTAGAGTTCGTTCTCAGGGACTTAAGTGTGTTAATCGCGTAGGAACAGATAACGAGTAAAAGTAAATAATTAAAAGACAGAAAATAAAAGCAAATAGATTTCGAAATTATGAATTAAAACTAAGAAAATAAAGACAATAAAATAAAAGATTGAGAATATGAGATGAGAAGTATAGCTTAGGTTTTGCTAGTATGCACTAATCCTTCTAATTCTATCTATAAATCTAGTTCATAAGGGAGAATATTAGCTCTTGGTAATACTTAGTCAGGATTCTAAATTCCCCAAGCTTAGACCTTGAGAGCGACTAAGGGGGCTACGTCACAACCAAGAAGTGATTTCAAATAGGGTTATCAAACGCCACTAAGGCCCTAAGCAAATACTGCAATCTTGGTGATACGGTGGTTAAAACAAACCCTAATGACTATCTAGTTAGAAGTATGTTTTGTCAGAACTGCTATCGACACTAGACATTATGTGGTGGTTCAATAGTTAAACACCCTGTCAAGGAGACCATCTAACTACTCTTAAAACAATCCGAAAGTGATCAGTTCTAGGAAAGACATTAAATCAAAACACATAAGCAAATATAAAGTAAGAAGCTAATATCAGATTAAAACATATAATTCCCAAAGAAACTTAGATAGAAGAATTAGAATTCATAGATTATACATATGCAAAACCCAAGCTATAGGGAGTTTAGTTCATACCTGAAGGAAATAAACTAAAAGAAATAATAAAAGACATCATCTTGCTCTCTACAATAAACTGGAAGAATAAAACCTTAAGAACTAATTACTATGAGGCAAGGATGATTTACAAGTGATATAAGGGTGTATTTATAGGTGTTTAGAAGACCTAATTCGTTTTCTTGAGGAAGAGTTAAGGTAATGGACTTCTAGCCCAACTCAAATTCGTATGGAAATAAAGATAAACACTGCTGCGTTGTTTTGAGTGTATCTTCTTCGTTATTGGTCCGATTTTGCTCCACAAGATACCAAAAGAATCGCAACAGAATTATCTAGACCCTTTAGAAGGAAATCATCAGATTCAGACTATTTCTTAGGTAAAAACGCCTATCTTTGGACGTGTATGCAGAATCCCAGATTTAGGCAACTTTTCCTTTTCCATCTTTTTAGCAATTCTTTCCTTATCTCCAATTACCATGCATATCTCTTTCCATAAGTTGTTGTCTTTGACTTGGACTCTAATTAATCTCCATAATTATCTTTAAAACTACACACTAAATAAACAATTAAACCCAATATGCTCTAAAAACAATAATTCTACAAATCAAGACTCAAAATAGGAAAGTGCACTAAAACTCAAGAAAATCGACATTATTGACTTCTAAATCACTTAAAATGATGTCTCATCCTAACATTAATCTATCACAAATGAGGAGACATCACTCTCCTCCTTCATTGAGTGTCAACTCAATGAGTATCAACTCATTGAGTATCAATACTTTTCAACTCCGACCACAACCCACCAATCACTTCTAATCACCGCCAGTGCTGCCAGAGAAAGAATTGAGTGCTTTGAAAAAAAACTGAGTGTTCGAAAAAAGTACTAGGTACTCGGTAAAGAAATGAGTGCCAGGAAAATTTACTGAGTACTCAGACAAATTTACTAAGTATTGGAAATAAATTATTTGAGTATCGATGAATATTACTGAGTATTGGGTGAAATGAATGAGTACGCTTTGTAAATTTCTAAAGTATGATTCAGAAATACCGAGTAATAGAAATTAAGCAAGTATTTACATACAAGGATAAATTTAGAACAATAAACTATAGTATATTTATTAATCAAAAGTTAATACAATACAAGAAAAAAAGTACATTGTAATACACATACTCAATAAAAATAAAACAAAAAACATCAACAACTGCACTCCTTTAAACGCCAAAAAATAAAAAAGGAAAAAGAAGAACTGAGGCATAATTGTCTTTTTGACATATAGTGTTAAAATTTGTTTGTGACATTCACTGAGAATAGCGGACTGGGTGGGGGTGCATATGTTTATAGGGGGTGTCTCCAACATCTCTTGGGTAATAATCTCTATTTTTATTTATAGAAAGCTTGACATTCCTCTTATTTTTATATAATCTTGAAAGAGCTTTTATTTAATTCTTATAAACACTTACCTTACTCTATCTCTATATTAGAAATTGGGTTTAACTGTATTTAGAGAAAATGGGTTTATTATCTCTTCGAAGAAAATAAGTCTTCCATTGACAAAAAACGGATATGAATCAAAACTGGATCTTGAATTCAGATTTTCATTTTATAAACGCCGGACTCCTTGAAGGATGTAAATACTCACTTCTTTGAAGCATTAAACACACATGTCATCTTTCTCAACTACTAGCACTTTCAATCATAAACTCAAGCCATCTCAAGCACTCTCAAGCATTCGAATCTTCAAGTTATTATCATGGGTGAATTACCTATGGGGTCTTGGAGATCCTCTTTGTGTCTAGAAGGGAATCTCCTAAATTATTTTTCTCTAAAGGAGCCTTTTAAACCTTGCGGGTCAAACATATCCCTTAAGGTATATATAAGACAAAAATAGACACTCAGTCCTTTCCATTATAGTTTTTCTCTCTCCTCCTTCATTGGGTGTCAACTCAATAACTATCAACTCATTGAGTATCAATACTTTCCAACTCCGACCACAACCCACCGATCACCTCCAGTCACCACCAATGCTGCCAGAGAAAGAATTGAGTGCTCAGAAAAAATTTGAGTGCTCTGAAAAAAGAATTGAGTGCTCGGAAAAAGTATTGAGTTCTCGGATAAAGAAATGAGTGCCATGAAAATTTACTGAGTACTCAGCCAAATTTACTGAGTATTGGAAATAAATCATCTGAGTATCGATGAATATTACTGAGTATTGGGTGAAATGAATGAGTATGCTTTGTAAATTTTTAAAGTATGATTCAGAAATATTGAGTAATAGAAATTAAACAAGTATTTACATACAAGGATAAATTTAGAACAATAAACCATAGTATATTAAAAATTCAAAAGTTAATACAATACAAGAAAAAAAGTACATTGCAACACACACACTTAATAAGAAGAAAATAAAAAACATCAACAACTGCACTAATTCAAACGCCAAAAAAAAAGGAAAAGAAGAACTGAGGCATAATTGTCTTTTTGACATATAGTGTTAAAATTTGTTTGTGACATTCGCTGATAAGAGTGGATTGGGTGGGGGTGCATATGTTTATAGGGTGTGTCTCCCAAATCTCTTGGGTAATAATCTCTATTTTTATATAATCTTGAAAGAGCTTTTATTTAATTCTTATAAACACTTAAACACTTACCTTACTCTATCTCTAGATTAGAAATTGGGTTTAATTGTATATAGAGAAAATGGGTTTATTATCTCTTCGAAGAAAATAAGTCCTTGAAGAGAATGAGTATGCTTTATAAATTTCTAAAGTATGATTCAGAAATATTGAGTAATAGAACTTAAACAAGTATTTACATACAAGGATAAATTTAGAACAATAAACTATAGTTTATTTAAAGTTCAAAAGTTAATACAATACAAGAAAAAAAAGTACATTGCAATACACATACTCAATAAAAAGAAAATAAAAAACATCAACAACTACACTCATTCAAACGCCAAAAAAAGAAAAGGAAAAAGAAGAACTGAGGCATAATTGCTTTTTGACATATAGTGTTAAAATTTGTTTGTAACGTTCACTGATAAGAGTGGGTTGGGTGGGGGTGCATATGTTTATAGGGGGTGTCTCCAAAATCTCTTGGGGGTAATAATCTCTATTTTTATATAATCTTGAAAGAGCTTTTATTTAATTCTTATAAACACTTAAACACTTACCTTACTCTATCTCTAGATTAGAAATTGGGTTTAATTGTATTTAGAGAAAATGGGTTTATTATCTCTTCAAAGAAAATAAGTCTTCCGTTGGAAGGGTTACTTGTGTAGATGATTACAAAAGAGAGTTTGGCTCGTGTGATCGAGCTCGGGTTGTGACTAATCTAGGAAAAATATCATTTGTATTTGTTTTGTATCACCTTTAAGAGATACTAAAACTTAGTGGAAAAGAAGTTTGAATATCCTAAGGGAAACCCTAGGTAGTGGATATAGGGTAACTGAACCACTTTGAACGATTGCATACTCTCCAAAACTTCCTATCTATTTTGGGGAGAATGCCTAATAGACCCCTTCAACCATGTGTATTACCCCTATAAAATACGTAGTCATTTTTACACTCCTTAAGAGGTCTTGTGTTCGAATCTTGTCAGAATCAACAACTTTTTTACCCTTTAAGAGGTCTTGGATCCGACTCTTGTCAACTTCTACAAAATAGTCTGATATGATGCATCAAGAAATTGCATAAGAATGTCATTAATAACCAATAATTAACTATGTTAAGTACAAAAAAATTAAATGATTTAACTTTCAAATTATCAAAATTATCAAGGACCATAAAGATAAAAGCAATAAGTAGTAGAATGTTGGTGTTGAGTAATGGAGAATTCTCATTACCCTCACTTCAAAAAGTTGAGTTACAGAAAATTTTTCATAACTCAAAAAAGAAAAAAAAATATAAGTAAAAGACGTTATTGTGTTATGGACAAAATCCCATTAACTCTGAAAAGTTTAAATGTTACTGTTGAGTTACAGGAAAATTCCCATAACGCGAGAAATTGAGTTACAAATATTTCTCATAATTTAATAAGGGAAAAACATCAAATAAAATATGCTAATGGGTTACGGGCAAAATCCCATAGCTTAGAAATGTTAAAATGTTATTGTTGAGTTATGAAAAAATTATCATAACTCAAAAAGTCATGGAAATTTTTTTGTAACTCGAAAAAGGAAAAACAATAAGTAAAATATGTTAGTGAATTACGAACGAACTCTCATAACTCAAAAAAATTGAGTTACGGGTAAATTAACATACAAAAATTTAGTTACAAGAAAATTTCCGTAACTCATAACAGAAGTCCAACACTTAAATACCACTGTTGAGTTACGGGATACTTCTCATAATCTAGTTTACACTTAGGATCCTTGAAAAATTCTTCAATATAAAACAATAGTTGGTGTAGGTCAGATTGAGTTACAAGAAAAAGTAAATATTGTGCTACGTTCTTCGTTCAAAATAAGGGTATGTTGGAAAGATTCAAAACATTGTGCCTTTCAAGGGCAAGAAAAACATTGTTGTGGTGGGAGAGAATAAAATAGAAAATGAAGGGTTTATCGAGCATTATTCCCTTATTCTGTGCTCTGATTTGGTTGTGTTATTCATTTGGGTTTCATCTCCCTTTCTATTGTATATTTTTAAGCTCTTCCGGTGTTTGATATATTGTCTCAACTAATTTTCGAATCATATATTAACGTAAAAACTATTTAAATTTGTAATAATATTGGTTAGTTTCCTATTCACCCCTTCTAAAACTTGCATAAACTTGTAAATCTGAGTTATTATATAGTAGCCATATACCTCCAAGGCAAATTTAGGATAGACTGCAACTAACCCTGACCCCAATTATCATGAGAAGGACAAAACATTAACAAAATGATACATAATCTCACTAACCTAAATATTTGCTCTCGACCCTAACTATTTATCCCTTCCCAATCTAAACATTTACACTTGCATACATATATACCTTCCTTGTAAATTTCCGCCGCGTTGACATGAACTGGATTATATTTTAGAAGAATTTGAATAGTTTTGATGGTCTTTTTTCCACTAATTCAATGCTCAACTTAACCAACATACACAATATATTTTCATTCAATATGGGATGATCCAATACCAATCATATGACACATACCTATTCATGTAAAAATTAATTATAGTAACTTACCTAGTTAATATAATGATATGTGTTTTATCAATATAATTAATGTTTATGATGTTAATATTGGACCATCCAATATGGGCCCAATTATAAAATTTAAGATCCCTAAGAAGTTAGTATGGATCCCGTCTATATTTTAAGATCATAAAATTTCAAACCCTATAAGAATTTATACTGTGTACATATTAGATATAATTTTTTTTAAAGCCACAAGTTATCTAGATCTAGGTTCCAAGCGGCATATGAACATTTCAGAACAGATTTCCTCCATGGATAAAACAAAAGAAGAAGAACGGAAATTATTTTTAGTTTCGCAAATGAGTTTTGTTCTTACTATTGAGTAAAGGTTTTTACCATATTTTTCATTTTTAATACTATTTATTTGTATTTTTTAGCTGCGATCTATTTTTTCATGACAAAAAAATATGTCAATACAATTAATAAATTAAATTAAACTATTTGATTATGTTAAAAGACCTATTTATAGTGTAAAATTTTGAAATTCTAAATTGTTAATTTCTTCTAATTTTTTAACGTTAATTATTTTTTTTGTTAAATCTCTCTAATGTTTATAATATAACTTTTTTAATGTTTATAATATTTTATTAACAAAAATAAGATCGATGGTCATTACATTTCGACAATAAATAAATCTTTTTGATAATTATCTTGGTAAGTCTTGGTTTTTATAATACTTGTAAAGCTTTTTTTGTTCTTTATTGATTTTGGATTTTGTTTCTTTAAATATTGATAAACTTAAATTGATCTGAATAATGAGATTCGAATGACATTTTAGAAATAAACAATTTTAAAATATCGTTCCACTGTTTGCTTCATTTAAGTCAGATTAAAAATTTTTATTTATGGTTTGCATGTTTCCCATAAAATGTCCACATCCTGATGACAATGCAAGATTAGACATACCAGCCGAAGAGTAATATAGGTATGATTGTAGGAAGATAGATGTCTAGTGTGCATAGACATGTTTAGATGATCGAGATAAATGTGTGTTGCACATGTAAATAAAGATCGTGTTTAGTGAGATAATATGGAAGTGATGAAAGGTCCATTTCTGAGCAGAAAATTGCCACCACTTCTCAAACAGGTTAGCTTCTTTGTGACAACTGATTTGGCAATTTCATGTAATTATAAGAAACTTGCATGGTATCTGATGTACACATTGCTGTATCTTGTAGATTCTATATACTAAGAAGGAATTTACCTTGTAAGCAGCTCTGTCAAGGTATAAATAAATGACATCCTTCATCCTTTTGCTTTTATTGTCCTTCATATTCATGAATGTATTGCTTTTTTATTCAGATAGCGCACAAAGTTGGATTCCAACAACACTCAACAAAAAGAAAACGATAAAAAATTAGAAGTTGAGCACTCACTCAATTCATGCATTCAAACGACAAAATAAAAATAAAAAAAATAAAAACCGGTCAGAACGAAATTGAACAACTCCATGTGAAATGCAGAGTCTTCGGTTAGAAACTGTTGAGTAGACTCGAAAAAATAAAATTAAACAAGAAAATATAGACAACAAAATTCATAATTTATATTTTAGTAATATATAAAATTACATTCAAATGCTAAAACCTTAAAACTAGAAGTCACCAATATTTTGTAAGAAAAAAAACACAATACTCAACAAAAAGAAAAAAAATTAAAAGTCGGTCACTTACCCAGTTCATAAATTCAAATGAAAAATGAAAAGAAATAAAAGGTGGTCAAATCGAACTCGAATAGCTCCATGTAGGGCCGCAAACGAACTGATCCGAACCGAACTTTAGCTCTTTTGATTTTGTTTGTGATATTTTAGTGAGCTTGAGTTTGGTTTGAGTTTGAAACAAACCAAGCCGAGCCGACCTTTGGCTTTCTTGAATTTGGTTCGTTAATTAACGAGTTGAACTCAAACAAACCCTTAGCGAACTTATTTTTTTCAAGCTTGAGTTCAGTTTGAATTGGTTCATTTGAGTCTCATTTATTTTTTTATGATATATATGTGTATATATGTGTGTATATATATATATATATATATATATTTGGAATTTTATGTGATTTAGAATGAAGTTAAGTAAAACTAATATACAACACATTACATAATTTGACTTGAATAAAAAAATACACTTACCAAATATAGAATATATACACATACATATAAAATTGATAATTTTTAATTAAATATATCTACCGAACCTATTAACGAGCTCCTAATGAAATTTTATCAAAATGTTCACGAGTTTAAGGAGTCGAGCTTATACAAGTTTGAGTTTGTCTCGTCTAGTAAACGAGCCTAAATTTAAAGCTTGAGCTTGGTTTGTTTAACTAACGAGTTGAACTTAAACAAACTTTTAGTGAACTCAAACTCGTGCCCTTGAGAGTATTGGTTCATTTGCAGCCCTAACTCCATGTGAGAATGGCTAGATCGAACTCGAATTCAAATAAAAGTTGGTTGCTTCTTCATCATGGTGCGAGAAAGACCAGCTTCAAGAAGTAAAAAAAGCAAAGATGAACTTTCAAGAAGTCAAAAAAGACAAAAAATGACCCGAAAAGTCAAAAAATCACTTGAAACTCAATGAAGATATGTTTTACAATCAGACTGAAACCTACAAATAAATTCCACAGATGATCCAAGAGGAGTTAGAAGCTGAATGAGCAACTGGTGTAAAGTTCTATGAAAGACGCACACATGAGAAAAATTGAGAATGATTTAGAGTCCAGATGGAGACGTTGTGCTCATTTTATGGCCCAAAAGTTACCGCTTTGCATAAAATCTAAAATTGAAGTGGATGGAGGCTTTTTAGATAATTGACCTAAGGAGAAACCCACTTGAAGTGAGTCCCACAAATTTAAGAACATATATAACACTTTATCTTTCATCATTCACTCATAATTCATAAAGGGAGCAAAATATAACTAAGAGAAAGTTTGCATTTCTTCGTATCTTTACGCATTCATATCTTTATCTTTTCACACAATAAAATTGTAATTATTCTTTTCATTTAATTTTCCTTAACCATTGTATGTTTTATTCAACTACTATGTTTGACTTTCTTTTATTATGAAGTAAAAACCTAAGATATTGAGATTGATTATGCAACCATAGGTTTTACTCTTTTGATAATTATGTTAAATTTGGGTTTTATATATTTAGATGAGATTGAATATTCATGTTTCTCCGTATCTTGTATTGAATTATGATTACTTATATTGACCACATAATTGATTGATTAATATCCTTGAATTACACAGGGAAAAGGGGGAGGGTTGATGGTAAATCTAGGTAACTGAGAGTGTATTTGTCCTATAAAATCATAAGATCGTAGATTTATAGCCGCGATATAGGTAGGTGATTTAATCACTTATTGGTGTACCTAAGTTCATCCGAAAGGAACTCTTTGCTTTGCAAGTATCTTCTAATCACCTCGGATTAGTCTTTTGCCTTGATAATGGCATCCGATCACTTGGGTTTAGAGTGTTCTTTGAATCTGGGTTAGTGTTGACTTATCTATTGTGCCTTTATTAAATATAGATTACCCAATTAGAAACCTTAGGTGAAATCAATCATCCCGAACCCATCCATATCTTAACTATTTATGATCCATTTCCAAACTAAGTATTTACAGTTGAATACATATATACCTTTCGTATAAGTTTCTACTGTGTTAACTCGAACTGAATTATATTTTAAAATGGTTTGAATAATTTCGTTTATGTTTTTTACAATAACTCAATGCTCAATGTTTGTATCCAAACCAAATCTTAATCTGAGCAAACTCAAGTAAGTCTAGATCAGATGGTCAATCTGAAATAGTTTCGTTCATGTACATATTCTAATTAACATGGACATATCCTAAAAGAAAAAGAAGTTGGTTAAGTCCATTTTTCTTTATTTTTTCTTTGTAATTTCTAAGGGTAAGACTTCCATACAATATTGGATGCCCAATATATAAATCATGATCATTGGATATAATAATAAGACCCATATTTATAAATTAGTTTATATGATTTGGACCACGTGTCATAATATAATTGGTTAATCTTAATAGTGGTCCATCCAATATCTGATGGAAGAATACAAAATTAACCCAGTACAAAAAGTTCATGATTACCTAAATAATTCGTATTACCTTTTAATTTTTTTAATCCGGGCCCAATTTTAAAATTTAAAATCCTAAAGCAACTCAGGATCCATATAGACTCTAGGCTCATCATAAAAACTACAAACCCTAAAATACCAAAAATATGCTCATATTAGATATAAAAAAGTTTTAGCGCCGCAAACTATCTAGATCTCAGTTCCAAGCGGCCAAGACTCAACATTTTAGAACGAATTTCCTCCATATTGATAAAAAAAAAAGAAGGATTATCCTCCATAGATAAAAAAAGAAGAAGAAGAAAGCCAAAATCATTTCAATTTTGCAAATGGGTATTCGCATTGCTATTGAGTAAAGGTTTTTACAGATTTTTTTCATTTCTTATACTATTTTTTTGTACTTTTTTTGTTGCGATCTATTTTTTTATGATAAAAAAATATGTTCATAGAAATTAAATTAAACTATTTGATTAGGTTAAAGATCAATTCAAAGTTTAAATTATGAATGTTTAAATTATTAATTTTTTTTCCATTTTTTTTCCATATTTTTTATGATATTCATTGTTTTTTAAAATCTCATGAAGAATTTATTTGATAATTTTTCTAGTTGTAATTAGTACTAATTAAAATAAAATAATAAATAATTTTTTTAATGTTTAATAATTTATTGACAGAAATAAGATCGATGGTCATTATATTTCAACAAAAAAATTTCTTGGATTGTTATCTTGGTAAGTTTTTCCTTTTATAATAATTGTAAGACATTTTGTGTTCTTTATTTGATTTTAGATTTTATTTATTGAAATATAAATAAACTCAACTTTATTAATTATACAGTAAATTGCACAATAAATTTTTGAGATTTATGGTAAATGAATAGGAGATTGAGGCAAATAAAATATCCTGTATAAGATTTGTTTTGATCTATAAATTTTTTTCCATGGGGATATTTATTATAATTGAGAATGATAATATTATGTTTACCATTTTTTAGCTTTGAAGTGTGAATGAATATATTAATTCTTACATATAGGTTTAACTTATTTACCTTACTAGAAAGGTTAAAAAAAGTGTCTATATTCGATTGGATGATATAATTTTTTGACACACTTTGGTCATAGTAATATGTCAAGTCTGTATTTTCTTTTCTAGTGATTGATTATGCTAAATTATTTGATATTAGAGTATTTTAAACTAAACTAAACTACAATAAAGTTTTCATGGAGGTTCTAAGATTTAATAAAAGTGCATACTTTTTCTTTAGTTTTGTTTTTTCTATCATTTATGGTGGTTGTATTAACTTATAAATTTTATGAGAACATGAAATAATTAAATGTTATAAAACATCCTATTGATATTATTTAATTTAGCAAGACATGTTTTCATATTAATATTAATTTACCTGAATTACGAAATTCAGATGACATCTTAAAAATAAAGAATTTTATTAAATATTTTTACGTATGATTTGCATGTTTTCACTCGAATGTCCACGTCCTTATCAGTATCTTCTACTCAATCACATTTTTTGATAATGCAAACACAAAACTTATCTGTTTAAGTCCATTTTCAGATAATTCAATATGGTATACTGTCTTGAAAGATAAAAGGGTCATCAAGAAAGCGATTCAGCCATTAAGGGAACCAAGTCATCAATTGACACCACCTTTCAACATTTTTTATACGGTAACTTTTTGTAACACAATTCCTAATATACTCTTATATGACAATTTTATATTATTTACTTACAAGCAGTTGCAAATAATATGCTTATAATTTTTAATATTTTCAAATATCGTGCCGATTCACTGTTAATATTAAATTCAGTCATTTCGTGTCATGCCATATATTATAAATGACCTTAATGGTATAGCATGAATGTTATATTTGGC
Source organism: Nemophila menziesii (assembly GCA_029959085.1). Lineage (NCBI taxonomy): Eukaryota > Viridiplantae > Streptophyta > Magnoliopsida > Boraginales > Hydrophyllaceae > Nemophila > Nemophila menziesii. The sequence goes on from JARWIR010000006.1 coordinate 35,475,245, forward strand.
ATTGAATTGTGATTTTTTTATATGGTGGCAATATATTTTTTTTGTTAAACGACATTATTGAAAATATTATTATTGAAAGGTCAATTTACTTGATATAAGGTACATCGTTAATTTTTGTATAATCTCAAATAAAATATATGGTTTTCATTAATATATATATATATATCATTCAAGAATCATATTATCCAATATATCACATTGATACTATGATGTGATTTAAGTAGAAGAATATATGATTAAATTGAGAATATAAACGAATTGATTAAATATTGAATCAACCTTTTTAGTGATCCCTCAAATTATGATTGCCCTATTAGAATGATTTTGTTTGATATGCGTGTATAGTTATTTGGTTAACATGAAATTGAGATTATACTTTGTACATTGTATAAATGCAGGGGAAGGTAAAGTTACCGTTAACATTGTATACGTGCATATACATAGCTAATGTGCCGATGTTTGTGTTACACAGGTCATAGAAGCTATGATGTGGTTATGGCATCAAGAATCAATGAAGAGATATGCCCTGCCGTTCCTTCGTAAGTTTTCATATTGGCTTACAAATTTAGGTCTATACATGCTAATAATGTTATATAATGTTCTTTTGCAGTACAAGCGAGAGAACGATGGAAAGAAGGCGATTGCTGGAGTATACGAGAAGTGTGTGAATCTCTCTCGGAGACACAGACATCTTCTGATCCCAATGAAGACGAAGATCGAAATCCACACCGTTTGGTCGTTAGTTGTGTACAACAAGGAAAAACATACGCTACATCACTACAACTCAAGCAACCCAGCGAACAAAAACTTAATCTACATAGAGGCAGAGCGTATAACGAGGAAATGTATGAACCGACTAATGAACAACGCATGGTTGGGTGAGGTTGGGAATTGTAGGAAACCATTGTACGTGAAAAAACAGTTCGCGCTTCATAAACCAACGAGGCTGTGTGAAGATACATGCATCTACATCGGGAAAGTACAAGGTGCTTGACTACAGAAAGATGCGGAAATCAATCGTCCATATGCTGCTGAATGATGCTGGTACAACTGAGGTGGCAATTAACGCAAGATCGGGTGGTGTAGTCTAATTCGTCGTATTTGAAACCTATTTATTCTTATTATGTAAAAACTTTGGACAAGACTATGTGCCGTTTTGTATTACTTTGTTTGTTTGTGTTTTGAACAAATTAATTAAGTTAAAAGTTTGATTATGTTTGCATATAATGTGTAGCTGGTAGAAATTGTTATATGGTGGTACAGCCCACACATGCGTGTAACCGATACAAAGGATTCTATGTATGTGTATAATTTGAAACCACACTGCTAAGTAGGTCAGCCCACACATGTGTATAACTTCTATAAAAGGATTATGTGGTGGTACAACCCAGGAATGTGTAGAAGTTGAAAGCACAATGTTAAGTAGGTCTGCGTGATATATTATACATAACTATACATGACTAGGTCCAGACCCAATAAGAGCATTAAAAACCTATATGGGGACGGACCCATATAATGTAGATTACGTACCTGCAACCATACATTTAAAAAATAAAAATTACATCCACGAAAAGACAAATGTGTCACATCAATACACCCCATGTCAGCAAATAAGTGGAGAGAGGGTTTTATTTCGGTTTTAGATGTATAGAACATGGACAACGCGTTTAAACACACAAACATCTAAACTAAACACACTACTAAAAAAAGATAGAAGATTACAAAGTGAGGGTTTCAGAATCAACAGGGCAACAGAAGATCAAACACATAGTAATGAAGGTATGATACATACATATATACATATATATATATATATATAGTTGCTATGGTCATATTTCGTGTTCATAAAAACTGGTTGCATGTTAGGCTACGTATGTATGAATGTAAAATAAATAGTTGCTATTTAATAGGGTGTCCTGCAAAACTTTGTATGATTTCCATGGTAATAGTTTGGTGATTTCATTTGAAATATGTATTACAAGTTTTAACACTTCTTTTGGCTACAACCCATCATATGTCTTTCAATATGTGGTGCAGACCCGTCAGGTCTAAAGTTCTGGTTTACATGTGTGGGATACTATTAGGGGTTGTCATAATTGTATAGGTGAAGACACAGTGTGTTGAAGTATGTTTCAGGTACAGACCCAGTACGGTAATATTAAGTACATAGTGTGATATATGGGTCCGTACCCATGTGGGCCTATGTAGCAATCAATATGTGAGGGCTGTGGACATATGTGATATTGAATGAATCTTAATGTTCATGCAGGTTGAGCATACGAAATCGGTAAACATAGATACACATGTGCCGGAAGACGGTACCCAGATAATCTACGTTGGCTCGTCGGATGATAGTGACGACTTTGTTGTGCAGCCTGGACAACAACTACCGTCGCAATACTAGGCAGAGTACGAGACAGATGTGATAGTTCCGGAATCCCCTGACGTGGGTGGTAGTCGGTATAACCTTGATATGATACGTTTTGTTGTTCGAAGTGAGATACAAGGACTGCGAGACGAGATGGCAAAGGGAAGGGCGACAACTATAAACCTAACAGATTCCTCGAAATGGAGTTTGCCAAGTTGAAAAAACAACAACCTGGTGCTGGGTCGGTTTCTATGGATCGAGAACCAGTATTATGTCCACGTCCCTTGGTTTATGGTGATACAAAGGGGAAAGCTGTGGATACGGCTGAAGGATGTGATACCGATATCACAGTAGATGATGTGGTTAAGGAAAGCGACAGTTTGGGCGTCTCAAAATTGGTTACAGGTGCATCTGTAGTAGGGCCAGCTTTAGATGTTGAAGCCCCTGTGGTGTTCGGCTTGGATGGTAATGCTGTCAGTATTGGGAATGATACTCGAATGATATTAGGCACTGGTGATATGTATAACACTCCAAAAGTTGTGTTTAAATGTTTCGAAAGAACAGACTTGGTGGACGTACCGTACGTGCAAGTAGCGGGAGCGAAAGGTGTGAAAGTCGAGAATATAGAACATGATGTGTATTGCACCCCAACCAATTTGTTAAAGTGCTTCAGCAGCGCCGATAAGGTGCGAGGCAGGATGGAAGAGGTATGTAACGATACTAATGAGGTAGCGCGTTCAGAGATACACAACACACCTGCGAAACCTGCAAAACCTGCCTGTGGATACAAAGGACTTTCCGAAAGTGTTGGTGCTGTTCCTACATTCGACTTGGGGGTAAAAACACCGGAGGGAGTGCGAATGACAGAACGAGCACCAGAAGACACAATTAGTGTGCCGAGCAGTCTGTTAGGGGTTGCGAAAAATGTGAATAAGACTACGGAATCATATGACGACCATATCACTTTGGCGGAAATAGCTGCAAGATTAGTGGGTAGAGGTGTAAAGGTGGCTCAGACTGTATCCAAAGAAACATTAAAAAGGAAGTCAGTAGGTCCGACTTTACGAAGCAGCGTTGGGATGCAAGATAAGCTTGCACGAACATCAGCTGGAGTGGGTGGTGGTCGCGCACGTGTAGTCATTCAGAAACCAATTAAGAAACCAGGTATACGGGCACTGTCAAAGACATACGTGAGCAGATTAGCCGATAACACTATACTTAACCGCATATATGAGAACAATCCGGAATCAACCGTTGTTTGGAAGCTAAATAATCTGCAGGTTACTATAAAACATCTGATGGACGTTAACCGACAACGGGAAATCAAATGGCAGGTTAGTAATAATGTCCTATTTCAACAAATACGGCAAATGCTATGATTGCGTGTGATCGAATTTATTGTGGTCCAGCCCCATCTAAGTGTTATATGGGTGCAGTCCCATATAGAAGTGAAAAACTGCATTTGTTTTTTTATAGGTGCAGACCCATGTAGCTTATTGGATGTGATGGATTAAGTGAACAATTTTTAACCTTTGTTAGTAAATGTAGATGGGTATGGCCCCATATAGAGTTGACAATGTAGTATGTGCATCCCTATATAGAAGTAAAATATGTAGTATGTAGTATGTAAAGGTATAGACGCATCTAGAGTACTGCATCTAGTAGAGTAGCTAAACAACTTTAAACAATTGTTTGGGAAAATTATAAGGGTACAACCCAAAAATAACTATGGCCATGTAGTATGTAGTATGTGGCGGTATAGACCCATATAGTTTATTGAATGCATTATTATATGCTCTATATGAAATGGACGGGTACAACCCCATATAAAAATGAAATGCATAGTATGTAAACTGTGGAGGTGCAGACCCATGTAGTGTATTGGATTCATTCGTAGAATAGGGAACCAACTTTTAAAACTGAGATGAACAGCTTAGCTGGTACAACCCCATATAGAAGTGATACTGTAGTGTGTACTGTGTTGTTGTCCAGACCCATGTAGTTCATTTCCTGCATTACTAGATTATGTAGAGTACAAGTGGCATGTATATTGAGTGTTATATACTGCAAAAAAACGCAAAATCTGAAAATGTGACAGGTAATGGACGCGGTGATGCATGGGTGGAGAACAGATTTGTATAAGAAAAAGGACAGTGGTATGGACGATTTTCTGGGACTCTGCACGCAGTTATACACAAGGACAATGGTAATTTTAATTAGGTAACATGGACGAGATTCCATTGAAACTAACCAACTATTGAATGATGTGCAGTACTACTATAATAGAGGCTTTTAGGAACTGGAGAAAAAGCTCGTAGTCGATTCGTTCAGGAAGTTGAGCATGAACTACAGAACCGTTGTCATACCTATTATGACCAAGGTAGGTGGGATTACTTTTTGGAGCACACTGGTTTACAGATCCGTTGAGGGTGAGTTTTAACATTTTAGTTCAATAAAAAGGGGGGTCGGGAATGTGTGCGCACTCTCGGCGGAAATAAACGCTCAGAAGCTGTATAATATGTTGTGGGGGAAGGTTTTGTGAAATATACCGTGACGACATGAGCATCCCTGATGATAAGGTAAAGAAGGTTGAAATCTATAAAACATCCATAAGGGGGCAGGGAAGGGCGAGCATTATGGACTCTGGTGTGTACATCATGCTTTGCGTTCAAGATATATATAAAGGGGAGGAGGTCCGGGGGAGCTACACACCCACTGAGTACAAAGGGATGAGATGGACTATGGTGGAGAAGCTTATGAAGAAGGAGCACATGACGAAGGTGATGCGTGACGCAATCGATTTGACAAAGCCATACCCGTGATTGGTTAGATCGGGAGATAGTCGATGGCCAATATGGTTTTTTTTGTATTCATATTTAATGTAACCCAATGTATATTTTGTGTAACGAACAACTATGTTACCCGCGAGTTGAAACGCGGTATTGTACGTGAAAACACTACTTATGTTATGTATTAGAAACTAATTTTGTTGTCCGGTATTGCTTTTGTTTCTTTGTAATTCATTTTAAACGCCGTTAATATAGCGATATTTCGAGATGGGTCTGTACCATTATAACTATTGTTAGATATGGGTCCGTACCTAAATGGACTTTTGTATAGACCACCCTATCAATGGCTTAATAAAATGTATGAACCAAAATAAAAGTGTCAAGCCGATATGGGTCCGTACCCATCTTGGTTTCATTTAAGCAAAAAGGTGCACGCGTGATGGGTACAACCCTTATACATGTAAACGTTAAATGCTGGGGCCAGACCCATATGAATGCTGTAACGGTTATGTGGTGAGTGTGGGTACAACCTTACTTGAAGAATATATTATGTGGAAAACAGTGATTGAGAAAAAAGAATAAAATAAGTATGACCTGTCACATCAGCAGCTTTATGCATAGTATAGTCTATTGAACAATTTAAAAAACGCCACTTGTAGTATAACAACACACGTGTTGAATTGTATTCAACATACATCAGACGTGATCTGAGTAGGAGGTAACACAACACAACTCCAAAAACACCACAAAATCCATAAACGAACGCATCAAAAGTCATAAAACGTAGCAGTTGCTCGGGAAGTCCAGCATACATAAGGCTAAATACACCAAAAAACCCAGGTATGGTTGAAGCTCAACTTTTCGTACAGTAGGTAATAAATGTATGTGTACAGACCAGTGTACTGTAGTTGATGATGTTTTGTTTTTTGTTTGAGTTTCATGCTATGCATGGGTACAGACCAGTGTAATTTAGTTGCTGAATGTTTGTTTTTTAATTAAGGTTTTTATTTGTTTTTCATCTGTGAGTTGAATGGGTGTACGGGGTAGTTTCTGGTATTGATGGATGTCGTGTATTATGTATTTGACTAGGAATCAAAATCACTTTATGGGTGCAGCCCGTAGTATGTAGACAACTTGAATAGTATTGGTGCAGACCCATAAAGAACAAATAGTAGATAACAGATCAAAGACAATGTCCCCCGGGTCTGGACCCAACTAGATATGTAAGGGTTTTCCTACCTGGTATTGATGATGGATGTCGTGTATTATGTGTTTGACTAGGAATCAAAATCGCGTTATGGGTGTAGCCCGTAGTAGGTAGACAATTTGAATAAGTATGGGTGCAGACACATAAAGAACAAATAGTAGATAATAGATCAAAAACAATGACCACCGGGTCTGGACCCAACTAGATATGTAAGGGTATGTACCCATACGTCATTGGGTGGTATTTGGGTGGTATATATCATTACTCTTCATATTGATATTAAATTTACCTGATTTACGAGATTCGAATGACATTTAAGAAATAAATAATTTTAAATCGTTTCACTGTTTGCTTCATTTTAGTAGATTAAATATTTTTACTTATGATTTGCATGTTATCCATAGAATGTCCACATCCTGATGACAATGCAAGATTAGACATACCAGCCGGAGAGAAATTTATGTATGACTGCAGGAGATAGATGTCTAGTGTGCTTAGACATGTTTAGATGATCGATATAAATGTGTGTTGCACATGTCAAAGCGTGTATAGTGAGATAATAGGGGAAGTGATGAAAGGTTCATTTCTGAGCAGGCAAATTGCCACCACTTCTCAAACAGGTCAGCTTCTTCTCGCGACAACTGATTTGGCAATTCCATGTAATTCTAAGAAACTTGCGTGGTATCTGATGTACACATTGTTGTATATTGTAGATGCTATATACTAAGAAGGATTTTTCCTTCCAAGCAGCTTTGTCAAGGTATAAAAAGAAAATACCATTCTTCATCTTTTGCTTTTATTGTCCTTCATATTCATATAATATGTATTGCTTTTTTAATCAGACATCGCACAAAGTTGGATTTCAACAATACTCAACAAATAGAAAATGAAAAAAAAATTAAATCTTGAGCACTCACTCAGTTCATGAATTAAACGACAAAGTAAAAATAAAAAAAATAAAAACTAGTAAGAACAAAATTGAACAACTTCATGTGAAATGCTGAGTCTTCGGTTGGAAACTGTTGAGTAGACTTTAAAAAATAAAATTAAACAAGAAAATATAGCTCCATGTAAGGCTGAATATTAAAAGCTGGTCACTCACCCAGTTCGTAAATTCAAAAGAAAAAAGAAAAAAAATTAAAGGTGCTTAGATCGAACTCGTATAGCTCCATGTAGGGCTGCAAACATAACTGAGCCGAACCAAACTTTAGCTCTCTTGAGTTTGTTTGTGATATCTTAGTGAGATTGAGCTTTGTTTGAGTTTGAAACAAACCAAGCCGAGCCGAACTTTGGCTTTTTTGAGCTTGGTTCGTTAAGTAACGAGCCGAACTCAAACAAACCCTTAGCGAACTTATTTTTTTCAAGTTTGAGTTCAGCTTGGATTGGTTCATTTAAGTCTCGTTTATTTTTCTATGATATATATATTTTTGGAATTTTATGTGAATTAAAATGAAGTTAAGTAAAACTAATATACAACACATTACATAATTTGACTTGGATAAAAAAATAAACTTACCAGATATAGAATATATACCCATACATATAAAATTGATAATTTATAATTGAATATATCTACCAAACCTATTAACGAGCTCTTAATGAACTCTTATCAAATTGTTCACGAGTTTAACGAGTCGAGCTTATACAAGTTTGGGTTTGTCTCGTTTAGTAAACGATCCTGAATTCAAATCTTGAGCTTGGCCTGTTTAACTAACGAGTTGAACTCAAACAAACTTTTAGGGAACTCGAACTCGAGCCCTTGGCGAGAGTATCAGTTCATTTGCAACCCTAGCTCCATGTGATAATGGCAAGATTGAACTCGAATTCAAATAAAAGTTGGTTGCTTCTTCATCATGGTGTGAGAAAGTCCAGCTTCAAGAAGTCAAAAAAGCAAAGAGGAACTTTCAAGAAGTATAAAAAGACCTAAAATCACCCGAGAAGTCAAAGAATCACTTGAAACTAAATTAAGATATGTTTTACAATCAGACGGACCTACAAATAAATTCCACAGATGATCCAAGAGGAGTTAGAAGTTGAATAATAAACCGTTATAAAGTTCTAGGAAAGACGCATACATGAGAAAAATTGAGAATGATATAGAGTCGACGCTGTGCTTATTTTATGGCCCAAAAGTTACCCTTTGCATAAAATCTAAAATTCAAGTGGATGGAGGCTTTTTAAATAATTGACCTAGGGAGAAACCCACTTGAAGTGAGTCCCACAAATTTATGAACATATATAAGACTTTATCTTTCATCATTCACTCATAATTCATAAAGGGAGCAAAATATAACTAAGAGAAAGTTTTCATTTCTTTTTATCATTACGTATTCACATCTTTATCTTTTCACACAATAAAACTGTAATTATTCTTTTTATTTAATTTTCCTTAACCATTGTATGTTTTATTCAACTACTATGTTTGACTTTCTTTTATTATGAAGTAAAAACCTAAAACATTGAGATTTATTATGCAACCATAGGTTTTACTCATTGGATAATTATGTTAAATTTGTGCTTTATATATTTAGATGAGACTGAATATTCATGTTTCTCCATATCTTGTATTGAATTATGATTACTTATATTGACCACATAATTGATTGATTTATATCCTTGAATTACACACGTAAAAGGGGGAGGGTTTATGGTAACTCTAGGTAACTGAGAGTGTATTTGTCCTATAAAAACATAAGATCGTACATTTATAGCCGCGATATAGGTAGGTGATTTAATCACTTTTTGGTGTACCTAAGTTCATCCGAAAGGAACTCTTTGCCTTGCATGTAGCTTCTAATCACCTGGGATTAGTCTTTTGCCTTGATAATAACATCCGATCACTTGGGTTTAAAGTGTTTTTTGAATCTGGGATAGTGTTGAATCATCTATTTTGCCCTTATTAAATATAGATTACCCAATTAGAAACCTTAGGTGAAATCGATCATCCCGAACTCATCCATATCTTAATTATTTATGATCCATTTCCAAACTAATTATTTACACTTGAATACATATATACCTTTCGTATAAGTTTCTACCGTGTTAACTTGAACTGAATTTTATTTTAAAATGGTTTGAATAATTTCGTTTATCTTTTTTACAATAACTCAATGCTCAATGTGACCAACTAACCATATCGTATCCAAACAAAATCTTAATCTGAGCAGACTCAAGTAAGTCTATATTAGATGGCCAATCTGAAATAGTTTCTGTCATGTACAAATTCTAATTAACATGGAAATATCCTAAAAGAAAAAAAAGCCGGTTACGTCCATTTTCATTTATTTTTTCTTTGTAATTTCTAAGGGTAAGACTTCCATACAATATTTAATGTCCAATATATATATATATATATATATATATATATATATATATATATATATATATATATATATATATATATATATATCATGATCATTGGATATAATAATAAGACTCATATTTATAGATTAGTTTATATGATTTAGAACACTTGTCATAATATAATTGGCTAATTTTAATAGTGGTCCATCCAATATGTGATTGAAGAATACAAATTAACCTAGTACGAAAAAGTTCATGATTACCTAAATAATTCTTATTACCTTTTAATTTTTTTAATCCCGGCCCAATTTTAAAATTTAAGATCCAAAAGCAATGCAGGATCCAGTATAGACTCTAGCTCATCATAAAAATTACAAACCCTAAAAAACGAAAAATATGCTCATATTAGATATGAAATTTTTTACTATCTAGATCTGGAACAGCCAAGACTCAACATTTTAGAACGGATTTCCTCCGTAACGATAAAACAAACCAAGGACTTCCTCCATGGGTAAAACAAAAGAAGAAGAAGAAAGCCTAAATCATTTCAATTTTGCAAACGAGTTTTCTCATTGCTATTGAGTAAAGGTTTTTACAGATTTTTTTCATTTCGTATACTATTTATTTGTACTTTTTTGTTGTGATCTATTTTTTTATGATAAAAAAATGTGTCCGTAAAAATTAAATTAAACTATTTGATTAGGTTAAAGATCAGTTTGAAGTTTAAATTATGAATGCTTAAATTATTAGTTTTTTTTTCTAGATTTTTTATAACGTTCATTGTTTTTTAAAATCTCATGAAGAATTTATTTGATAATTTTTTTAGTTTAAATTAGTACTAATTACAATAAAATAATAAATAATTTTTTTAATGTTTAATAATTTATTGACAGAAATAAGATTGATGGTCATTATATTTCTAACAAATAAAAATCTTTTTGGATTGTTATCTTGGTAAGTCTTTCCTTTTATAATAATTGTAAGACATTTTGTGTTCTTTATTTGATTTCAGATTTTATTTATTAAAATATAAATAAACTCAACTTTATTAATTATACAGTAAATTGCACAATAAATTATTGAGATTTATGGTAAATGTATAGGAGATTGAGGCAAATAAAATATCCTGTATAAGATCTTGTTTGATCTATAAATTTTTTTACATGGGGATATTTATTATAATTGAAACTGATAATATTATGTTTACCATTTTTTAGCCTTGAATTGTGAATGAATATATTAATTCTTATATATAAGTTTAACTTATTTACCTTACTAGAAAGGTTAAAAAAAGTGTCTATATTGGATAGGATGATATAATTATTGACACACTTTGGTCATAGTAATATGTGAAGTCTGTATTTTCTTTTCTAGTGATTGATTATGCTAAATTATTTGATATTAGAGTATTTTAAACTAAACTAAACTACAACAAGGTTTTCATGGAGGTTCTAAGATTTAATAAAAGTGCATACTTTTTCTTTAGTTTTTGTTTTTTCTATCATTTATGGTGGTCGTATTAACTTATAAATTTTATGAGAACGGGAAATAATTAAATTATGTTATAAATCATCGTATTGATATTATATAATTTAGCAAGACATGTTTTCATGTTAATATTAATTTACTTGAATTTCGAAATTCTAATGACATCTTAAAAATTAAGAATTTTATTAAATATTTTTATGTATGATTTGCATGTTTGCACTAAAATGTCCACATCCTTATTAGTATTTTATACTCAATTACATTTTTTGATAAGTCAAACATAAAACTCATCTATTTAAGTCCATTTTCAGATAATGCAATATGGAATACAGTTTGGAGGGATAAAAGTGTCATCTCAATTGACACCACCTTTCAATATTTTTTATACGGTAATTTTTTGTAACACAATTCATAATATATTCTTATATGGCAGTTTTATATTATTTACTTACAAGCAGTTGCAAATAATATGCTTATAATCTTCAATATTTTCAAATATGGTGCCGATTCACTGTTAATATTAAAGCCAATCATTTCGTGTCATGTCATGTATTATGAATGACCTTAATGTTATAGCATGAATGTTATATTTGGCACTGAATTATGATTTTTTTTATATGGTGGCAATATTTTTTTTGTTAAACGACATTAGTGAAAATATTTTTATTGAAAGGTCAATTTATACATGGTTAATTTTTTATAATTTCAAATAATATATATGTTTTTCATTAAAATATAAATATATATATCATTCAAGAATCATATTATCCAATATATCACATTTATACTGTGATGTGATTTAAGTAGAAGAATTTATGATTAAATTGAGAATATAAACGATGATTAAATATTGAATCAACCTTTTAGTGATCCCTCAAATTACGAATACCCTATTAGAATGATTTTGTTTGGTATGCGTGTAAAGTTATTTTGTTAACATGAAATTGAGATTATACTTTGTACATTGTATAAATGCAGGGGATACACCTTATCCTTTAGTGTATCGGAAGACAAACCGCAGAGATAAGTGTAGAAGGAGAAGTCTCTAAAGATCGCCATCATAAAGTTGATGATAAGTCGTATCATAATGAGTATGAAGAGCATCCATAATTAGAGGTTAACGATGATTCCCTAGCTATCTGCCCGAGGATGTGCAGGCAATACCTTCTCCGCTTCAGGTGAAGGAGCATGTTGCACATGGCGGCATTCACAAGGATGACAAGGCTGACAGTGGCAGATGCTTGCTGACTCCTGGAGCTGGCCCAAGCGTTTCGTCAGGTCAGATAAGGGGTTATATCCTTGGCGCGCCTAGAAGATAAAAGACTTCAAGATTCTCCTTGAACAGGGCACCTTCTACATCAACACCGCAAGAGGAAGATGATATTGATCAGGTTGGCAAAACAGTCGATGTTGTGGCTACATCCCCAATACATGGAAATGAAGAAGCCTTGTATACTCCTACTACAAATGATAATGTATTGAGCAATTTTCCAAACATGGAAAATCCAACCGAAGAAATTCCTAATAATAGTATTGGAGTTCTGCTGAAGAAGAAACTCAAGGTTTTAGGTTGTTAGGGAGCAACGTATTCTACCCTGTAGGCACTTCAAATGGAATACCTAAACCATGCATTCTGAACAAGAATCTTGTTGAGTTTTTTCTTCTTGAGTCTCAAGAGGATAATTCCAAAAGGAGGGAGAGGTCTACCAAGGTCACAACCGAAAATGAGAGTGCACCAAGAAAAGGTCGCCAAGGTTAAGTTTTATCAATGGATTTCAAGACATTTATTCTAAACAGTTTCACAATCTGTTTTATTGTTTCCAGCTAAATTTTATTTCCAAATTACATTTTTTTGATTGAGTATTTAGTATTACATTCAATATTGAATGGATATTAAGTTATAAACAATACATTTGAATTAGCACCGCAAAAATATGCTCATATTAGATATGAAAATGTTTTAGATCTGCTAAAAATCTAGATCTTAGTTCCAAGCGGCCAAGACTCGACATTTTAGAACAGATTTCCTCCATGGATAAAACAAAAGAAATATTTCCTATATGGATAGAACAAAAGAATAAGAACGAAAGCCAAAATCATTTTCAATTTTGCAAATAGGTTTTGTCATTGCTATTGAGTATAGATTTTTATAGTATTTTTCATTTCTTATACTATTTGTTTGTACTTTATTGTTGCGATCTATTTTTTTGGCAAAAAAAGGTGTCAAATAGAAATAAAATTAAATTATTTAATTAGGTTAAAGATCCATTTGAAGTTTAAAATTATGATTGCTTAAATTATTAACTTTTTTAGATTTTTTATAATATTCATTGTTTTTTAAAATCTCTTTAAGAATTTATTTGATAATTTTTCCAGTGTTAATTAGTACTAATTACAATAAAATCTAAAAAAAATAAATGTTTAATAATTTATTAACAGAGATAAGATAGATAGTCATTATATTTCAACAAACAAAATCTTCTTGGATTGTCATCTTTGTAAGTCTTGCCTTTTCTAATAATTGTAAGACATTTCGTGTTCTTTATTTGATTTCAGATTTTGTTTTTCAAAATATAGATAAACATAACTTTATAAATTATATGGTAAATTGCACAATAACTTTTTGAGAGTTATGGTAAATGTATAAGGAACTGAGGCAAATAAAATATGTGTATAAGATCTTGTGCGATCTATAAATTTTTATCCAAGGGGTCATTTATTATAATTGAAAATGACAATATTATGTTTACCATTTTTTGGCATTGAAGTGTGTATGAATATATTAATTATTACATATATGATTAACTTATTTACCTTATTAGAAAAGTTAAACAAAGTGTCTATATTCGAGTGGATGATATAATGTTTTGAGCACCTTTCGTCATAGTAATATATGAAGTCTGTATTTTCTTTTCTAGTCCTTCATTATATAAATTATTTGATGTTAGAGTATTTGAAATTAAACTAAACTAAACTGCAATAAGGTTTTCATGGAGGTTTTAGGATGTAATAAAAGTGCATATTTTTTATTTGGTTTTTGTTTTTTCTAACATTTATGGCAACTGTATTAATTTACATATTATATGAGAACGGGAAATAATTAAATTATGTTATTAAACATCGTATTGATATTATTTGATTTAGCAAAACATATTTTTATATTAGAGTAATGATATATACAACCTAAAATCTACCACCCAAAGTCATACGACCCAAATACGACCTGATGACGTGGCGTGAATTGGTTGATAATAAATCATTAATTAGATCAAGAAATTAAATAGATTAACAATTTATAGCCAACCAATTCATGTTACGTCATTGGGTGGTATTTAGGTGGTATATATATCATTACTCTTCATATTGATATTAAATTTACCTGGTTTACGAGATTCGAATGACATTTTAGAAATAAATAATTTTAAAATATCGTTTCACTGTTTGCTTCATTTTAGTCGATTAAATATTTTTACTTATTATTTGCATGTTTTCTATTGAATGTCCACATCCTGATGACAATGTAAGATTAGACATACCAGCTGGAGAGCAATATAGGTATGACTGCAGGAGATAGATGTCTAGTGTGCTTAGATGATCGATATAAATGTGGGTTGCACATGTCAAAGCGTGTTTAGTTAGATAATAGGGGAAGTGATGAAAGGTCCATTTCTTAGCAGGCAAATTGCCACCACTTCTCAAACAGGCCAGCTTCTTCGTGACAACTGATTTGGCAATTCCATGTATTTCTAAGAAACTTGCATGGTATCTTATGTACACATTGTTGTATATTGTAGATGCTATATATTAAGAAGTAATTTTCCCTCCAAGCAGCTTTGTCAAGGTATAAAAAGAAAATGACATCCTTCATCTTTTTGCTTTTATTGTCCTTCATATTCATATATGTGTTGCTTTTTTAATCAGACAGCGCACAAAGTTGGATTTCAACAATACTCAACAAATAGAAAATGAAAAAAAATTGAAAGTTGAGCACTCACTCAGTTCATGAATTCAAATGACAAAGTTAAAATAAAAAAATAAAAACTGGTTAGAACGAAATTGAACAACTTCATGTGAAATGCTGAGTCTTTGGTTGGAAACTGTTGAGTAGACTTGAAAAAATAAAATTAAACAAGAAAATATACAACACATTACATAATTTGACTTGGATAAAAAAAATAAACTTACCAGATATAGAATATATACCCATACATATAAAATTGATAATTTATAATGAATATATCTAACAAACCTATTAACGAGCTCTTAATGAACTCTTATCAAACTGTTCACGAGTTTAACGAGTCGAGCTTATACAAGTTTTGGTTTGTCTCGTTTAGTAAACGATCCTGAATTCAAAGCTTGAGCTTGATCTGTTTAACTAACGAGTTGAACTCAAACTCGAGCCCTTGGCGAGAGAATCAGTTCATTTCAGCCCTAGCTTTATGTGAGAATGGCTAGATCGAACTCGAATTCAAATAAAAGCTGTTTGCTTCTTCATCATGGTGTGAGAAAGACCAGCTTCAAGAAGTCAAAAAAGCAAAGAGGAACTTTCAAGAAGTAAAAAAAGACCTAAAATGACCCGAGAAGTAAAAAATACCTTGAAACTCAATGAAGATATGTTTTACAATCAGACTGAAACCTACAAATAAATTCCACAAATGATCCAAGAAGAGTTAGAAGTTGAATGATAAACCGTTGTAAAGTTCTAGGAAAGACGCACACATGAGAAAAATTAAGAATGATATAGAGTCCAGATGGAGACGTTGTGCTCATTTTATGGCCCAAAAGTTACCGATTTGCATAAAATCTAAAATTCAAGCGGATGGAGGCTTTTTAGATAATTGACCTAGGGAGAAACCCACTTGAAGTGAGTCCCACAAATTTAAGAACATATATAAGACTTTATCTTTCATCATTCACTCATAATTCATATAGGGAGCAAAATATAACTAAGAGAAAGTTTGCATTTCTACGTATCTTTACGTATTCATATCTTTATCTTTTCACACAATAAAATTGTAATTATTCTTTTCATTTAATTTTCCTTAACCTTTGTATGTTTTATTCAACAACTATGTTTGACTTTCTTTTATTATGAAATAAAAACTTAAAACATTAAGATTTATTATGCAACCATAGGTTTTACTCATTGGATAATTATGTTAAATTTGGGTTTTATATATTTAGATGAGATTGAATATTCATTTTTCTCTGTATTTTGTATTGAAGTATGATTACTTATATTGACCACATAATTGATTGATTTATATCCTTGAATTACACACGGAAAAGGGGGAGGGTTGATGGTAAATCTAGGTAACTAAGAGTGTATTTGTCCTATAATATCATAAGATCGTAGATTTATAGCCACGATATAGGTAGGTGATTTAATCACTTTTTGGTGTACCTAAGTTCATTCGAAAGGAATTCTTTGCTTTGCAAGTAGCTTCTAATCACCTGGGATTAGTCTTTTGCCTTGATAATAGCATCTGATCACTTGGGTTTACAGTATTTTTTGAATCTGGGTTAGTGTTGAATTATCTATTGTGCCCTTATTAAATATAGATTACCCAATTAGAAACCTTAGGTGAAATCGATATGTCTAGATCAGATGGCCAATCTGAAATAGTTTCGTTTATGTACAGATTCTAATTAACATGGACATATCCTAAAAGAAAAAGAAGTCGGTTAAGTCTATTTTCCTTTATTTTGTTCTTTGCCATTTCTAAGGGTAAGACTTCCATACGATATTGGTTGCCCAATATATAAATATTGATCATTGGATTTAATAATAAGACACATATTTATAGATTAGTTTATATGATTTGGACCACGTGACATAATATAATTGGCTAATCTTAATAGTGGTCCATCCAGTACAAAAAGTTTCATGATTACCTAAATAATTCGTATTACCTTTTAACTTTTTTAATCCGGGCCCAATTTTAAAATTTAAAATCCAAAAGCAACTCAGGATCCATATAGACTCTAGGCTCATCATAAAAACTACAAACCCTAAAACACCAAAAATATGCTCATATTAGATATAAAAAAGTTTTAGCGCCGCAAACTATCTAGATCTCAGTTCCAAGCGGCCAAGAATCAACATTTTAGAACGGATTTCCTCCATAATGATAAAAAAAAGAAGGATTTCCTCCATGGATAAAACAAAAGAAGAAGAAAGCCAAAATTATTTCAATTTTGCAAATGGGTATTCTCATTGCTATTGAGTAAAGGGTTTACAGTTTTTTTTCATTTCTTATACTATTTATTTGTACTTTTTTTGTTGCATCTATTTTTTTATGATAAAAAAAATATGTTCATAGAAATTAAATTAAACTATTTGATTAGGTTAAAGATAAATTTGAAGTTTAAATTATGAATGCTTAAATTATTAGTTTTTTTCTCCAGATTTTTTTATAATATTCATTGTTTTTTACAATCTCATGAAGAATTTATTTGATAATTTTTCCTGTTGTAGTTAGTACTAATTACAATAAAATAATATATAATTTTTTTAATGTTTAATTATTTATTGACAGAAATAAGATCGATGGTCATTATATTTCAACAAATAAAAATCTTCTTGGATTGTTATCTTGGTAAGTTTTTCCTTTTATAATAATTGTAACACATTTTGTGTTCTTTATTTGATTTTGTATTTTATATATTGAAATATAAATAAACTCAACTTTATTAATTATACAGTAAATTATACAATAAATTTTTGAGATTTATGGTAAATGTATAGGAGTCTGAGGCAAATAAAATATGGTGTATAAGATCTGTTTTGATCTATAAATTTTTTTCCATGGGGATATTTATTATAATTGAAAATAATAATATTATGTTTATAATTTTTTAGCCTTGAAGTCTGAATGAATATATTAATTTTTACATATAGGTTTAACTTATTTACCTTACTAGAAAAGTAAAAAAAGTGTCTATATTCGATTGGATGATATAATTTTTTAACACACTTTGGTGATAGTAATATGTCAAGTCTATATTTTCTTTTCTGGTGATTGATTATGCTAAATTATTTGATATTAGGGTATTTTAAACTAAACTAAACTACAATAAAGTTTTCATGGAGGTTCTAAGATTTAATAAAAGTGCATACTTTTTCTTTAGTTTTGTTTTTCCTATCATTTATGGTGGTTGTATTAACTTATAAATTTTATGAGAACGGGAAATAATTAAATTATGTTATAAAACATCGTATTGATTTTATTTAATTTAGCAAGACATGTTTTCATATTAAATATTAATTTACCTAAATTAAAGAATTTTATTAAATATTCTAACGTATGGTTTGCATGTTTTCACTAGAATGTTCACATCCTTATAGTATCTTCTACTCAATTAAGTCCATTTTCAGATAATCCAAACATAAAACTTATCTGTTTAAGTCCATTTTCAGATAATTCAATATAGAATACTGTCTTGAAGGATAAAAGTGTCATCAAGAAAGCGATTCAGCCATTAAGGGAACCAAGTCGTCATCAATTGACACCACCTTTCAACATTTTTTATACGGTAAATTTTTGTAACACAATCATAACATACTCTTATATGACAGTTTTATATTATTTACTTACAAGCAGTTGCAAATAATATGCTTATAATCTTTAATATTTTCAAATATGGTGCTGATTTACTGTTAATATTAAAGTTAGTCATTTCGTGTCATGTCATATTTTATTAATGACCTTAATGGTATAGCTGTTATATTTGGCATTAAATTATGATTTTTTTTATATGGTGGCAATATATTTTTTTTGTTAAACAACATTATTGAAAATATTTTTATTGAAAGATCAATTTACTAGATATAAGGTACATCGTTAATTTTTTTATAATCTCAAATAATATATCTTTTACATTAATATATATATATATATATATATATATATCATTCAAGAATCATATTATCCAATATATCACATTTATACTATGATGTGATTTAAGTAGAAGAATATATGATTAAATTGAGAATATAAACGAATTGATTAAATATTGAATCAACCTTTTTAGTGATCCCTCAAATTATATTTGCCCTATTAGAATGATTTTGTTTGGTATGCGTGTATAGTTATTTGGTTAACATGAAATTGAGATTATACTTTGTACATTGTATAAATGCAGGGGATACACCTTAGCCTTGAAGGAAAAAGGAAGAAGTTGGCCATTTAGTGTATCAGAAGACAAACGGCAGAGATAAGTGTAGGAGGCGAAGTCTCTAAAGATCGCCATCATAAAGTTGATTTTAAGTTGTAACATAATGAGTATGAAGAGCATCCACAATTAGAGGTTAATGATGATTCCCCAGCTATCTGCCTGAGGATGTGCAGGCAATACCATATCCGCTTTAGGTGGAGGAGCATGTTGCACATGGTGGCACTGACAAGGATGACAGTGGCAGATGACTCAGACGGGTCGCCTCAACCAAGAAAAAGAAGATGCGTCTTGTCAAAGAAGATGAAATTGCTGACTCCTCGAGCTGGCCTAAGCGTTAAGGTACTATATCCTTGGCACGCCTAGAAGATGAAAGATTTCAAGATTCTCCTTGAACATGGCACCTTATACATCAACACCACTAGAGGAGGATGATATTAACCAGGTTGGCAAAACAGTCATGTTGTAGCTACATCCCAAATACTTGGAAATGAAGAAGCCTTGTATACTCCTACTACAAATGATAATGTATTGAGCAATTTTCGAAACATGGAAAATCCAACCGAAGAAATTCCTAATGATAGTATTGGAGTTCGACCCGAAACAGAAAAGGATGGAACTCTGAGAAAAAGGTTTTGTCGACGAACCAGTATTGAAGAAGAAGAAGAAACTCAAGGGTTTAGGTTGGTTGGGAGCAACTTAGTTTACCCTGAAGGCACTTCAAAAATGGTGTGCCTAAACCATGCATTATGAACTAGAATCATGTTGAGTTTTTTCTTCTTGAGTCTCAGGAGGATAATTCCAAAAGGAGGGAGAGGTCTACCAAGGTCACAACCGAAAAAGAGAGTGCGCCAAGAAGAGGTCGCCAAGGTTAAGTTTTATCAATGGGTTTCAAGACAATTATTCTAAACAGTTTCACAATCTGATTTATTGTTTCCACCTAAATTTTATTTCCAAAATACATTTTTTTTTGATTGAGTATTTAGTATTACATTCAATATTGAATTAATATTAAGTTATAAATAATACATTTGAATTAGCTCCGCAAAAATGTGCTCATATTAGATATGAAAATGTTTTAGATCTGCTAATAATCTAGATTTTAGTTCCAAGCGGCCAAGACTCGACATTTTAGAACAGATTTCCTCCATGGATAAAACAAAAGAAAGATTTACTATTTGGATAGAACAAAAGAAGAAGAACGAAAGCAAAAATCATTTTTAATTTTGCAAATGAGTTTTGGCATTGTTATTGAGTATAGATTTTTACAATACTTTTCATTTCTTATACTATTTACTTTATTGTTGCGATCTATTTTTTTTGGCAAAAAAAGGTGTCAAATAGAAACTAAATTAAACTATTTAATTAGGTTAAAGATCCATTTGAAGTTTAAAATTATGAATGCTTAAATTATTAATTTTTTTAGATTATTTATAAAATTCATTGTTTTTTAAAATATCTTTAAGAATTTATTTGATAATTTTTCCAGTTGTAATTAGTACTAATTACAATAAAATATAAAAAAACTAATGTTTAATAATTTATTAATAGAAATAAGATCATAGTCATTATATTTCAACAAACAAAATCTTCTTTGATTGTTATCTTTGTAAGTCTTGCCTTTTCTATTAATTGTAAGACATTTCATGTTCTTTATTTGATTTCAGATTTTTTTTATCAAAATATAGATAAACATAACTTTATAAATTATACAGTAAATTGTACAATAACTTTTTGAGAGTTATGGTAAATGTATAAGGAACTGAGGCAAATAAAATATCGTGTATAAAATCTTGTGCCATCTACAAATTTTTATCTAAGGGGATATTTATTATAATTGAAAATGGCAAAATTATGTTTACCATTTTTTGGCATTGAAGTGTGTATGAATATATTAATTATTACATATATGATTAACTTATTTACCTTATTAGAAAAGTTAAACAAAGTTTCTATATTCGAGTGGATGATATAATGTTTTGAGCACCTTTCGTCATAGTAATATATGAAATTTGTATTTTCTTTTCTAGTCCTTGATTATATAAATTATTTGATGTTAGAGTATTTGAAATTAAACTAAACTAAACTGCAGTAAGGTTTTCAGGGAGGTTTTAGGATGTAATAAAAGTTCATATTTTTTATTTGGTTTTTTTTCTAACATTTATGGCATCTGTATTAATTTATATATTATATGAGAACGGGAAATAATTAAATTATGTTATTAAACATCGTATTGATATTATTTGATTTAGCAAGACATATTTTCATATTAGAGTAATGATATATACCACCTAAAATCTACCACCCAAAGTCATTGAGAATGATATAGAGTCGACGTTGTGCTCATTTTATGGCCCAAAAGTTATCGCTTTGCATAAAATCTAAAATTCAAGTGGGTAGAGGCTTTTTAAATTATTGACCTAGGGAGAAACCCACTTGAAGTGAGTCCCGCAAACTTAAGAACATATATAAGACTTTATCTTTCATCATTCACTCATAATTCATAAAGGGAGCAAAATATAAGTAAGACAATGTTTGCATTTCTTTGTATCTTCACGTATTCATATCTTTACCTTTTCACACAATAAAGTTGTAATCATTCTTTTCATCTAATTTTCCTTAACCGTTGTATGTTTTATTCAACTACTATCTTTTTCTTTATTTCATCATGAAATAAAAACCTAAAAGCTTCAGATTGATTATGCATCCATAGGTTTTACTCATTGGATAATTATGTTAAATTTGGGGTTTTATATTTAGATGAGATTGAATATGCATGTTTCTCCATATCTTGTATTGAATTATTATTACTTATATTGACCACATAATTGATTGATTTATATCCTTGAATTACACTCGGAAAGGAGGGATGGGTTGATGGTAACTCTAGGTAACCGAGAGTGTATTTGTCCTTTATAATCATAGGATCATAGATGTATAGACGCGATATAGGTAGGTGATTTAATCACATTTTAGTGTACCTAAGTTTATCCGAAAGGAACTTTTTGCCTTAAAAGTAGCTTCGAATCACCTGGGATTATTTTGTTAGTATCTTCTACGGTAACTCAATGCTCAACGTGACCAACAAACAAACTGTATTGTATCCAAACCAAATCTTAAGCTGAGCAGTATTGCCTTTTAATTTTTTTAATCATGACCCAATTATAAGAGTTAAGATCCAAAAGTAACTCTGGGATCCAGTACAAACTCTAGGCTCATCATAAAAATTACAAACTCTAAAAAAACAAAAAATATGTTCATATTAGATATGAAAAAGTTTTAGCCCAGCAAATTATTTAGATCTCAGTTCCAAGCGGCCAAGACTCAACATTTTAGAACAGATTTTCTCCATGGATAAAAAAAAAGGATCTCTTCCATGGATAAAAGAAAAGAAGAAGAACTAACGCCAAAATCAGTGTCAATTTTGCAAATGGGTTTTGTTATTACTATTGAGTAAAGGTTTTTATAGAATTTTTCATTTCTTATGCTATTTATTTGTACTTTTTTGTTGCGATCTATTTTTTTTATTATAAAAAAATGTGTCAATAGAAATTAAATTAAACTATATCAATTTTAAGTTTAAATTATGAATGATTAAATTATTAGTCTTTTTTCAATTTTTTTATAATAATCATTGTTTCTCAAAATTTTTTTAAGAATTTATTTGATAATTTATCCAATTGTAATTAGTACTAATTATAATAAAATATCAACAGAAATAAGATCGATGATCATTATATTTCAACAAAATTTATATAATTTAAATTGAATTAACCTCCAAAACCATAGAGGGTTCTTCCTTGCCTCTTAAGAGCATCGACAACATCCATGGCAGTGACTGAATTTCTCTTTGCGTGCTCGCTCGGTGTGAGTTACAGCATCACGAATGACATTTTCCAAAAAGATCTTCAGAACACCACTAGTTTCTTCGTCAGACCGAGATAAGCTTCACACCTCCTCTACGAGCTAAACGCCTTATAGCTGGGCTTTGTGATTCCCTGAATGTTATCACGGAGAATCTTGGATTGTTATCTTGGTAAGTCTTGCCTTTTCTAATAATTGTATGACATTTTGTGTTCTTTCTTTGATTTCAGATTTTATTTATTAAAATATAAATAAACTTAACATTATTAATTATACATTAAATTGCAAATAAAATATTGTTTATAAGATCCTGTGCGATCTATAAATTTTTGTCCATGGAGATATTTATTATAATTGAAAATGATAATCTTATGTTTACCATTTTTTAGCCTTGAAGTATGTATGAATATATTAATTTTTACATATAGGATTAACTTATTTACCTTATTAGAAAGGTTAAACAAAGTGTTTATATTCGATTAGATGATATAATATTTTGACACACTTTAGTCATAGTAATATATGAAGTCTGTATTTTCTTTTCTAGTGTTTGATTATGCTAAATTATTTGATGTTAGTGTATTTTAAACTAAACTAAACTACAATAAGGTTTTCAGGGAGGTTCTAAGATCTAATAAAAGTGCATACTTTTTCTTTAGTTTATGTTTTTTCTAACATTTATGGTGGTTGTATCAATTTATAAATTTTATGAGAATGAGAAATAATTAAATTATTTTATAAAACATCGTATTGATATTATTTGATTTAGCAAGACATGTTTTCATATTAATATTAAATTTACCTGAATTTTGAAATTCTAATGACATTTTAAAAATAAAGAATTTTAAAATATCGTTTCACTATTTGGTGTATTTTAGTCTGTCCACGTCCTGATCATTATCTTCTACTCAATTATATTTTTTGATAATGCAAACACAAAACTTTTATGTCCATTTTTAGATAATTCAATATGGAATACTATCTTGGAGGAGAAAAGTGTAGGTAATCAAGTCATCAATTGACACCACCTTTCAACAATTTTCGGTAATTTTTAGTAACACAGTATATAATATATTATTATATGGCAGTTTTTTATTATTTACTTACAAGCAGTTGCAAATAATATGTTTATAATGTTTAATATTTTCAAATATGGTGTCGATTTCACTGTTAATATTAAAGTCAATCATTAGTGTCATGTCCATGATTATGAATGACCTTAATTTTATAGCCTGCATGAATATTCTGCATTGAATTATGAATTTTTTTATATGGTGACAATATTTTTTTTAAACGACATTATTGAAAAGTCAATTTACTTGATATAAGGTACATCTTTAATTTTCTTATAATCTCAAATAATATATATGTTTTTCTTTAAATATAAAAATATATATATATCATTCAAGAATCATATCATCCAATATATCACATTTATACTATGATGTGATTTAAGTAGAAGAGTTTATGATTAAATTGAGAATATAATTGAATTGATAAAATATTGAATCTAAATTTTTTAGTGATCCCTCAAAATGTGTTTGCCCTGTTAGAATGATTTTGTTTGGTATGCGTGTATAGATATTTGGTTAACATGAAATTGATATTGTACTCTATACATTGAATAAATGCAGGGGATATACCTTAGCCTTGAGGGCAAAAGGAATAACTTGGACATTTTATCAGACGACATATAGTGTTTCGACTATCAACTTCCTCACACTGTTTTGCAGATATAAATGTAGTAGGAGAAGTCTCTGAAGATCGCCAGCATGAAGTTGATGTTGAGCTGATGAGGATGAAGAGCAACCGAAATTAGAGGTTAACGATGATGCCGAGGGTGACATATGCTCTCTTAGTGAGTTGGACAAGCCCCAAGATGTGCAGGCAATACCGTCTCCGCTTTAGGTGGAGGAGCATGCTGCACATGGCGGCATGATGACAAGGAAGTGATGACTCTGACGGGTTGCCTCAACCAAGAAAAAAGAAGATGTGTCTTGTTAAAGAAGATGCAATGGCTGGAGCTGGCCCAAGCGTTTATAGATAAGGGTTTTTATCCCTGGCGATCCTAGAAGATGAAAGACTTCAAGATTCTCCTTGAACAAGGCACCTTCTACATCAACACCACAAGAGGAGGATGATAGTGATCAAGTAGGCAAAACAGACGATCTTGTGGCTACATCCCCAATACTTGGAATGAAGAAGTATTGAGCAATTTTCTAGACATGGAAATCCAACCGAAGTAATTCCTAATGACAGTATTGGAAATAAGCAGAAGCAGAAAAAAATGTAACTCCGAGAAAAGGGTTTTGTTGGGATCTTAACGACGAACCAAAAGAAGAAGAAACTCAAGGGTTTAGGTTGTTCGGGGGCACTTCAACTGGAGTGCCTGTATACCATGTATTCTGAACCAGAATCCTGCTGAGTTTTTTCTTCTTCAGATTGAGGAGGATAATTCCAGAAGAATGAGGGAGAGGTCTACCAAGGTCACAAGCGAAAAAGAAATTGCACCAAGAAGAGGTCGCCAAGGTTAAGTTTTATGAATGGGTTTCAAGACATATATTCTAAACAGTTTTACAATCTTATTTATTGTTTCCAACTAAATTTTATTTCCAAATCACATGTTATTGATTGAGTATTTAGAATTACATTTAGTGGTGAAAGGATATTATATTTTAAACTATACATTTGAATTAGCTCCGCAAAAGTGTGCTCATATTAGATATGAAAATGTTTTAGCTCCACAAATTATCTAGATCTTTGTTCCAAACGGCTAAGACTCGACATTTTAGAACGAATTTCCTCCATGGATAAAACAAAAGAAGGATTTCCTACTTGGAAGAATAACGAAAGCCAATATCATTTTCAATCTTGCAAATAGGTTTTGTCATTGCTATTGAGTAAAGATTTTTACAGTATTTTTCATTTCTTATACTATTTATTTGTACTTTTTTGTTGCAATCCATTTTTTATGGAAAAAAAAGGTGTCAATAGAAATTAAATTAAACTATTTGATTAGGTTAAAGATCTATTTGAAGTTTAAATATATTAATGCTTAAATTATTAATTTTTTCAGATTTTTTTATAATATACATTGTTTTTTAAAACTCTTTAAGAATTTATTTGATAATTTTTTCAGCTGTAATTAGTACTAATTACAATAAAATATAAAATAATTTTTTTAACGTTTAATAATTTATTAATAAAAATAAGACCAATCTTCTTGGTAAGTCTTGCCTTTTCTAATAATTGTAAGACATTTCGTGTTCTTAATTTGATTTCAGATTTTGTTTATTAAAATATAGATAAATTTAACTTTCTCAATTGTACAGTAAATTACACAATAACTTTTTGAGATTTATGGTAAATGCATAAAGAATTGAGGCAAATAAAATATTGTGCAGTCTATAAATTTTTGTCCATGGGATATTTATTATAATTGAAAATGACAATATTATATTTACCATTTTTAGCATTGAATTGTGTATGAATATATTAATTATTTCATATAGGATTAACTTATTTACCTTATTAGAAAAGTTAAACAAAGTGTCTATATTCTATTGAATGATATAATGTTTTGACAACCTTTGGTCATACTAATATATGAAATTTGTATTTTCTTTTCTAGTATTTGATTATACTAAATTATTAGATGTTAGATTATTTTAAGTAAAACAAAACTAACCTGCAATAAGATTTTCATGGAGGTTTTAGGATGTAATAAAACTGCATATTTTTTCTTTGGTTCTTGTTTTTTCTAACATTTATGGTGGTTGTATTAATTTATAAATTTTATGAGAACGGGAAATAATTGAATTATGTTATAAAACATCATATTGATATTATTTTATTTAGAAAAAAATATTTTCATATTAGAGTGATGATATATACCACCCAAATACCATCCAATGACGTGGCGTGAATTGGTTGGTAATAAATCGTTAATTAAATTAAGAAAATAAATAGATTAAGGTTTTATAGCCAACCAATTCACGCCACGTCATTGGGTGGTATATATCATTACTCTTCATATTAATATTAAATTTACCTGAATTACGTATTCCAATGACATTTTAGAAATAAAGAATTTTAAAATATCGTTTCACTATTTGCTACATTTTAGTCGATTAAATATTTTTACTTATGGTTTGCATGTTTTCCATAGAATGTCCACATCTTATTGACAATGCAAGATTAGACATACCAGCTAGAGAGCAATATAGGTATGATTGCAGGAGATAGATGTCTAGTGTTCTTAGACATGTTTAGACGATCGAGATAAATGTGTGTTGCACATGTAAATAAAGAGCGTGTTTAGTGAGATAATAGGGGAAGTGATGAAAGGTCCAATTCTGAGCAGGCAAATTGCCACCACTTCTCAAACAGGTATGCTTCTATCTGACAACTTATTTGACAATTCCATGTAATTCTAAGAAACTTGCATGGTATCTGATGTACACATTGTTGTATCTTGTAGATGCTATATACTAAGAAGGAATTTACCCTACCCGCAACTCTGTCAAGGTATGAAAAGAAAATGACATCCTTCATCTTTTTGTTTTTATTGTCCTTCATATTCATGAATGTGTTGATTTTTTAATCAGATAGCATGCAAAGTTGGATGTCAATAATAATCAACAAACAGAAAATGAAAAAGAAAAAAAATTAAAGGTTGAGCACTCACTCAGTTCATGAATTCAAACGACAAAGTAAAAATGAAAAAAAAATAAAAACTGGTTAGAACGAAATGGAACAACTCCATGTGAAACACTGAGTCTTCAGTTGGAAACTGTTGAGTAGACTTGAATAAAAATTTTACAACCAAATATAGCAAACAAAATTAATTATATATATATTTTAATAATAAAAAGTTACAAAATTATATTCAAATGCTAAAATCTTAAAACTAGAAGTCACCAATATTTGAATAAGAAAAAAACCCAATACTCAACAAAAAGAAAAAGAAAAAAAATTAAAATTTAGTCAGTCACCCAGTGCATGAATTCAAACGAGTAAAGATAAAAGAATAGTTGGTCAGATCGAACTCGAATAGCTCCATGTGAGAATGGCTAGATCGAACTCAAATGCAAATAAAAGTTGGTTGCTTCTTCATCATGGTGTGAGAAAGACCAGCTTCAAGAAGTCAAAAAAGCAAAGAGGATCTTTCAAGAAGTCGAAAAAGACAAAAAATGACCCAAGAAGTCAAAAAATCACTTGGAACTCAATGAAGATATGTTTTACAATCAGACTGAAACCTACAAATCAATTCCACATATCATCCGAGAGGAGTTAGAAGTTGAATGATATACCGTTGTAAAGTTCTAGGAAAGACTCACACATGAGAAAAATTGAGAATAATTTAGAGTCAGTGTGCTCATTTTATGGCCCAAAAGTTACCGCTTTGCATAAAATCTAAAATTCAAGTGGATGGAGGCTTTTAAGTTAATTGTCCTAGTGAGAAACCCACTTGAAGTGAGACCCACACATTTAATAACATATATAAGACTTTATCTTTCATCATTCACTCATAATTCATAAAGGGAGCAAAATACAAGTAAGATAACGTTTGCGTTTCTTTGTATCTTCACGTATTCATATCTTTATCATACAATAAAAATTGTAATTATTCTTTTCATTTAATTTTCCTTAACCATTGTAAGTTTTATTCAACCACTATGTTTTTCTTTCTTTTATTATGAAGTAAAAACCTAAAAGTTTTGAGACTGATTATGCAACCCTAGGTTTTACTCATTGGATAATTATGTTAAATTTGGGTTTTATATTTAGATGAGATTGAATATTCATATTTCTCCGTATCTTGTATTTAGTTATGATTACTTATATTGACAACATAATTGATTGATTTATATCCTTGAATTACACTAGGAAAGAGGGGAAGGTTGATGGTAACTCTAGGTAACCGAGTGTGTATTTGTCCTATAAAATCATAAGATCATATATGTAGGTGATTTAATCACTTTTTGGTGTACCTACATTCATCGAAAGGAACTCTTTGCCATGAAAATAGCTTCTAATCACTTAGAATTAGTCTTTTACCTTCTTGGGTTTAAAGTAATTTTTGAATCTAGGTTAGTGTTGAATTATCTATTTTGCCCTCACTGAATATAGATTACCCAAATAGAAACCTTAGGTGAAATCGATCATTCCGAACTCATCCATATCTTAACTATTTATGACCCCTTTCCAAACTAAGTATTTAAACTTGAATACGTATATACCTTCTGTATAAGTTTATGCCGTGTTAACTCGATATTTTAAAAGGGTTTGAATAATTTTGTTTGTCTTTTCTACAGTAACTCAACGCTCAATGTGACCAATAAACCATATAGTATCCAAACCAAATCTTAATCTGAGCAAAACAAGTAAGTCAAGATCAGATGGCCAATCTAATATATTTTTGGTCTTGTACAAATTCTAAAACAAGGACATATCCAAAAAGAAAAAAACCAGTTAAGTCCATTTTCCTTTAACTTGTAATTTCTTAAGGTAAGACTTCCATCCAATTGAATGTCTAATATATAAATTATGATCATTGGATATAATAACAAGACACATGTTTATAGATTAGTTTATGTAATTCTAAAAATATGGACCATGTATTGAATAATACCTTCAAAAATTGACTAATCTTAATATTGGACCATCTAATATTGGATTGAATAATACCTTCAAAAATTCATGATTACGAAAACAATCATGATTGCCTTTTAATTTTTTAAATCGCGGCCCAATTTTAAAATTTAAGATCCAAAAGCATCTCTGGATCCAATATAGACTCTAGTCTCATCATAAAAATAACAAACCCTAAAAAACTAATAATGCTCATATTAGATATAAATTTTTTTAGCACCGCAAAGTATCTAGATCCCACTTCCAAGCAGTCAAGACTCAACATTTTAGACGAATTTCCTCATCTATAAAACAAAAGAAGGATTTCCTCCATGGATGAAACAAAAGAAGAAGAACAAAAGTCAAAATCATTTTCAATTTTAAAAATGGGTTTTCTCATTGCTATTGAGTAAAGGTTTTTACAGAATTTTTCATATCTCATACTATTTATTTGTACTTCTTTGTTGCGATCTATTCTTGTATGATAAATAAATGTGTCCATATAAATTAAATTAAACTATTTGATTAGGTTACAGATCAATTTGAAGTTTAAATTAGTTTTTTTAAGATTTTTGGTAAAATTCATTGTTTTTTCAAATCTCTTGAAGAGTTTATTTGATAATTTTTCCAGTTGTAATTAGTACTAATTACAATAAAATATAAAATAATTTTTCTTAATGTTTAATAATTTATTGACAAAAATAATATCGATGGTCATTATATTTCAACAAACAAAAATCTTCTTGGATTGTAATCTTGGTAAGTCTTGCCTTATCTAATAATTGTAAGACATTTAGTGTTCTTTATTTGATTTCAAATTTTATTTATTAAAATATAAATAAACTTAACTTTATTAATTATACAGTAAATTACACAATAAATTTTAAAAATTTATGGTAAATGTATATGAGATTGAGGCAAATAAAATTTGTATATAAGATCTAGTGCGATTTATAAATATTTGTCCATGTATATTTATTATAATTAAAATTGATAATATTATATTTACTATTTTTTAGCCATGAAGTGTGTATGAATATATTAATTCTTACATATAGGATTAACTTATTTACCTTGTTAGAAAGGTTGAACAAAGTGCTTATATTCGATTGGATGATATAATTTTTGACACACTTTGGTCATAGTAATATATGAAGTCTGTATTGTCTTTTTTCTAGTGATTGATTATGCTAAATTATTTGATGTTAGAGTATTTTAAACTAAATTGAACAAAACTACAATAAGGTTTTCACGGAGGTTCTAAGATTTAATAAAATTCCATACTTTTTCTTTAGTTTTTGTTTTTTTAACATTTATGGTGGGTGTATTAATTTATAAATTTTATGAGAACAGAAAATAATTAAATTATGTTATAAAACATCATATTGATATTATTTAATATAGCAAGACATGTTTTTATATTAATATTAATTTACCTAAATTACAAAATTCTAATGACATCTTAAAGAAAGAAATTTAAAATATAGTTCGCTATATGCTTCATTTTATTCAGGAAACCAGGTCATCAATTGACACCACCTTTCAACATTTTTCTATAAGGTAATTTTCTGTAACACAATTCAAAATATATTCTTATATGGTAGTTTTATATTATTTACTTTCAAGCAGCTGCAAATAATATGCTTATAATCTTTAATATTTTCAAATATGGTAATATTAAAGCCAATCATTTTGTGTCATGTCCTGTATTATGAATGACCTTAATGTTATAGCATGCATGTTATATTTGGCACTTAATTATGATTTTTTCATATGGTGGCAATATATTTTTTTGTTAAACAACATTATTGAAAATATTTGTTTTGAATGGTCAATTTACTTGATATAACATACATCGTTAATTTTTGTATAATCTCAAATAATATATAAGTTTTTCATTAAAATATAATAATATATATCATTCAAGAATATCATCCAATATATCACATTTATTCTATGATGTGATTTAAGTAGAAGAATTTATGATTAAATTTAGAATATAAACGAATTGATAAAATATTGAATCAACATTTTTAGTGATCCCTCAAAATATGATTGCCCTATTAGAGCTATTTTGTTTGGTATGCGTGTATAGCTATTTGGTTAACATGAAATTGAGATTATACTTTGTAAATTGTATAAATGCATAGGATACACCTTAGCCTTGAGGGAAAAAGGAAGAACTTGGCTATTTAGTGTATCAGAGATAAGTGTAGGAGGAGAAGTCTCTAAAGATCGCCAACATGAAGTTGATATTGAGTTGTATCTTAATGAGGATGAAGAGCCACCACAATTAGAGGTTAACGATGATGCCCCAGCTTAGGGTGACATCTGCCATGTTAGTGAGTTGGACAAATCCGAGGATGTGCAGGAAATACCATCTCCTCTTCAGGTGGAGGAGCATGTTGCACATGGCGTCACTAATAAGGATGAGAAGGCTGACAATGGAAGTGATGACTCAGTTCCCTAAACCAAGAAAAAAGAAGATGTATCTTGTCAAAGAAGATGAAATGGCCGATTCTCCTGGAGCAGGCCCAAGAGTTATGTCAGATCACATAAGGGATTATATCCCTAGCTCACCTAGAAGATGAAAGACTTCAAAATTCTCCTTGAACACGGGAACCTTCTACATCAACACCGCAAGAGGAGGATGATAAGGTAGGCAAAACAGTCCGATGTTGTGGCTACATCCCTAATACTTGGAAATGAAGAAGCCTTGTATACTCCTACGACGAATGATAATATATTGAGCAATTTTCCAAACATGGAAAATCCAACCAAAGAAATTCCTAATAATAGTATTGGAATTCGACAAAAAGAAGAAAAGGATGTAACTCCGAGAAAATTGTTTTTTTGGATCTTAACGACAAGCCAGATGCTGAAGTAGAAGAAAAAACTCAAGGGTTTAGGTTGTTCGGGAGCAACATAGTCTACCCTGTCGTTGCTTCAACTGGAGTACCTGAACCATGCATTCTGAACCAGAATCCTGCTGAGTTTTTTCTTCTTGAGTCTGAGGAGGATAATTCGAGAAGGAGAGAGAGGTCTACCAAGTTCACAACCAAGAAAAGGTCGCCAAGTTTAAGTTTTATCAATGGGTTTCAAGACATTTATTCTAAATAGTTTCACAATCTGATTTATTGTTTCCAGCTAAATTTTATTTCCAAATTACATGTTTTTGATTGAGTATTTAGAATTACACTCAATGGTGAATGGATATTAAGTCTTTAACAATACATTTGAATTAGCTCCGCAAAAATGTGATCATAATAATAATGAAAATGTTTTAGATCTGCAAATTATCTAGATTTCAGTTCCAAGCGGGCAAGACTCAACATTTTAGAACTGATTTCCTCCATGGAGAAAACAAAAGAAGGAACGGATTTCCTCCATGGAGAAAACAAAAGAAGGATTTCTTACATGGATAAAACAAAAGAGGAAGAACGAAAGCCAAAATCATTTTGAATTTTACAAATAGGTTTTGTCATTGCTATTGATTTTTACAGAATTTTTCAATATTTATACTATTTATTTGTACTTTTTTGTTGCGATCTATTTATTTATGGCAGAAAAAGGTGTCCAATAGAAATTAAATTAAACTATATGATTAGGTTAAAGATCCATTTGAAGTTTAAAATTATGAATGCTTAAATTATTAGTTTTTTTAAGATTTTTAATAATATTCATTGTTTTTTAAAATCTCTTTAAGAATTTATTTGTTAATTCATTCAGTTGTAATTAGTACTAATTACAATAAAATATTAAAAAAAATTAATGGTTAAAATTTTATTAACAGAAGATAGTCGTTATATTTCAACAAACAAAATCTTCTTGGATTGTTATCTTGGCAAGTCTTTCCTTTTCTCATAATTGTAAGATATTTTGTGTTCTTTATTTGATTTCAGATTTTGTTTATCAAAATATAGATAAACTTAACTTTATCAATTATACACTAAATTGCACATTAACTTTTTGAGATTTATGGTAACTGTATAAGGAATTGGGGCAAATAAAATATCATGTATAAGATCTTGTGCGATCTATAAATTTTTGTCCAAGGGGATATTTATTATAATTGAAAATGACAATATTATGTTAACATTTTTTAGCATTGAAGTGTGTATGAATATATTAATTATTATATATAGGATTAACTTATTTACCTTATTAGAAAAGTTAAACAAAGTGTCTATATTCGATTGGATGGTATAATGTTTTGAGCACCTTTAGTCATAATAATATATGAAATCTGTTTTTGTTTTCTAGTCTTTTATTATACTAAATTATTTGATTATAGAGTATTTTAAATTAAACTAAACTGCAATAAGGTTTTCATGGAGGTTTTAGGATGTAATAAAAGTGCATATTTTTTTCTTTGGTTTTTGTTTTTTCAAATATTTATGGCGGTTGTATTAATTTATAAATTGTATGAGTACGGGAAATAATTAAATTAGGTTATTAAACATTGTATTGATATTATTTGATTTATCAAGACATATTTCAATATTAGAGTAATGATATATACCACCTAAAATCTACCATCCAAAATCATACCATCCAAATACAACCCGATGATGTGGCGTGAACTGGTTGATAATAAATCATTAATTAGATCAAGAAATTAAATAGATTAACTATTTATAGCCAACCAATTTATGGCACGTCATTGGGTAGTATTGGGTGGTATATATATTTACTCTTCATATTAATATTAAATTTACCTGAATTACGAGATTCGAATGACATTTTAGAAATAAAGAATTTTAAAATATCGTTTCACTATTTGCTTCATTTTACTCGATTAAATATTTTAACTTATGGTTTGCATGTTTTCCATAGAATGTCCACATCGTGATGACAATGCAACATTAGACATACCGGAGAGCAATATAGGTATGACTGCAGGAGATAAATGTCTAGTATGCTTAGACATATTTAGATGACCGAGATAAATGTGTGTTGCACATGTCAATAAACAGTGTGTTTAGTGAGATAATAGGGGAAGTAATAAAAGGTCCATTTCTAAGCAGGCAAATTGCCAACACATCTTAAACAGGTCAGCTTCTTCGTGACAACTGATTTGGCAATTCCATGTAATTCCAAGAAACTTGCATGGTATCTGATGTACACATTGTTGTATCTTGTAGATACTATATACTAAGAAGGAATTTACCCTCGAAGCAGCTCTGTCAAGGTATGAAAAGAAAATGACATCCTTCATCTTTTTTCTTTTATTGTCCTTCGTATTCATGAATGTTCAGACAACACGCAAAGTTGGATTTCAACAATACTCAATAAAAAGAAAATGAAAAGAAATAAAAAAATTGAGCACACATTGTTGTATCTTGTAGATACTATATACTAAGAAGGAATTTTACCCTCCAAGCAGCTATGTCAAGGTATGAAAAGAAAATGACATCCTTCATCTTTTTTCTTTTATTGTCCTTCGTATTCATGAATGTGTTGCTTTTTTAATCAAACATCGTATAAAGTTGGATTTCAACAATACTCAACAAAAATAAAATGAAAAAAAATTAAAAGTTGAGCACTCACTCAGTTCATGAAATCAAACGACGAAATAGAAATAAAAAAATAAAAACTGGTAAGAACAAAATTGAACAACTCCATGTGAAACACTGAGTCTTCGGTTGGAAACTGTTGAGTAGACTTGAAAAAATAAAATTCAACAAGAAAATATAGACAACAAAATTCATAATTTATATTTTAATAATAAAAATTTACAAAATTATATTCAAAAGCTAAAACCTTAAAACTAGAAGTCACCAATATTTGAATAAAAAACACAATACTCAACAAAAAGAAAAAGAAAATAAATTGGAAGTTGGTCATTCACCCAATTCATAAATTCAAAACACAAAAGAAAAAAAAAGTTGGTCATATCATAGGGCTGCAAACGAACTGAACGTCACTTTAGCTTTCTTGAGTTTGTTTGTGATATTTTAGTGAGCTTGAGCTTGATTTGAGTTTGAAATGAACCAAGCCGAGCCGAACTTTAGCTTTCTTGAGCTTGGTTCGTTAACTCACGAGCCGAACACAAACAAACCCTTTGCAAACTTATTTTTTTAGAGTTTGAGTTCAGCTTGGATTGGTTCATTTAAGTCTCGTTTATTTTTCTATTCTATATATATTTTTGGAATATTCTGTGATTTAAAATGAAGTTAAGTAAAACTAATATACAACAAAATATATAATTTGACTTGAAGAAAAAAAAATGTACTTAGTAGATATAGAATATATACCCATACATATAAAATTGATAATTTTTAATTGAATATATGTACGAAAAACGAGTTGTTAATGGAATCTTATCAAATTGTTCACGAGCTTATACAAGTTTGAGTTTGTCTAGTTTAGTAAACGAGCCTGAATTTAAAGGTTGAGTTTGATTTGTTTGAATAACGAGTCGATCTTAAACAACATTTTAGTAAACTCAATTCGAGCCCTTGGCGAGAGTATCAGTTCATTTGCAGCCCTAGCTCCATGTGAGAATGGCTAGATCGAACTCGAATTCAAATAGAAGTTGGTTGCTTCTTCATCATGTTGTGAGAAAGACCATCTTCAAGAAGTCACAAAAGCAAATTGGAACTTTCAAGAAGTTAAAAAAGACAAAAAATGACCAAAAATGACCCGAGAAGTCAAAAAATCACTTGGAACTCAATGAATATATGTTTTACAATCAGACAGAAACCTACAAATGAATTCCATAGATGATCCGAGTGGAGTTAGAAGTTGAATGATAAACCGATGTAAAGTTCTAGGAAAGACGCACACATGAGAAAAACTGAGACTGATTTAGAGTCCAGATAGAGACGTTGTGCTCATTTTATAGCCCAAAGTTACCACTTTGCATAAAATCTAAATTTTAAGTGGATGGAGGCTTTTTAGATAACTGACCTAGGGAGAAACCCACTTGAAGTGAGTCCCACAAATTTAAGAACATATATAAGACTTTATCTTTCATCATTCACTCATAATTCATAAAGGGAGCAAAATATAAGTAAGAGAAAGTTTGCATTTCTTCGTATCTTTACGTATTCATATCTTTATCTTTTCACACAATAAAATTGTAATTATTCTTTTCATTTAATTTTTTTCCTTAACCATTGTATGTTTTATTCAACTACTATGTTTTTCTTTCTTTTATTATGAAGTAAAAAACTAAAAGCTTGAGATTGATTATTCAACCATAGGTTTTACTTATTAGATAATTATGTTAAATTTGGGTTTATATTTAGATGAGATGGAATATTCATGTTTCTACGTGATAACTTATATTGATCACATAATTGATTGATTTATATCCTTGAATTACACTCGGAAAAGGGGGAGGGTTGAAGGTAACTCTAGGTAACCGAGAGTGTATTTGTCCTATAAAATCATAAGATCGTAGATGTATAGCCGCGATATAGGTAGGTGATTTAATCACTTTTTGGTGTACCTACGTTCATCCGAAAGGAACTCTTTTCCTTGAAAGTAGCTTCTAATCACCTAGGATTAGTCTTTTGCCTTGATAATAGCATCTGATCACTTGGGTTTATAGTGATTTTTGAATTTGGGTTAGTGTTGAATTATCTATTTTGCCCACATTGAATATAGATTTCCCAATTAGAAACCTATGTTGAAATCGATCATCCCGAACTCATCCATATCGTAACTATTTATGATCTCTTTCCAAACTAAGTATCTACACTTGAATAGTTATAGACCTTCCATATAAGTTTCTGTCGTGTTAACTCGAACTGAATTATATCTTAAAAGGGTTTGAATAATTTTGTTTGTCTTTTCTACAGTAACTCAATGCTCAACGTGTCCAACAAACCATATTGTATTCAAACCAAATCTTAATCCACTCAAGTAAGTCCAGATAAGATGGCCAATCTAATATAGTTTCGGTCAATACTAATTAACATGGACATATCCAAAAAGAAAAGAAAGTCGCTTAAGTCCATTTTCCTTTATTTTTTCTTTGTAATTTCTAAGGGTAACACTTTCATACAATATTGGATGTCCAATATATAAATCATGATCATTGGATATAATAAAGACACATGTTTAGTTATGTGATTTTAAAAACATGGTCCATATGTCATAATATAATTGGCTAATCTTAATAGTAGTCCATCCAATATTGAATTTAAGAATACCAAATTAACCCAGTACAAAAAGTTCATGATTTCCTTTTACTTTTTTTTAATCCCGGCCCAATTTTAAAATTTAAGATCCAAAAGCAATTCTGGATCCAGTATAGACTCTAGGCCAATCATAAAAATTACAAACCCTAAAAACCCAAAAATATGCTCATATTAGATATGAAAAAGTTTTAGCGCCGCAAACTATCTAGATCTCAGTTCCAAGAGGCTAAGACTCAACATTTTAGAACGGATTTCCTCTATCGATAAAACAAAAGAAGGATTTCCTCCATGGATAAAACAAAAGAAGAAGAACAAAAGCCAAATCATTTTCAATTTTGCAAATGGATTTTCTCATTGCTATTGAGTAAAGGTTTTTACATAATTTTTCATTTCTTATACTATTTATTTATACTTTTTTGTTGTGATCCAATTTTTATGATAAAAAAATATGTCCATAGAAATTAAATTAAACTATTTGATTAGGTTAAAGATTAATTTGAAGTTTAAGTTATGAATGCTTAAATTATTAGTTTTTTTTTCAGATTTTTAAAAATATTCATTTTTTAAAATCTAATGAAGAAATTATTTGATAATTTTTCCAGTTTAATTATTACCAGTTACAATAAAATATAAAATAATTTTTTTAATGTCTAATAATTTATTGACAGAAATAAGATCGATGATCATTATATTTCAACAAACAATAATCTTCTTGGATGGTTATCTTGGTAAGTCTTGCCTTTTCTAAAAATTGTTAGACATTTGTGTTCTTTATTTGATTTCAGGATATAAATAAACTTAACTTTATTAATTATACAGAATTTTCGAGATTTATGGTAAATGTATAGCAGATTGAGGCAAATAAAATATCATGTATAAGATCTTGTTTGATTTATATATTTTTGTCCATGTGGATATTTATTATAATTGAAAATGATAATATTATGTTTACCATTTTTTCGCCTTGAAGTCTGTATGAATATATTAATTCTTATATATAGGATTAACTTATTTACCTTACTAAAGAGGTTAAACAAAGTATCTATATTCATCTGGATGATATAATTTTTTGATACACATTAGTCATAGTAATATATGAAGTCTGTATTTTCTTTTCTAGTGATTGATTATGCTAAAGTATTTGTTGTTAGAGTATTTTAAACTAAACTAAACTACAATAAGGTTTTCATGGAGGTTCTAAGATTTAATAAAAGTGCATACTTTTTCTTTAGTTTTTGTTTTTTCTATCATTTATGGTGGTTGTATTAGTTTATAAATTTTATGAGAATGGGAAATAATTAAATTATGTTATAAAACATCGTATTGATATTATTTTTTATTTAGCAAGACATGTTTTCATATTAATATTAATTTACCTAAATTACGAAATTCTAATCACATCTTAAAAATAAAGAATTTTAAAATATCGTTTCTCTATTTACTTCATTTTAGTCAATTAAATATTTTTACCTCGTATTTACATGTTTTCCATGGAATTTCCATATCTTGATCGGTATCTTCTACTCAATTATATTTTTTGATAATGCAAACATAAAACTTATCTGTTTAAGTCTGTTTTGTTTTCAGACAATTCAATATAGAATACTGTCTTGGAGGATGATTAGTGTCATCAAGAAGGTGATTCAGCCATTCAGGGAACCAAGTCATCAATTGACACCGCCTTTCAACATTTTTCTATAAGGTAATTTTTTGTAACACAATGCATAATATATTCTTATATGGCAGTTTATATTATTTATTTACAAACAGTTGCAAATAATATGCTTATAATCTTTAATATTTTCAAATATGGTGCCGATTTCACTGTTAATATAAGTTAATCATTTCATGTCATGTACTATGAATGACCTTAATAACCTTCATGTTATATTTGGCATTGAATTATGATTTTTTTATATGGTGGCAATATATTTTTTTTTTTGTTAAATGACATTATTGAAAATATTTTTAATGAAAGGTCAATTTACTTGATACAAGATACATCGTTAATTTTTTTATAATCTCAAATAATATAAAGGTTTTTTCATAAAAATATAAAAATATATATCATTCAAGAAGCATATCATCCAATATATCACATTTACACTATGATGTGATTAAAGTAGAAGAATTTTTTATTAAATTGAGAATATAAACGAATTAATAAAATATTGATACAACCTTTTTTTTAGTGATCCCTCAAAATATGATTGCCCTATTAGAATGAATTTGTTTGGTATGCGTGTATAGTTATTTGGCTAAAATGAAATTTAGATTAAACTTTGTATATTGTATAAATGCAGGGGATACACCTTAGCCTTGAGGGCAAAGGGAAGAACTTGGTCATTTAGTGTATCAGAAGACAAACCGCCATCTGGTGATGCAAACACTGTATTGCAGAGATAAGTGTAAAAGGAGAAATCTCTAAAGATCGCCAGCATAAAGTTGGTTAACATGATGCCCAGAGTGACATCACAGCCCTCTTAGCGAGTTAGACAAACCCGAGGATGTGCAAGCAATACTATCTCCACTTCAGGTGGAGGAGCATGCTGCACATGGCGGCACTGACACTGACAAGGATGACAAGGCTGACAGTGGAAGTGGTTACTCAGACGGGTCGCTTTAACCAAGAAAAAAGAAGATGCGTCTTGTCAAAGATGATGCAATGGCTGATTCTCGCCCAAGCATTCAGATAAGGGATTATATCCCTTGCGCGCCTAGAAGATGAAAGACTTCAAGATTCTCCTTGAACTACACAAGAGGAGGATGTATTGATCATGTAGGCAAAACAGTCGATGTTGTGGCTACAACCCCAATACTTGGATATGAAGAAGCCTTGTATACTCCTACTACGAATGATAATGTATTGAGCAATTTTCCAAACATGGAAAATCCAACCGAAGAAATTCCTAATGATAGTATTGGAATTCGACCAGAAGTAGGATGTAACTCGGAGAAAAGGGTTTTGTTGGAATTTTAACGACGAACCATTTGTTGAAGAAGAAGAAACTCAAGGGTTTAGGATGTTCGGGAATCTGAGTCTGAGGAGGATAATTCCAGAAGGAGTGAGAGGTCTACCAAGGTCACAACCGAAAAAGAGAGTGCACCGAGAAGTGGTCGCCAAGGTTAAGTTTTATCAATGGGTTTCAAGACATTTATTGTAAACTGTTTTACAATCTGATTTATTGCTTTCAGCTAAATTTTATTTCCAAATTACATGTTTTTGATTGAGTATTAAGAATTACATTAAATAGTAAGTGGATATTAAGTTTTAAACAGTACATTTGAATTAAATCTGCAAAAATGTGCTCATATTAGATATGAAAATGTTTTAGATCTGCAAATTATCTAGAGATCTCGGTTCCAAGCGGATAGGACTCGATATTTTGAAACAGATTTTCTCCATGGATAACACAAAAAAAGGATTTCCTACATGGATAAAATAAAAGAAGAAGAACGAAAGCCAAAATCATTTTCAATTTTGCAAATCGTTTTTGTCATTGCTATTGAGTAAAGAATTTTACAGTGTTTTTCAATTCTTATACTATTTATTTGTACTTTTTTGTTGTAATCCATTTTTATGGCAAAAAAAGGTGCCAATAGAAATTAAATTAAACTATTTGATTAGGTTAAAGATTCATTTGAAGTTTATAATTATGAATTCTTAAATTATAAAAAAAATTAGATTTTTTAAAATTTTCATTGTTTTCTAAAATCTCTTTAAAAATTTATTTGATAATTTTTTCAGTTGTAATTAGTACTAATTACAATAAAATATAAAATAATATTTTTTAATGTTTCTTAATTTATTAACCGAAATAAGATTGATGGTCATTATATTTCAACAAATAAAATCTTCTTGGATTGTTATCTTGGTAAGTCTTGCCTTTTATAATAATTGTAAGACATTTCGTATTCTTTGGTTGATTTTAGATTTTGTTTATCAAAATATAGATAAACTTAACTTTATCAATTGTACAGTAAATTGCACAATAACTTTTTTGAGATTTATGGTAAAGCTATAAGGAATTGAGGCAAATAAAATATCGTGTATAAGATCTTGTGCGATCTATAAAGTTTTGTCCATGGGGATATTTATTATAATTGAAAATGACAATATTATGTTTACCATTTTGAAGTGTATGAATATATTAATTATTACATATAGGATTTACTTATTTATTTATTAGAAAAGTTAAACAAAGAGTCTATATTCGATTGGTTGATAAAAAAATTTGACAACCTCTGGTCATAGTAATATATGAAGTCCAATAAGGTTTTCATGGAGGTTTTAGAATGTAATTAAAGTGCATAATTTTTATATTTTCTTTTGTTTTTTTCTAACATTTATGGTGGTTTAATTTATAAATTTTATGAGAAGCGGGAAATAATTAAATTATGTTATAAAATATCGTATTGATATTATTCTATTTAGCAAGACATATTTTCATATTAGAGTAATGATATATACCACCCAATGACGTGACGTGAATTTGTTGGTAATAAATCATTAATTAGGTCAAGAAAATAAATTGTTTAACGATTTATAGTCAACCAATTAACGCCATGTCATTGAGTGGTATTTAGGTGGTATGATTTTGGGTGATATATATCATTACTCTTCATATTAATATTAAATTTACCTGAATTACGAGATTTTAATGACATTTTTAAAATACAAAATTTTAAAATATCGTTTCACTATTTGCTTCATTCTAGTTAATTAAATATTTTTACTTATGGTTTGCATGTTTTCCATAGAATGTCTACATCCTAATGACAATGCAAGACTAGACATACCAGCCGGAGAGCAATATAGGTATAACTGCAAGAGATAGATATCTAGTGTGCATAGACATGGGTAGATGATCGAGATAAATGTGTGCTGCGCATGTCAATAAAGAGCGTGTTTACTGAGATAGATAATAGGGGAAGTGATGAAAGGTCCATTTCTGAGCAGGCAAATTGCCACCACTTCTCAAACAGGTCAGCTTATCCGATTGATTTGGCAATTCCATGTAATTCTATGAAACTTGCATGGTATCATATGTACATATTGTTGTATTCTTGTAGATCCTATATACTAAGAAGAAATTTACCTTCCAAGCAGCTCTGTCAAGCTATGAAAAGAAAATGACATCCTTCAACTTTTTGCTTTTACAATCCTTTATATTCATGAATGTGTTGCTTTTTTAATAAGACAACGCGCAAAGTTGGATGGTTCATTGAGCAGGATACTTATGACCTTCTTACATTTAAAAGGAGGTTAGTCAAAATTTTCCAATCGCTTGATATTATTATTTTGGCATTTATCTTTTCCATATTTTGACATATTACTAGGTTGAGAAATCTTTCACCGGTGCTGCCGATATATATCTCCAACCAAATTATGTAAACAATTACCTTTCAACTGTCATGTCCAGGTATATATTCTTTTTTACCCGATATGTACTATCTCAATATCATATGTTACTTTTATATGCGAATTGAGATGGATCGAACTATAAGTGTATGTTCAAGCAAGGGCCTTTCTGATTGGTACTAGTTCAATACATCTAATTAATTAGGGCCTTTCTGATTGGCTTCAATACTAATCAATTAACAAAATATGCATTTCATAAAAAGCTACAGGAAAAAGGCCGATGACCATGGCATTTCAACAAAGGAGAACATTTTGATTTGGTAAGTCTGGCTCCTTGTGGTATTAGTGTCAGTGATATAGGTTTTTATCAATATTGGTTGTATCAATTTTTTTTATTTTGTCTTCAGCAACAAAAGCTACTACTAGAGTGGAAACTAGTACATCGTTGTGGAATTTGTGAAAAATGCATTAATTGGATGATACAAACTTACTCTAAAGCTGGTAGGATTTTTGAGTAGTTGTAACCTATTCTCAATGAAAGTCTCACTTTTATTTTTTCACTATTTGTATATGCAAAATTTTGTAAATTTTGAGCTTTGATAAGTTCTCGAAACAATGTTTTGTGTACTCAGGAAAATACAATTGAGTTGGAGGTGAAGTTGAAAACTGAAATTGAAAATGAAGATGAAATTCTTTAGAGAAGTTACTTTCAACCAGGGGTTAGTTTTGGAACATAGATAAAAGACTAGATTGTCTGGTTATCATTCAATACACAATGGTGCGAGAATTTTACCCCTATTGACAAGCTTCTTATATTATCTTTCTACTTGACGTTTTTCTTTATGATTCTTTTGATTTTCTTACAATATTAACCAAATAGTAACACGTGATACTGAAAGTAGTGTCACATATAATGATTATGTGGATATTTGATAAAATTGATAGTTAAAAGAATGAATTTGTTAGAATTTTACAGACTTTGTAAATTAAACTGTCACAAACATATAAGATAAAAGGGATATATTCCTAAATCATTTTTTGAAATACAAGTAATTTTTATGTTTGGGACCTGAAATTTAAAAGACATATCATTGAACTAATAACTTGAATGGTGATTGGACTAACAACTTTTCCTTGCAATTGATCTAATACAAGATGTGTGTACTTAACAATTATATCTGAATGGATAACGTATCAGGGCTAATGATGAAACTAATTTAAGGATTATTTGAGGGTCTTTTAAAGTTTAGGTATAAAGTGGGGAATGATCTTATAGTTACAATACTACACGCAGGCTTTTTCGCGAGGACATTTGTCGTCGCGAAAGAGTCCAAAAGTCCTCGCAAAAGATCAAAAAAGCCTTTCGCGAGGACATGTCCTCGCGAAAGGGTCCTTGCTAAA
This sequence comes from Nemophila menziesii, assembly GCA_029959085.1. Taxonomy (NCBI): domain Eukaryota; kingdom Viridiplantae; phylum Streptophyta; class Magnoliopsida; order Boraginales; family Hydrophyllaceae; genus Nemophila; species Nemophila menziesii. The sequence goes on from JARWIR010000006.1 coordinate 35,519,988, forward strand.
GTATCTTCGCGAGTTACACCTTGTTGCGACGACAATTGGCAGTCCTCGCGTGAGGTCATAACCTTTTGTGACAAAAATGTTTCTCGTAAAAGACTTAAACAATCGCGACGACTTTTCCGTCGCTAATGATGGATTGTCTTTTAACGAGGAACTCTTTTGCGACGAAAAGTTCCTCGTTAAAGCCAATTTTCTAATATTTTTTTTTGTTTTTTTTTTAAAATTTTTTTTAGGAATAGAAACTAATTAAATAAAACACTAAATTTAAAGAAGCCCGATAATATATAGAAAACAGAGAATGTAATATAACCGAACCATCTCGTTCAAACAAACATCTAAATCCAAAACCATCCAAAAAAACATAAAAACAACCAACCAAAAGTCATAGTCAGAATACAAAAGTCGAATATAGTCAGATAAAGTCAAAAGATAGATAAAAAGACGTAAAACTAAGGTAGAGATATGTCTTCATCGAAATCAGAAGTGGGATCGCCCGAAGTAGTGTGTCAAGGAGGATTACCAGCAGATGGCAAGGCTCAAGGGGGAGATGGGGGATCAAGCTGCTCCTATCCATATTCCCTCTTGCATCGATTAATCATTTGGATGGTGGTAGTCATCTGCTCCTGGATCGCATCCCTAGAGGGGAGGGTACTCGCTGTAGAGGTAGATGATCGAGAGGCGTTATCTTGCATAGGTTCCTTGCCGATAGAGACAAGGAACTCATTCAACAACCGCACTATTTACTGGTAGTCCCTCAACATCTTTTCGTTGACTGGATCGGAAGAATTTGAAATCGACCTCCTCTGTGATAGCGGGTGTCCAACTCCCAGGATCCAGTTGCGGGTCCCGCCTCCTAATCCTACACTCGCCGCCTCCAACATAGCGTCAACCTGCTCTTGCTCCGATAAGGTGGGGGTAGATGAAGAATCTCCACTCTGAGTCTGGGATTCCCGCACTCGGGTTTCAAGAATGGACCTCAATGTCGCCCGTAAAGTAAAGAAAATATTAATAAATTATTTTGGATTAAAAAAGTTTAAGTTATATAAAACTTACATCCAATCGCTCGTAGTCTCTACTTCGCCACCTGTTTTTTTCTCGTTAGATCCTATTTGGAATAATAATCTTTTAATAGGTGGCAGAGGCAAAGTCTCATTCTCAGGTGGCTCGGATCCCTCCCCCTATGACAAACGACGGGTCCTACTAGTACTCCCCTCTCCCTGTTTCAGTCAATTAGTCAATTAGACAATTAGTCAAACAAACAAATAACATGATACGAATTATTGAAATAAAGATACTACCTCTTTAGTTATCAATTTAAATCTCGCCCTCGAGTATGTCCTCGAACCTGCCCCGCTCTGGTTCTTCAATAGCTCCCTATTCTCCTTATTCTTTTAAGCTTGATTCTTGTTTTTAAAAAAATATAAACAAATGAAAACAAGTTAGTCAACACAAGAAACATTGTGTATAACATTTTAAATTAAAATAAGTACCTGAGCTTCCACTGAAACCCACGTCTCTAAAGTCTTCTCCCAATTCTCGGAAGTCTAGTCATCTGGAATCGCTCGACTCTCATAATACTCGCTCTTCGTACGGTTTTATTGGTCGCTATATCCTATTACGCACTTGTTGTGGATCATACGCTGGATACTCGGCCAATCAGGACGAGCCTCCCACTCCTCGACTAAAAAGAAGTCCTATTAACAATTAAAATAAATAAAATATAAGTGTATATTTAGTACACGAATTTTAAAAAAAAAGTTTAAGTTAATTACCCTTATGCGGCGCCATATCATACCATAGTGATTGGTGGGAACTTTACTCCAGTTTTTGTAATATAGGGAAACCGTCTCTCAAACGATAAGGTTTATTACCTGAGTCACGTGGTTGGCATAGCGACCAACCGGGTTCCAGATCCCGTCCGATTTGGAGAACTGCACCGGAAGTCGTCCTCTATGTCTATCCCTCGCCTTAGTGACTGAGGCAGGAGTAGTCTTGCCCCTTTCTTTCTGTTACCTGTTTTAAGATACGAATAAATTTTCAATTTTTGTAATTGAAGCTTAAAAAAATATACCCGTAGCATTACACCCCCCGATAGGAATATTCGGATTCCTAGGGGGGTCTTAACCACTACCATCCCCATCATGACCACGTGCTGCCTAAGCCGTCTGTAATGCCCTAAACTAATTAAAATGTCTAAAATGCCCTTATATTATATTTTTTATTTATTTAATAAGTACACTATCTTATATTACTTAAAGGCCCATATAATTTTATATAATTCCAAATTTACCCCTAAACTACCTAAAAAGTCTAAAATGCCACTATACTTTAATTTTTGTTTTTTAATAACTAAACTATCTAATAATACTTAAAGGCCCCTATAATTTTCTATAATTCCAAATTTACCCCTAAACTATTATATAATTCCAAATTTACCCCTAAAATACTTAAATTTACTAAAATACCACTACTTTTTTCTTATTCGCTAAAAATCTAAAATGCCTACATTTATGTAAAGGCCCCTACACTTTTTTATATTTACACACATAACCCTAAACTATCTGAATTTACTAAAAAGCCCCTAACTTCACATAAATCCAAAAATTTAACCAAATCCTAAAAATTACTAAAAATCACTACAATAAACAAAAATTCCTGAAATTCTCAAACAAACCTAAAGTTCCAAACAAGTATAATCAAATTCCATTAATTTCCAAAAATTAAATTCTAACAATTTTATTTTTTTGCTTAAAGTAGTTGTTTTCACCTATTTAACGAACTCAATAATCATCCAAACACAATACTAATATTCGGATTTACTGAAATACATCATATTTGGAATAATTTTAATTTAAAAAAAAATTAAAGGTGGATTACATACCTTAAATTTCGAGGATTAGAGTGTATTATGTGGTGTATAATCTCTACAAAGTATACACAATAGCACAAGCAACCAATTAGTTTCGAAAATGGAAAAAAATTAGAATTTGAAAAAAAAAATTGTAAAACCTTAATGATTTTTACCTATTTGGTGTTGTTTATGGTGTTGGTGAAGCTTAGTACTAATCGGTGTTGGATTGGTGCTTGTTTTTTCGCCGGAAATTTAGAGCTTGGTGATGGTGTTTTAATGGTGTGAAGAGTGAGTGGGGAAGAAAGGTGGGAGTCGGCCTTCTTGTACTTATCTGGAAGACCTTTAGCGAATACATAGTCCTCGTTAAAAGTCAATGTCGTCGCAAGAAAGTTTCCCAATTAACTAGGCGGGAATATGAATCGCCTAATAGTTGTCGAAAAGTTTTGGTAAACTCTTTTAGCGAGGAAAATTTCCTCACTAAAGACTTAATGTCTTTTGCGACGGGTTCTTCAGATGAACTCGTCGCAAAAGGCATTAAGTCATTAGCGAAGAAATTGTCCTCGCTAAAGGACTAATACAATTTTTTTTAACATATATAATTTGTATTTTTAAAAATCCTACTTATTTACTAGCAATAAATAGCTGAAAAATTTCGTCGAGAATCGGTTGTCAACGCATACTTTGTACGGGGTAAAATGGTCTTACCACGTGAATTCACTGATAACCACAAATCTGACCTAATATTCATCGCTTGCAAATCTTTCCTCGACTTCACGTTATCTTTGTTAATTTTCCCATCCAAACCAACAACTGTACCGAGTAGAGCATCACCCGCATTCTTCTCACAATGCATCACATCTATGTTATGTTTCAACAAGTTTTCTAACCAATAGGGTAAACGATATAATATACTCTTTTTCTTCCAGTTTGACACACGAGGGCCCGTTTTCTTCACTATCTTGCCGCCGAAGTCCTTGTGTTTTCTAGGAATTACAATCGACAACCCATCTAATTGCGTCTGAATAGCTGCGGGACTATGTATCCGAGGAGTGTGCCTATCAGCTTTACCGTACGAAGTATCATCTTTCCTAAAGCGATGGTTCATAGGCAACCAACGCCTATGATCAAAATACACAACTCCTTTATTAACACGCACGGAAGGAGTATGTTCCATGCATTTGGGACAAGCTAAATAGCCTTGACCCGACCATCCTGAAGTGTACGATCTAGCCGGATAATTATTCATCGTAGACAACAAACTAACCTTCATGACAAATTCCTCCTTCATATGTGCATACCATGCAACTATCCCGGTACCCCACAACGTTTCCAACTCATCTATAGCAGGACGGAGAAATACATCCATATCCTTTCCAAGTGAACGAGGTCCATGTATCAAAAGTGTGAGCGTAAACGTAGATTCTTTCATGCATAAGCAAGGCGGCAAGTTGTAGATCGTCAATATAACTGGCCACATACTATATGAGTTGTTTTGCATAGAGAAAGGACAAAATCCATCGATCCCCAAACCAAGTCGTACATTACGCGCTTCGCTAGCAAACTCGGGATTCCTCTCGTCAAATGTTTTCCAACTAAGACCGTCAACTGGATGACGCAACACATCTTCGTCGGTGCTCTTTCCGTTATCGTGCCAAATCATATATTTCGCTGTGTGCCTCGAATCATACATTCTCTGTAACCTAGGCGCAATCGGAAAATAGCGCAGCTTCTTATGCGACACTCTCTTCCCCTTCTTCAGGTCCCACCTTGACTCTCCACAAATTGGACACTTCTCAAGATTCTCATTCTCTTTATAATACAAAACACAATCGTTCGAACAAACTTCGCTCGAGGTGTATCCTATGCCTAAAGTTTTCAACTTCCTGTTGCAATCCGCATATGATTCAGGTAAGTTATAAGGTTGAGGCAAAACACGACCCAACAATTGAGGAAGTTCGGTAAACGAGGTGTTCGTCCACTTGTTCTTCACTTTCACATGCATTAAATTTTCAATGAAATCCAAAGAACTCATTTTAGTACAACCATGGCAAATCTGTCTCCATTTCCTTAAACAACGCGTCGAAAAACCCACAACCAGTACCACTAACATTCACGTCATGCATCTCAGTGTCAACGGATTACCCGCCAGTTTCAAACGTGAGGCCCAAATCATGAATTACATTACCCATTACGTTCTCTTCGATTGGTTCGTCATCGGGAATAAAAATTACTTCACCGTGTTTCGTCTAAACATGATACGATGAATTCATACCCCCATTTAAGAAGATGAACTTGAACTTCCTCGATTAAATTTTTTTGATTATTATAACAATGATTACATGGACAGAATATTTTACCGACTCGATCAACTACTTTCCTCGCAAATTCAATAAACCCTAATATACCATTAATGTATTCGATCGAAACCTTATTCCTTAATTTAATCCAACTCTTGTCTATTTGAGGGTTCATTATCTAAAATTCAATAAACCACTAGTTATATTATATCAAATAATACGATTATAACAAATTACTAAAATACACCTAAGTTATCATAATATTTCACAAAGGACCCTAATTAATTATTCAAATAACAATATAGTCCCTAAAATTATAATCACATATACAAATGCCACTAGAATTTCCAAATAATTCACATAGTTATCCACAATAATTTTCGATTCATATTAAAACACCTAACATTATAAATTAACAATAATAAAATTAAAATATATAATTCAAAAAAAACATTTATATAACAAGAAATTAACAATATATCACATACAAAACACTCAACACTATTAACTGAACCTAAATCGTACAAAATATAACAACATTTATATAAAATATGAAAAAAAAATTAGGAAAATACCTAAAACTGTGGAAAAAATTTCTTGAAAATGTGGTCAAATGGAGCTCTATGTGTTGTTGAAGCTATGTAATTGAGATGCCCAAGATTAATTTGTGGTTTAAAGAAAAAAATTGTGAAAATTTGGGGTATTTTTGGGTTTTTTTGAGCTTTTGGTTCGCATTAATGACCATTTGTCCGTCGTTAATACGGAAAGAGCTTTAACGAGAACACGATTTCCTCGCAAAAACTAGGAAAAGTCGTCGCAAAAACCTACTCACTAGCGATGACACACAAGTTTTCGTTAAAGATTGTATCTTTTGCGACGACATCCAACGGCTATTTTATTATTTAATTATTTTTCGTAGCTTATAAAGGACGAGATACATTTGCGACGACTTTTTCGCTGCAAAAAACGGTCCTCGCGAAAGACCTACTCTTTAGCGAGAACCCCCTTGTCCTCGCGAAAGAAGCCGCGTGTAGTAGTGTTAGGAGACTATTTTTCAGATTTTTTCCTTAGAATAATAGACTAATTATATGGATCCGAAAATTTTTTTATCAATATATGTTGCAAAATGGAAAACTTATGCAGATTTGGAAAATATTACTACTGAGTATGAAGTTCCTAGCTACTTTGTTAACTATCTTCTTGAAGTGACGGCCAATCACTAGAAACGGGCTAGATACAATAGTATTTGTCATAGGACATAAATTGTTATCTTCGTGTAAGGGTATTTTGCATATTCAATCAAATCAAATTCATGTAACTTACCCTTTTTCAAGTCTATTATATACAATAGGTATATGCTCACAACACTCACAATTAATTTTAATTTTTGTATAAGGCGTCCATATTGTTGCTATATACATGTAAAATTTGATCCTAGTCCAATCAATATACATACCAACAATGATAACATTTCTAGTTTTGGTTTCCAATGCCCTAACTACAACTTGCTTATAGATATCTACAATATTCATTATCACTCTATATTCACAATGTACAAAAACAGGAACATTCTGAGTTCTTTTGCAACAACCTCATTTGACAGCAGCACCACCCTTAGATATACAACCCTCCAGAAACCTTATTATACGGAGCCTCATCAATCTCCTTAATGCTTACAATTATCTACAAAAATACAAATATGACCCTGAAGCATTCGATAAAGCTCATGAACAATTATAAAACAATTGAAAAAACAAGGGTGTTAATCCTTGTGGTGCCTCTTAGCAAACTCAATAATTTAAGATAGGAGAAATAGATGAGCAAAACAAAGATTCAATTCAAGCAAAGTATGATCTCCATTATTAAAAAGAATCAAGGTTTTGATGTCAACTGATTGCCTAACAAAAGAATTAATGATTTATTACCGTAAGAATTTTCAATAAGTACCTGGTTGCAAAATATAAATAAAAGTTCGTTGTTGTTATGGTTATAATTGCAAAGGTGCTGGTTTTATTTGTTTTTATGCAGGGGCGGATCCAGAATATAAAATAAGGGGGGCTTGATATATATGGGGATTCGAAGTAATTGTTTCTAATTATTTTTAAGGTAAATATAAAAAACATAAATTTATAATTACCAATGTCAAAATATAAATATGAACATGCAACACTATTGTAATTTTCGTTCGTTCAACGAAGTGAACTTAGAAGTTAGCATTTACCTAACAGTGATGCAAAATAACACTATTAACGCTACATTTTGGGAAAAAAAACACAATCACACCAATTTTACATAGTATCACTAGAATTTATTAATATTTATAATGTTATATTCATATTCTAAGATCTAAAGGGTAAACATTATAATTTTATCAAGCAATGTATAAAAGCAATGCTAGCCTAAAATTCAGAATAAAGACTAATATAATGAATTAGAATATTCTTATAAGTCGGTGAAATTTGACAAAGTTATGACTTAAATTTAGTATTTTAAATTAAAAAAATTGAAAATGTTAAAATATAAGGAGAAATGAAAGTTATAAAAAATAGTTATACAAAATATAAGATTTATTATTTTAAATCTATTTAAGTAAAAATGATTTAATATTTTATGTGCATTTAAGAAAAAATAGAGCAATTGCTAGGTTTTGAACACACGACCTCTATTCTGGATCTTAAAAACCAAACATAGCATCCACTTAGCTATGACATTTTATGTGTACTTTAAAGCAATATTATATAATACTTGCATATCATATAATTTACAGGTTAGGGTGCTTGAGCCCCTGGGCCTCAAGTAGGTCTGCCCCTGTTTTATGGTTCTCTTTCAATTTGTGACTGATGATAAATAAAACAAACTAAAGAAAGAATAGACTGTTCATACACAAAAAGCTGGAAAGAAAAACATACTTTTTAATACAACATTGTATTCTTATTCTTTACATACAAACTTTGAAAGGGACATGCTCAAGTAGAGGTACCAGACAGGGGCGGAGCCAGAATTTTCCGGTAGAAGAGTCAAGGGAGTTGGGTGCAATGCTCCCGATTTTTTTTTAGCCTATATGCACTATAGGTTTATATATTATGCAAAAATTGCAAAATATATCCTCATAGTATATTAAACTACACTATAGATTTCTGTTTTATGTAAAGATTATACTGTAAGTTTCAATATAATTTTTTTAATTAATTATATTTTATATAATATAAAATAACATATAATTTATTAGAAAAATAAAATATTTTATATGAATAAAATAATTATAAATTTAATAAATTAAATTTTAAAAGTTAAAGAAATCAAATAAATATTTTCCAAAATTTAAGTGAATCAAATAAAGATTTTGAAAGTTTAAGAAAAGGTCAAATAATTTCTTATTAAATTTCAAAATAAAATGATTATAATTTATTTATATTTTGTAAAGAGTGTTTTTTAAAGGTCAAGGGGCATGGCATCTCCTTTTACCAACGGGCCCCGCCCCTACTTACACAACATGGTAATACAGTAGTGGAACAAATATTTTGTAGTGCAACCATATAACTTTTAGTTCCGAAGTCATATGAAATCGGCAAAGTATCTCCCTTACATATTATTATATAAACAACATTGTCATAAAAAGCTGCAGGCATCCAAATGTAGACATAATGTTGACAAATTTCAGATCTATTTAGAGAGTGCTTTAGTTCCTATGTTGGCTCCTCATAATTTTTTCAAATCTAAACTTTAATTTCGGTTATGCTGTTATAATTCACATAATAAAGATAAATCTCTGATCTGCCCAAACAACTCCAGAAAGTATATATCTTGCACTAAAGGTAATATTACCTTAAAAAATTCCTTTTCAACATGTAATGCTATCATTTGACTTTTTTTGCCAACCAATGCGACCAACCATTAGTAAAGATGACTATATGTTGGTCATGTATTCTCAACTTCACCATCTATGCTGTAAATCTTCCTATTTAGGCGCGCCTAGGCGTTAACTCCCCCCCTCAGCCGCTTACGTCTTGTTACAATTCTAGGCGTTTTTGCATAGCGCCTTAGTCGCCGTGGAATAGGCGCATATCTCGTCTAGACGTCGATTAATGGCAAAACATACCCGCATAGTCTTTCTTGTTATTTTATTATTCTCGACAATTCTTTAATTGATATAATAACTCAATTTTTAGTATTTTTTATATTTATTATAGTGTTGTTAGATGAATTTTATGACTTAAATAGTTAAAATTGTTATAATTACTACATATATATATTACTAAATATACAAAATTACATAGCGGGATTCAAAACCGTATAATTCTGCCTAGACTCTGTGTAATCCCGCCTAGGCGCTAGGCCCTGGTAGACCGCCTAGGCCGCAAAACCGTAATCTATAGCATAGCTCACCGTACGTATCTCCTTGGATGTTTCTCATTTGTTAGTATCCGGCGAGTAAAAATCAAATGAGTATGCATATGTATCATCAGCATTGCTTCTTGTAGGGAGTTTGATGGTGACCAACTTAAACATTGAAGCTATCCCTGATGAAGAATGAAAAGGGTAGAAAGCTAATCCAAAATGTTATTTAAGAAAATAATAATCCTCTATGCATCTTAATCGTAGCCACTGTGGATTGCATATGTATATAACATAATATCCATTTTGGAAAACCAAACTCCGACAACAAAGTATACCATTAGATGAACCATATAAGAGACACTTTTGCTGGAAGGAAATCAAAAACATTATTTTTCAATATATACTTTCTTTGTACAGTGGGAGTTAAGAAACCGACTTTGTCTGACTTTGATGTTCGTTCACCATCTCTTTCGTGCTTGACGAGTCTCGAAGTTCCTTTTACTCTTTTATAATGAATATGCAAGAAAGAGGGATCAGATACAAAGTTATACCACCTCTTAGAAGTGCGTTTAAATGGCAGGAGAGATTTGACAGGCAATCGAGATAAGATCTCGGTTGTTGATTTATTGTCTGGAAACGGCTCCATATATATATTTGGAATTCAAAGACCTGAATCATCACCAAATATAACTAGAAATTAGATTGAGAATAAAAGCAATTTTTTTAGTTGGTTTTCTCTCATTCATTATAGAATAGAAATAAAACATGATAGGATTGTTAATTTAGAGAGAGCGAATTAACAAAAACGCTCTATAGTAGATATTACAAACATATTCCCTAAAAATGAGGACCGGTGCCAAGATTTATATAAACGAATTTTGCTTTGCTGTGAGATAAGTTAATTTGGTTGGGTAAGTGTTGTTGGTCGAGTGTTATTATCTCGGAGTTTTTATGTTGAGGGGTCTGACTGAAGTGAGATTAAACTCAGAAAATATAGGTGAAGAGTGAAAAGTACTAAGTTGTATAGAACATTTACAAAGGAGATGAATTTGATGGCAATGTCTTAGCATTTAAATAGATTAGTCAATCCCATTAGGGACTGAACAAAAAGAAAAAAACCCATTGGCGAGCCACAGGGGGTTTACCCCCAAATTTTTTTTACCTTAACATCCCTCCAAAATGTGAGAACATTTACTTGGTCCCTCAAATTTTTTCTTAAATATCTAATTCAACAATTGAACGTTCAATCCCTAGGTAATTTTGCATAATATAGAGACCTATAGTGCAATCAACTCCAAAAACTTAACAAAAACATCAAGAAAGTATAGCATATCATACAAATTTCAAAAAAAGGGTATTCAGCCTTGCGATACTTGTTAGCAAACTAAATAACTAAAAATAGGAGAAAATAGTTGAGCATATACAAGATTTATTTCAATTCAAAATTCAAGCAAAGTATGATTTCCATTATTGAAAATTAATTGATAATATATCATTACCTTAAGAATCAAGGTTCTGCTGTCAAGTGACACCTAAGAATATAATTGATGATATATTACCTAAAGAATTTTCAATAAAAAGCTGTTTGCAAAATGTATAATATGAAGGTGCTGGTCGTTGTTATGGTTTTAATTCCTCGAGAAGATATGGTTTTATTTTAATTTGTCACAAATTATAAATAAAATTAAATTAAATGGAAACCCTTCTAATAAAAAGACATTTGAATAGGTTGATTGAATAGACAGAGCTAAAAAAATCATAATTTTCAATACAACACTGTATTAATTATATTCTTCACGACAAACTTTGAAAGAGAGAGGCTTATCTAGAGGCACTAGACTTACACAACGTGGTAAGACAGTAGTGTAATGCATATTTTTTATTGCAACCACACAAAGCTTAGTTCTGAAGTCATATGTAATCAGCGGAAGATATCTGGCAACTATCCTTATAAACAACATCATCATAAAAGGCCACAGGCCTCCACCGGGCATATATATAGAGAAAATGTTGACAGATTTCAGATCTATTTAGAGAGTGCTTTAGTTCCCATGCTAGCTCCTCATTATTTTTTAGAACCCAAACTTTAATATATGTACAGTTGTTAATATGCACATAATAAAGACAACTCTCTGATTTTCCCAAACAACTCCGAAAAATATCTTGGACTAAAGGCAATTGTATTGCCTTAGAAAATTCCTTTTCTACATGGAATGCTATTATTTGACTCTCTTTTGTCAACTAGTGCAACCAACCATTAGTAAAGATTACTATATGTTGATCATATATGTTCGACCTCATTGTACATACCTCCTTGGATGTTTTCCACTTGTTAGTATCCGACGAGTAAATATCAAATGAATAGGAATATGTATCGTCAGGATTGCCACTTGTAGAGCATTTAGTGTTGACCAACTTAAACTTTGAATCTACCCCTGATGTAGCACAGAAAGGGTAGAAAACAAATACAAGATGTTTTATAGAAAAATGATATTGTCCCACTTTGGATCTTAGTTGTAGCCACTGTCTTGTAACTGGATTGCATATGTATATAACATAACATCCATTATGAAAACCCCAACTCTGGCAACAAAGTATACAATTAGATGACGATACAAGATACAAGATACACTTTTTCTGGAAGGAAATTAAAAACATTAATTTCCATTGTATATTTTGTTTCTGCTACATTGAAAGTTAAGATATTGACATTGTCTGACGGGTATATTTTATGCACGATGAGTACTGTTTACTCTTCCATTAAAAATATGCAAAAACACTTCCATTAAAAATATGCAAAAACGAGGGATCAGATACAAAGCTATACCACCTCTTAGAAGTACACTTAAATGCCACAAGAGATTTGACAGGCAATCAAGATAAGATCTCAGTTGTAGTGTCGTTATCTAAAAAAACTCCATATATTTGGAATTCAAAGAGCCGAATCATCACCAAATATAACCAGACTTTAGATAGAAAATTTAACGAAAGACACATCACCAAATTTTATATTTCTACGATGCATTCCTCATTTCTTAACATAAAACTGGTCAACATTTACAGATTTACTACACAAAAAAATTAATACTTCAAAATGCATGAAACTATAATAAAGGAGGTTCAAGTTTGAAGTAGCTTTGCACAACAATGAATATGTGATTGAACATTCGTTGCTTAGGTAGCTTTCACTAGACACGTCTGTAGAGATGGCTTTCACTAGGAACAATTAATTATATATTTATTAGGAAATTATATGAAAAGGAATGGGATTTATAATTACTAAAAAAATCGTGAGTTGTGACCGAGTAGAATCATCAATAATAGTTTATATATTAAATACATTATAAAACATGTTTTGAAACTTATTGGAGTCAAAATGATTTTGAGTCTAAATTGACTCTTTTATGTATGGAAAAAAACATGCCTAAAACTGAAACAACACACGTATCAGAGAGATTCAGAAGCAAATTCGATATGGGTTTCTTGCAGTGAATTAGTATTTAAACATCATATTCTGTTAAAGTCAGGAAAAGTGTTAATTATAATTAAAAAACGTGAGATTTTAGTTGCAGTCTAATAATAAAGAAACGTAATAAAAAAAAACTTACAGTGAAAAGAGATGGAGAAGTCAGAAAGGTGAAGTTGAGCTTCTTTGAATTTTGGAGAATAGTCATGACAATATATAGCTAAGGGTTTAAAAACCCCTAATGATTAGTGATGAGTCAAATTAGGGCTTAACTAATAACTAATGCCCATTCCCACAACTAACTCTTTTTTTGTCTAATACCCGGATCTTTTGCATTTCACGGTATGGCTAGGAAATTTTATTAGGGATCTTCTAATAAAAAAAATTCACCTATTTGCATCATAAATCTATATATTAAGTATACATTATAAAATAAGTCCTTCTATTATGCAAAACTACACTATAGATCCCTATAATGTATAAAGATTGCAATATAAGTCTTGATATTAATTTTTTTAATTAAATATCCTATAAGTTTATTTGTTTAATATAAAATAACATATTTTTATATAAAAAACCAATAAAAGTTCTATAAATAAAATTTTATTAAATATCTTATAAGTTCTCAAATCATTTGAGGGTTAATTATTTATAATATTTTTAAGGTAATTATACTTTTTAAAGAGGAAGGGGGCATGGACCCTCTAACAACACGTTAGCTCTGTCATGTTCAGCGGCATGGGTTTTTAGATTTTTTAAGTTTGAATTAAATAAATATTAAAAGATTTAATTAATTCTTAAAATTTGCAATAAGCCTTAAAATCTTAGTTTCGGCTTGGTTCAACAATTTTTAAACATTGTCAATCTCTTGTTGCGTCAATCCAATTTTTGGTTCGGTTTGACTAATAACAATAATTAGACTTAGATTAGATTCAGTTTAAGTTTTGGATTTCCGGTTTGTTTCTTATTTAGGCTCGATTTTCCGGTTTAATTAGACTTGGTTACTTTTTTCCCTTTTTATTTGATGTTTAATGAATAAAATATATATTTTAAAATACAAGCAATCATTTTATTAAATAATAAATAAGTTAAACACAATTAAATTATTACAAGTCAAAATTAAATAAACTATTACTATCAAAATCTATTTAACTAAAACTATTACAATGAATTGTTATTTAATTAAATTATAACAATTATGAAAATGAAGTAAATAAATTATTTTACAATTGAAACAATTTATAAATTACATAATCGACTACGTACAATAAGAAATCCTGATTTTACAATAATGATATACCAAACCGAAACGATAGTCATGTATATCATCATATATAAAATTAAATTATCTCAACAACGTATTATTACATATTGGGTCATCGGGAAAATTAATCTCGATGTGTTATTTGCGTCTTAAATAATTTAAGGGAGAATATTCGAATCTCAACCATAGATTGTGTAAGAGACAATAGAATTATGTACCACATGTAATTACTGTTAGTAAATCAAACTGAATCGATAACCAGGCCAAATAATTTAGGCAACATTTCATAACATCAACTTTAGACCCCAAAACATTTAAAGGCCAGACACAAACCATCAGATAAACATCATATGATCGGGGGAGGTTGAGGGGTCTTCGAACAAGTAATGCATTTTTTAGTGAAGGGGTGAGCGACATGATGATTACGATAGTTAAATCACCAACTTCAAATTGAGTAAATATGCAAAAAAACTCACATTCAAAACTTTTAAGATAAGTTGTGGAACCAAATATGCAATAAGCATATATCTAACGTCTAAGGCAGGCAAAATAACAAAATCTACTAATTTACATCAATATTTGGTGTTGTTAATATACACATAATGAGAGATGTTTATTGTTCAACATCAATCAGGGTTGATAATTTTGTATGAAACAAAGAATAAATGATTTTGTATAATATTTGTTGCTAAGAAACTTAAGTATGATGTTAAATGCATTATTGGCCCTGGAGATACAAAAGGAGTTCTTGCCTTACTTTCAAAACCTAAGCTTATCATTTAGGTAACCAAAACATCTATACATTGTGTTTGTACAATTGAAGGGAGGGGGAGGGGTAAAGTTCTGCATAAATTTTATCTATATTCCCTCCTATGATGATTTAAAAGATGAATCATTTGCCATAAAATATTACAAGAGACTATTACATGTATATATAGGTACTCCCATGAGAAAATAGAGGGTACATGGGACTAACATTTAAAATATGGATGGATGAAATACTTTCATCTATAACCTTGAGTTACATCTGACAAAAAAAATCTTGAGTTACAAGACATACATTTTAGGGTTGTGCCTTTTAGCTTGATCAATAGAAGACAAGGAAATAATGTAAAAAAAGAGGTATTTGGGAAGATATTGAATAAATCCTTAATGGAATAATACTTTTCCTAATGCGTGGTTAGCTATGCTACCTTTTATAGGTTATGATCACTCTATATGGCTCTTTAATAGTGAAATGGAAAAACTACCTATGACTAAGATATTTTTCTTTGATAAAAATTGGATAAAATAATGAGGAGTGAATTTATATCATAACTAAACACTGGGATGATAATTTAAGTATGGCCAGAAGATTAAAACTCTTACAAAATCCTTAACAGCTGGGCTAAGAAAAGGAATCAACAAACAAAAATTCAAACAAAAGTTGATTAGCAGAAAATGTAAACTATTAAAAACTCTAAAGATCCTATGGATTAAGGTGAATATAATGAACTTGTAAAAATAATGGAAGAACAATGGAATATCTAGAAAAATTATTGGGCCCAAAAGTCAAGATTAGCTTGCTTAAACGGGGGATAAAACTACTTCATAGATCCATGTAATTATTAACAGAGAAGATACAAAAATAAAATACTAAGGCATCAATTTGAAAATAATGTATGGCTTGAAAAGTAACCAACTATTGTTGAGGAAATAAAAAGATATTTCAACAATTCCTTTACAACAAAAGGGTCAAGGAAATATGATACATTTATGGATACCATAAACCCTTGAATCTCTGATGATATGAACACTGATATAACAAAACATGTAAGTTTGAAGAAGATTGAAAACTTCCCTATGGAGTCTTGGCTAGGACAAGGCACTATAGGGCCAGATGGCCTATATGCTTATTTCTATAAAAAAAAATATTGAGAACTTATAAAGTATGAGTGATGTATCATCTTTTGTGATATATTTATAGGGTCAAGAAACGTAATTTTGTGGGATTATTGGACTTACTTGGGGGATTTATCCTTAATATGTGATGTTATTTGAATGTTTTATTATTCTCTAATATTTTGATATTGTTGGAGATTTTTGTGATATATTTATAGGATCAAGAGACATAATGTTTTGTCGGGCATTATTTCTTTATTCAATGCTCTGATTTAGTTGTGTTATTCGTCTGACTTTCGTGATCCCTTTCTATCATACATGGTTTAACTCACCTAGTGTTTCATACATTGTCTCCTCATCTTTATATCATATATTATGGTAATATCTATTTAAATTAGTAATAATATTGGTTAGTTTCCTATTCCCGCCCTCTAGAACTTGCATAAACTAACAAATTAGAGTTATCGTATAGTAGACATATACCTCCAGGGTAAATTTACGGTAGGCTACAACTAACCAAGGCTCGTTAGTATCATGAGAAGGATAAAACATTAACAAAACCAAAAGATACATTAGCTCCCCAACCTTAACATTTTCTCCATATCTTAACTATTTATGATCCCTTTCCAAACTAAGTATTTAAAATTGAATACGTATATACCTATAGTATAAGTTTCTCCCGTGTTAACTCGAATTGGATTATACCAAGTAAGACTAGATCAGACAGCCAATCTAAAATAGTTTTGGTCATGTACAAATTCTAATTAACATGGACATATCCAAAAAGAAAAAAAATCCATTAAGTCCATTTTATTTTATTTTATTTTTTGTAATTTCTAGTACCAAATTAACCCAATACAAAAATATCATGATTACCAAAACAATCGGGATTGCCTTTTAATTTTTTTAATCCCGGCCCAATTATAAATTTTAGGATCCAAAAGAAACTATGGATCCAGTATAGACTCTAGGTTCGTCATAAAAATTACAAACCCTAAAAATATGTTCATACTAGATATGAAAAGGTTTTAGCGCCGCAAACTATCTAGATCTCAGTTTCAAGCGCCAAAGACTCAACATTTTAGAACAGATTTCCTTCATGGATGATTCAAAAGAAGGATTTCCTCCATGGATAGAACAAACAAAGAAGAAGAAGAAAAAATGCCAAAATTATTTTCAATTTTGCAAATGGATTTTGTCAGTGCTATTGAGTAAAGGTTTTTACAGTATTTTTCATTTTTTATACTAATTATTTATACTTTTTTTGTTGCGATCCATTTCTTATGACAAAAAAATGTGTCAATATAGATATTAAGTTAAACTATTTGATTAGGTTAAAGATCTATTTGAATTTTAAAATTATGAATGCTTAAATTATTAATTTTTTTCAGATTTTTTATAATATTCATTGTTTTAAATCTCTTTAAGAATTTATTTGATAATAGTTGTAATTAGTACTAATTACAATAAAATATATAATAATTTTTTTAATGTTTTATAATTTATTGTCAGAAATAAGATCGATGGTCATTATATTTCAACAAACAAATATCTTCTTGTATTGTTATCTTGGTAAGTCTTACCTTTTCTAATAATTGTAAGATATTTTGTATTCTTTATTTGATTTCAGATTTTATTTATAAAAAAATAAATAAACTTAACTTTATTAATCATACAGTAAATTACACAATATCTTTTTGAGATTTATGGTAAATGTATAAGAGATTGAGGCAAATCAAATATGGTGTATAAGATCTTGTGGGATTTATAAATTTCTGTCCATGGGGATATTTATTATAATTTAAAATGATAATATTATGTTTACTATTTTTTTAGCATTGAAGTGTATATGAAAATATTAATTCTTACATATAGGATTAACTTATTTACCTTACTATTAAAAAGGTTAAAAAAAGTGTCTATATTCGATTGGATGATATAATTTTTTGACACACTTTGGCCAAAGTAATATATGAAGTCTGTATATTCTTTTCTAGTGTTTGATTATACTAAATTATTTGATGTTAGAGTATTTTAAACTTAACCAAACTAAACTGTAATAAGGTTTTCATGGAGATTTTAGGATGTAATAAAAGTGTGTATTTTTTCCTTCCTTTTTGTTTTTTCTAACATTTATGGTGGTTGAGTTAATTTATAAATTTGACGAGAACGGGAAATAATTAAATTATGTTATAAACATCGTATCGAGAGTATTTGATTTAGCAAGACATATTTTCATATTAATATTAAATTTACCTGAATTACGAGATTCTAATGACATTTTAAAAATAAATAATTTTAAAATATCGTTTCACTGTTTGCTTTATTTTATTCGATTAAATATTTTTACAATGTTTTGCATGTTTACCATAGAATGTCCACATCCTGATGACTATGCAAGATTAGACATACCAGTCCGAGAGCAATATAAGTATGACCGCATGAGATAGGTGATTGGTGTGCTTAGCCATGTTTAGATGATCGAGATAAATGTGTGTTGCACATGTCAATAAAGAGTGTGTTTGTTTAGTGAGATAATAGGAGAAGTAATAAAGGTCCATTTTCGAGTAGACAATACCACGACCTCTCAAGGTCAGCTTCTCCGTGACAACTGATTTGGCAATTCCATGTAATTCTAAGAAACTTCTATGGTATCTGATGTACACATTGTTGTATTCATGTAGATGCTATATACTAAGAAGGAATTTACCCTCCAAGTAGCTCTGTCAAGGTATGAAAATAAAATGACATCCTTCATCTTTTTGCTTTTACCGTCTTTCATATTTATGAATGTGTTGCTTTTTTAATCCGACAGCTTACAAAGTTGGATGGTTGGATGGTTCACTGAGCAGGATACTCATGACCTTCTTAGACTTAAAAGATTTTCCAATTGCTAAGAATTATTATTTTGGCATTTATCTTTACCTATTTTGACTTTCAAGTGTCATGTCCATGTATCGATTCTTTTTTACCCGATATGTACTATCTCAATATCATATGTTACTTTTATATGCAAATGGAGATGGATCGGTCTATAAGTTTATGCAAGCAAAGGCCTTTCTGACTGGGTACTAGTTCAAAACGTTTAATTAGGGCCTTTAATGGAAATTTCTATAATAACTGTTTGTAGAGGAAAACGTGTGAAGCTCTTTAATGGTTCAGCTTCTAATCTACTCAATTACTTCATAATCATCTAACTTTGAGCGAGTATCACCATTCATTTTAACCTTCGAATCCACAAATAAATTGACCCTAAAATATGAACATAGAGAAATAATCAATATAAAACACTACAAGTTATAGCCTAAACAAAACAAACTCCGGAGATCGCGGAGAAGGTCACCGATATGGAAGAGGAGAGGCTACGGTAAGGATATAAAAGAATACAAAAAAAGTACCAGAAATGCGATTCCATCTCCGTCAGCCATGAGAGCCTTTCTCGGAGAAGAGGAGGGGCCACCGTGAGGGAAGAAGGGATTAGGTTTTAGGGGCTTTGATTGAGAAGAAATGAGATTGAAGTAGCGAAATCCGTCGCCTTCTCCGTATCAGTTGCCTTCGTCCACATCGTAGAAGAAGAGACGCCACCGTGAGGGAAGATGAGACGCCACCTTGAGGTTAGGTTTGGAGCTTTTAACGGAAGGGAGAGAGTTGAATGCATATGTTGTGTAAACAAAATACAAACGGGTTTTGACTTAATAGTCAAAGTATTTTTCACTATATTGGTGGCGGTAAGTTAAGACACTGCCACGTTGACTTATTAAAAAACAATTGTGAGGTGACGGTTACTAGTTGTGCCACATACCAATTTCCACATATAAATGGATTTTTTG
Source organism: Nemophila menziesii (assembly GCA_029959085.1). Taxonomy (NCBI): domain Eukaryota; kingdom Viridiplantae; phylum Streptophyta; class Magnoliopsida; order Boraginales; family Hydrophyllaceae; genus Nemophila; species Nemophila menziesii. The sequence continues at coordinate 35,539,912 of JARWIR010000006.1, forward strand.
TAGTGTAGACACTTTTTTTAATACACTATAGAATTTGTCTCATGATTTTTTCTTTGCCTTTTTGCAATGACAAATGAATACTGAGGAAAGCCGAGGATGTCTTCCCGAAGATATTATTATGATGATCCTTTTATGCCTTCTAGCCGATGTTATTTACAATGTTATGAGGTTAGTGTGTAAAGAATGGTATAACATTATCAAGTCCCCCTCTTTCATATATGCAAACCTCCATAACGCAAAAAATGGACTCATATTTAAAAAATCCATGAGATGGTATGCTACCATAATATGGGTATCCCAGTGACGCCAATGAGAAATCTTGATTGTGTAGAAAATATTCGGGCGAGTTGTAATGGAATAGTTTTTGTACTAGGTCCTAAATGGAGCAGTACTCTCACTACTCGAATCCCCTATTATGTTGCAAATTTTGTAACAAAACAGTACTTGCCCCTCCCTCTAATTCCCAGGTGTAATTATTCTGGTACATGGTATCTAGCTTACGCTTCTGCTTCTAGGATATACAAAGTTCTATACTCAGAATACATAACATAATTAATAATAACGGTTGGTGTTGATAAGGCGTGAAGAAAGGTTGATATAAGTGCTCGTAATGTCCTACTCAATCCATCGCCTTATTCCTCCATTTCTGTAGGAGGTTTTGTATTTTGGTTACATAGGACTGAAGTCCCATCCCTCATCTGTAAGTATTGATTGGCTTCAATACTAATCAATAATCACAATATGTATTTCCTAAAAAGCTATGTACTTGACAGGAAAAAGACCGGTGATCATGGCATTTCAACAAAAGAAAACATTTTGATTTGGTAAGTCTGGCTCTTTGTGGTATTAGTCTGAGTGATACAGGTTTGTATCAATTTTGTTTGTATCAATATTTTTTTATTTTTTCTTCAGCAACAAAAGCTACTACCGGTGGCAACTAGAACATCCTTGTGGAACTTTTTGATAAGGCATTAATTGGATGAGACAAACTTACTCTAAAGGTGGCAGGATTGAGTAGTTGTAACATGTTCTCAATAAAAGTCTCACTTGTATTTTTCATTGTTTGTATATGATAATTTTGTAAATTTTGAGCTTTTATAAGTTTTTGAAACAAAGTTTAGTGTACTCAGGAAAATACATTCGAGCTGGAGTTAAAAATGAAATTGAAAATGAAGATTAAATTCTTTAGAGAAGTTACTTTTAATCTAGGGTTAGTTTTGGAACAAAGATAAAAGACTAGATTGTCGGGTTATCATTCACAATGGTACTACCATTATTAACAAACTCCTTATATTATCTATCTACGTGACGTTTTTCTTTATTATTCCTTTGATTTTCTTACAATATCCACCGAATAGTAACATGTGACACTACAAGTAGTGTCACATATACTGATTATGTGGATATTTGATAAAATTGAAGGATAAAAGAATGAATTTTTTAAAATTTACTGATTTTGTAAATTAAACTGTCACAAACATATAAGATAAAAGGGAAATATTCCTAAATGATTTTTTATATTACAAGTAATTTTTATGTTTGGGTCATGAAAGTTTAAAGACATATCATTAAACTAATAATTTGAATGATCATTGGACTAACAACTTTTCCTTGCAATTGATCTCTAGTACATAATGTGTGTACATAACAATTATATTTGAATGGATAATGTATAGGGGCTAACGATGAAACTAATTTAAGGACTATTTGAGGAACTTTTAAAGTTTAGGTCTAAAGTGGGGAATGACCTATAGTTTGCAGATTTTTTCCGTAAAATAATGGACTATTATACGGATCCCAAAAAAAAGAAAAATTAATTATCAGATAAATTGATGTTGCAAAATGGAAAACTTATGTACATTTGGACGATATTACTACTTACTATGAAATTTCTAGTTACTTTGTTATCTATCTTCTTGAAGCGATAGCCAATGACTAGAAACGGGCTAGATACATTAGTTTTTGTCACATGACATAAATTGTTGTCTTCGTGATGCAAGCCTATTTTTTATATTCAATCAAATCAAAATCCTGTAACTTACCTTTTTTCAAGTCTTTAAATTATATACAATATTGTGGGTTCTATTATATAGAGCATCAATTGGCCATACACCACAGCAAGTCGCATAGGCATTCTCACGAAAAGACTCCTACTTATTTCAATATTTGTATAAGAGGCGTCCATATGTTAGCATATATTTAGGCAAAGAATAATCTATTTACTTAGAATATCCTTAGCCTTAATTCTTGTTGTATATATTTAGGTAGATAATTGTAACTTACTTCATATGATTGAACTAAGGTGTTAGAATAATATGATTGCTAGAATCAGGGTGATAGAATTAAGGGCTAGAATCATGTAATGCCTAGAATTATGTAATGATCGATTTCTTGCCTTGTAACTACTCCTATATTTTGTATATATAATAGAAAACTGTTATATGGAGATCTATTCAATCGAATTGATATGGTATCAGAGCTTTATAACTAAAATAGAGTCTTTTTTTTCTTTGAGTGTCAAAAGAGTGTTGTTAAGTTTCAAAGATTAGGGAGGTTATTTGTGTGGTGTAACTTTTACATTAAATTCAAATTTCAGAGGAGTTTTTTATCTTTTTTTCCTCATATGTCTAATAGTGATTCTTTTGGGGTGCAATTTAATGGAAAAAATTATTCTATTTTGGAATTTCAGTTCGTTCATTTGTTACGTGAAAAGAATTATGGGTCAAATTGATGGCAGTGCTCCTGAACCTAAGGATCCACCAGAATTAACCAAATGGAAGGTTAATGATGCTCGTGTGATATCGTGGATTTTAAGTTTTGTCGACCCTCTTATTGTGCTTAATTTATGGGTATATAAGACTGCGGAAACCATGTGGACACAGTTGAAGAAGGTTCATAATCTGAATAATTCCGCACGCCAGTTTTAGTTGGAGTACGAGACTGCTTAACTTTACTCAATGTAATCTCTCATTTCAAGAATATTATTCTTCTTTCTTGAATTTGTGGAGAGAGTTTTCCGAGGTGGTTTGTGCAGATGTGTCTACTACTTCTCTTCCTGGTGTTTTGGGTGTTCATGAGCAAAGCAAAAGAGATCAATTTTTAATGAATTTACACCCCGAATTTGAGGTTACTCGCAGAAGTTTAATGAATAGATATCTTCCACCATCTTTGGATGTTTGTTTTGGAGAATTACTTCGATAAGAGGTTCGCCTCTATGCCCAAATTGTGTTTCAAGAAGATGTCAATCCGAATTCAATTGCATTGCAGCACACGAGAATTCAGTGTTACGGAGATAAGGAATATGGTCATATTGATACCAATTGCGTCAAGAAAGTTTGCAACTATTGTAAGAAACCAGGCCATTTTATCAAAGAATGTCCCACTCAGCCACAGCTTCGCCACCATGCTAATGCTTATCAAGCTACTATGCGAAATTCTCCGGTTTCAGAATAATCCTCAACCTCATCTACAACGGGATCCTCAAGTCTCACACCTGAGATGGTGCAACAAAATATTATGACTGCTTTTTCCGCATTGGGGCTCCAAGGTAATACTTCACATAAATAATGGCTTATTGATTCCACTGCATCCAATTATATGACACCATCTTCTGATACGTTATGAAATGTTCTTCCATATATTGGTTCATCCCAAATCTAAGTAGCTAATGGGACTCATTTAGCTATAAATGCAATAGGAGATATCAATTCTTTATTTCAAAATGTTTACATATCTCCTAGTCTATCTAATAATCTTATATTATCAATTGGTCAATTAGTTGATAACAACTGTGATGTCCATTTTTCTCGTGATGGTTGTTTTGTGCAGGTTCAGGTGACGAGGAAAAAACTCGCGAAGGGGCCTAAAGTTGGAAGACTCTTTCCACTACAATTTTTTACTCGTAATTTGTCTTTCGCTTGTGAGTATATTAAAATTAGTGAGGTGTCGCTTGGGTCATCCAAACTCAGTTAATTACTCTCATCTTTTCAATTCTGGTTTGATTGATAATAAAAATCAAGATCCTAAGTCACTATCTTCAAATTGTTCAGTATGCAAATTTGGTAAAAAGTAAGACTCTATCTTTTCCTTCTTCGGGTAGTCGTGCTACTAAATGTTTTGAAATTATCCATAGTGATGTGTGGGAAATATCTCTAGTCATTTCTCATAATCGATATAAATAATTTGTGATATTTATAGATGATTTTAGTCTATATACTGGTTTTATTTTCTTAGGGCGAAATCTGAGGTCCTCTAGGTTTTCCAAAATTTTGTTACCTTTATTGAGAATCAATTTTCTACATGTACAATAACATTAAGGTCATACTCAGGTGGAGAGTACATGTCCCGTGAATTTCACAATTGCTTACATAACAAGGGAATTATCTCTCAAAGCTCTTGTCCTTACACTCCTCAACAAAACAGGGTAGCCAAACGGAAAAATCGACACCTCTTAGATGGTGTTCACACTTTATTGCTTGATTCATCAGTACCTTCAAAAATTTGGGTAGAGGCATTATCTACGGCCGTTTACTTAATCAATAGGCTTCCTTCTAGAGTATTAATATTTGAGTCTCCATATTACCTCTTGCATCATCACTTTCCTAGCTATCTTAATCTGTATAATTTTGGTTGTGTTTATTTTGTTCATTTACCTTCTCTTGAACGTAACAAAGTATCAGCATAATCTGTCAAATGTGATTTTTTGGGTTATAGAATTCCTAGTAAAGGTTATATTTGTTATGATTTATGTGCTAAAAGAATTCATATATCTCGCAATGTTATTTTCTTTGAGAATCAATTATTTTTCCTACATAAACTCAAGCCATCTCAAGCATTAAAATTCTCAAGTTATTATCATTTATAGAAAGCTTGACATTCCTCTTATTTTTATATACTCTTGAAGGAGATTTTATCTATATCTTATAAGCACTTAAACCCTTCTTACCTTACCCTATCTCTAGATTAGAAATTGGAGGTGGTCGTATTTAGAAAAAATAGGTTATTATCTCTTTGAAGAAAAGAAGAATTTCATTGAAAGGGGTTACATGTGTAGGTGATTACACAATGGAGTTTGTCTCGTTTGATTGAGTTTCGGTTGTGATTATTACTGGTAAATTCTCATGTGTACATGGTTTGTATCGCACCTTTAAGAGAAAGATTTAAAAAAGTTTGAAAATCCTAATGAAAACCCCTATGTAATTGCATACTCTCCAAAATATCTTATTTATTTTAGAGAATGCCCAATATACCCCTCCAACCATGTGCACTATCCATTAAAAGACATAGTCTTTTTTTACCCTCCTTTAAAGGTCTTGGTTTCGAATACTTGTAGTATCAACAACCTTTTTACCCTTTAAGAGATCTTGGGTCTGACTCTTGTTGGCGTCAACAAATTAGTCTGATATGATGTATCAAGAAATTGCACAAGAATATCATCAATAATAGATAATTAACTATATCAAATACAAAGTAATAAAATGATTTAACTTCCAAATTATCAAAATTAAAGTATTTCCAAGTATCATAAAGGAAACCTAGTATGTAGTAGAATGTTGGTGGTGAGTTATGGTAGAATTTCCATTTCTCATACCTCAAAAAATTGAGTTATGGAAATATACCCATAACTCAAAAAAAAGAAAAAACTATAAGTAAAAAAATATTACTAAATTATGTACAAAACCCCATAACTCAAAAAAGTAAAAATGCTACCTTTGAGTTTAGGAATAATTCTCATAATTCAAAAATTTGAGTTATAGAAAATTTCTCATAATTCAAAAATAAGAAAAACATTAAGGGCCCGTTTGGAAGTGCTTATTTTAGAGTAAAAAATCGCTTTCAAAATAAAATTTAAATTTTGAAAAAAATTATTAAGTATAATTTGTATATCTAAAGTCACTTTAAGTGCTTTCTTTAAGAAGCACATATTTTGTGTTTTTTCTAAAAGTGCTTTTTGAGATCTAAAATATTTATAAACATGTAGAAACACTTTTAAGTGCTTTTTAAAAAAAGCACTTCCAAACGAGCACTGAGTAAAAGATGTTACTGTGTTACAAGCAAAGTTTCATAGCTCAAAAATATTAAAATCTATTTAAATTTGATATATTGTCTCAGCTAATTTTTATGTCATATATTACAATAAAATATATTTAAATTAGTAATAATATTGGTTAGTTTTCTATTCACACCCTCTAGAACTTGCATAAACTAATAAATCTGAGTCATAATATAGTAGCCATATACCTTGAGGGAAAATTTGCGGTAGCCTACAACTAACCACGGCCCGTTAGTATCATGAGAAGGATAAAACATTAACAAAACAAAAAGATACATTAGCTCCCCCAACCTAAATATTTTCTCCATATCTTAACTATTTATGATCCCTTTCCAAACTAAGTATTTACACTTGACAGTAACTCAATGCTCAACGTTCCCAACAAACTGTATTCTATCCAAACCCAATCTTAATCCGAGCAGAACCAAGTAAGTCTAGATCAAACGGCCAATCAGTCATGTAGAGATTCTAATTAACAAGGACATATCCAAAAGGGAAAAAAAATATGTTAAGTCAATTTTACTTTATTTTTTATTTGTAATTTCTAATACCAAATTAACCCATTACAAAAAGTTCATGATTACCAGAACAATCCGGATTGCCTTTTAATTTTTTTAATCACGGAAAAACCAGAAATATGCTCATATTAGATATGAAAAAGTTTTAGCACCACACATTATCTAGATCTCACTTCCAAGCGGCCAATGACATTTATATCTGATGTCTTCTTGTTAAAAATGGTTAAGAAGGCTTATATACCCTTCTAAAAACGTTTGGACCCCATTAGGTTTAAGAAATTAGCTTTGGAATGGGCTTGTTAGGCAGATCCGAGGTTCGAGGTTCGAGCCATGAGCCATAGCAACGGTTTTGAGTATAACATTTTCATCTTGACTCTGAATGTCAATTTCCACACGACCTTGACTTCAATATCTTTCCAAATAAATGGAATTAGGTCCAAATTACTGGTGGGTCTTGTGTGTTATAAAATAATGCGGATAAATTTTAGAACTCACAAACCGCAAATGTACGGTTGTCCAAGTAATAAACCGATAAATCGGATTCGTTCTCATGGACGGAAAAGGTACAACTTTAGTGTGAAACAAATAGTGGATTAATTGCAAGTACGGAAAAATAAAAGATATAAAGTTTGTTTGGGTTTTTGTTTAAGAACTAAGATGTAAAAATAAATTAAAGACTAAATTAATTAAACTGAAATGAAAATAATGTAAATAAAATAATTGTAAGCAAGAGAAGAAGTAGTACTTGAGTCATGCAAGGGTTTCACCTAAACCTTCTTAATTAATGTTCTAGTTTATATTTGTGGTAGTCGGGATTCTAAAGTCTCCTAACACCCGTCAGGGTGGACTTAGGAGCTCTAAAGTATTATAAACTCCATCAATTACAACTAAATTCATATGGTTCAAGTTCTTTACCTCATTGGATATTGGTTAGTCAAGTCTGTCAAGGTCATTGGCAAATACCAACGGCAATTACCAAATAAGAAGGATTTCCTCTGTGGATAAAAAAAATAAGAAGAACAAAAGCCAAAATCATTTTAGATTTTGCATATGGGCTTTGGCATTGCTTTGAGTAAAGGTTTTTACAGTATTTTTCCATTCTTATACTATTTATTTGTACTTTTTTGTTGCAATCCATTTTTTTATGACAAAAAGGGTGTCAATAGAAATTAAATTAAACTATCTGATTAGGTTAAAGATCCATTTGAAGTTTAAAATTATGAATGCTTAAATTATTAACTTGTATCATTTTTTATAATATTTATTTTTTTTAAAACCTCTTTACGAACTTATTTGATAATTTTCCAGTTGTAATTAGTACTAATTACAATAAAATTTAAAAAAATATGCACATAATAAAGATAACTCTCTGATTTGCCCAAATAGCTTCGGAAAATATCTTGGACTAAAGGTAATTGTATTGCCTTAGAAAATTCCTTTTCTACATGCAATGCTATTATTTGACTCTCTTTTGTCAACTAGTGCAACCAGCCATTAGTAAATATGACTATATGTTGATCATATATGTTCGACCTCACTGTACATACCTCCTTGGATGTTTTCCACTTGTTAGTATCCGACGAGTAAATATCAAATGAATAGGAATATGTATCGTCAGGATTCCACTTGTAGAGCATTTAGTGTTGACTAACTTAAACATTAAATCTACCCCTGATGTAGCACGGAAAGGGTAGAAAACAAATACAAAATGTTTTATAGAAAAATGATATTGTTCCACTTTGGATCTTAATTGTAGCCACTGTCTTGTAACTGGATTTCATATGTATATAACATAACATCCATTATGAAAACCCCAACTCCGGCAACAAAGTATACCATTAGATGACGATGCAAGATACAAGATACATTTTTTTTGGAAGGAAATTAAAAACATTAATTTCCATTGTATATTTTGTTTCTGCTACATTGAAAGTTAAGATATTGACATTGTCTGACGGATATATTTTATGCACGATGAGTACTGTTTACTCCTCCATTAAAAATATGCAAAAACGCTTCCATAAAAAATATGCAAAAACGACGGATCAGATACAAAGCTATACCACCTCTTTGAAGTACACTTAAATGCCACAAGAGATTTGACAGGCAATCGAGATAAGATCTCAGTTGTAGTGTCTGTTATCTAAAAAAACTCCATATATTTGGAATTCAAATAGCTGAATCATCACCAAATATAACCAGACTTTAGATAGAAAATTTAACGAAAGACACATCACCAAATTTTATATTTCTATGCTAGATTCCTCATTTCTTAACATAAAACTGGTCAACATTTACAGATTTACTACACAAAAAAAATTAATACTTCAAAATGCATGAAACTATAATAAAGGCGGATCAAGTTTGAAGTAGCTTTGCATAACAATGAATCTGTAATTAAACATTTCTTGCTTAGGTAGCTTTCACTAGGCACATCTGTAGAGATGGCTTTCACTAGGAACAATTAATTATATATTTATTAGGAAATTATATGAAAAGGAATGGGATTTATAATTACTAAAAAATCGTGAGTTGTGACCGAGTAGAACCATCAATAATAGTTTATATATTAAATACATAATAAAACATGCTTTGAAATTTATTGGATTCAAAATGATTTTGAGTCTAAATTGACTATTTTATGTATTAAAAAAATGCCTGAAACTGAAACAACACACGTATAAGAGAGATTCAGAAGCAAATTCGATATGGGTTTCTTGCAGTGAATACTATTTAAACATCATATTCTGTTAAAGCCAGGAAAGGTGTTTATTATAATTAAAAAATGTGAGCTTTTAGTTGCAATCTCAGAATAAAGAAACGTAATATAAAAACTTACAGTGACAAGAGATGGAGAAGTCGGAAAGGTGAAGTTGAGCTTATTTGAATTTTGGAGAACAGTCATGATAATATATAGCTAAGGGTTTACAAACCCCTAATGATTATTGATGAGTCAAATTAGGGCTTAACTAATAACTAATGCTCATTCCCACAACTAACTCTTTTTTTGTCTAATACCCGGATCTTTTGCATTTCACGGTAGGGATATTTTATTAGGGATCTTCTAATAAAAAAATTCACTTATTTGCATCATAAATCTATATATTAAGTATAAATTATAAAATAAGTCCTTCTATTATGCAAAACTACACAATAGATCCCTATAATGTATAAAGATTGCAATATAAGTCTTGATATTAATTTTTTTAATTAAATATCATATAAGTATATTTGTTTAATATACAATAACATATTTTTATATAAAAACCCAATAAAAGTTCTATAAATAAAATTTTATTAAATATCCTATAAGTTCTCAAATCATTTGAGGGTTAGTTATTTATAATATTTTTAAGGTAATTATGTTTTTTTAAAGAGGAAGGAGGCATGGACCCTCTAACAAACGTTAGCTCTGTCCTGTTTGGCGGCATGGGGTTTTAGATTTTTTAAGTTTGAATTAAATAAATATTAAAAGATTTAATTGATTCTTAAAATTTGCAATAAGCCTTAAAATCTTAGTTTCGGCTTGGTTCGACAATTTTTAAACATTGTCAATCTCTGGTTGCATCAATCCAATTTTTGGTTCGGTTTGACTAATAAAGAATAATTAGACTTAGATTAGATTCAGTTTAAGTTTTGGATTTCCGGTTTGTTTCTTATTTAGGCTCGATTTTCCAGTTTAATTAGATTCGGTTACTTTTTTCCCTTATTTATTTGATGGTTTAATGAATAAAAAATATTTTTTAAAATACAAGCAATCATTTTATTAAATAATAAATAAGTTAAACACAATTAAATTATTACAAGTCAAAACTAAATAAACTATTTCTATCAAAATCTATTTAACTAAAACTATTACAATGAATTGTTATTTAATTAAGTTATAACAATTATGAAAATAAAATAAATAAATTATTTTACAATTGAAACAATTTATAAATTACATAATCGACTACAATAAGGAATCCTGATTTTACAATAATGATATCAAAACCGAAACGATAGTCATGTATAGCATCATATATAAAAATTAAATTATCTCAACGACGTAATGTTACATATCGGGTCATCGAGAAAATTAATCTCGATGTGTTATTTGCGTCTTAAATAATTTAAGGGACAATATTCGAATCTCAATCATAGATTGTGTAAGAGACAATAGAAATGTACCACGCGTAACTACTGTTAGTAAATCAAACTGAATTGATAACCAGGCCAAATCATTTAGGCAACATTTCATAACATCAACTTTAGACCCCAAAACATTTGAAGGCCAGACACGAACCATCAGATAAACATCATATGATCGGGGAGGTTGAGGGGTCTTCGAACAACTAATGCATTTTTTAGTTAAGGGGTGAGCGACACGATGATTACGATAGTTAAATTAGCAACTTCAAATTGACTAAATATGCAAAAAACTCACATTCAAAACTTGTAAGATAAGTTGTGGAACCAAATATACAATAAGCATATATCCAACGTCTAAGGCAGGCAAAATAACAAAATCTACTAATTTACATCAATATTTGGTGTTGTTAATATACATATAATGAAGATAATATTTGGATTCACCCTAACAACCTTGACAAAGTAAATAGGGCAATCTTTTACCTTAAACTATTCCCTTTCTACATGGAATTATACTAGTTAGTTCGTTAAGTCAACCAATGCAACCAATCTAAATTTGAAGAGAAAATTAAGGAACCAAAAAGAAAAGAGCCTTATGCTATGAAGCTATGTGTTTGGATAACAAACGATTGAAGGACCAAGACACAAAAATGAGAAAAAATTCAGCGGCGTAACTAACCTGACAACTCGAAGTATTGGAAAGGAAAGTCAGTGGGATGAATGCAACAAAGTATGGTCTAGCACAAAAAAGATAAGAAGCATTTATTATCAAGGAATAATGGAAATTTCACAAGTCTAGATGTATGCCATTTCCAGCTACAAATATGTTTGGCACCATTTTGATTAATTCCAAATGACATGGTGGAATATTTTTCACCATATAATAGAGGGTCCCAAGCTGAGTCTGCTAATGAAATCGATATTCAAAATTTTGGATTTGGTTAGTTAAGAACCCCACAATTGTTAATTTGTTCAGTGAAAGCCCAAAGGTGCTTTCAGCCCAATAAAAACTCATTCATGAAATAGTGGGTTTCTCCTTCATACCCAAATCAAATGGTACTAAAAAACCTAATTCATCTCACCAAAAGAACTCAAATAAAGTCCAACATATTTCACTAGAAACAAAGAGCAAATGCTGACAAGCATTCTATAATGAAGTGAAGATGTTGAAGCACAGTCAATAGATATATCAAAAACTTGCTATAAACAACACACTATTTGAAGAGAAAGGTTCAAAGAGAACAATTACGCTAAAACGATCAAGTTGTAAATATTTTTAGTGACAAAACCAAGAATGAATAGAGATGGGAAACTAGATAGGTACCATCTATGGGTGGAAGGAAACTAGACATCCTTAAAATAGTAAACTTTAAAAACAAGATGGTAATCAAACTATGGAAGAGGAACATACGTAACAGGGTTTTGCTGGATTGTACGTGGAAAATCCTATGGGGTCAATGATACAATTTCATCAGAAATACCAGGGGCTCATAAACCCCCTAACAATTATAACTTCGAGAGATGTTTATTGTTCAACATCAATCAGGGTTGATAATTTTGTACTCCCTCCGTCCACATATGTTTGTCACAATTTCTAAAAATGGATGTCCACAAAAGGTTGTCATTTTAAAATATCAAGAAACTTTTTTACATGTTCTACCAAGTTTACCCTTATTTAATTTTCAAAAAGTAGAAGGCATTAATTGCTTTTCTTGATCATTAAATAGTTGGTTGAGAGTAATTTAGTAAAAGTAGAAGGCATTAATTTCTTTTCTTAATCTATGTGAAAAAAAAGGTATGACAAACATTTGTGGACGGAGGGAGTATGAAACAAAGAATAAATGATTTTGTATAATATTTGTTGCTAAGAAACTTAAGTATGATGTTAAATGCATTATTGGCCCTAAAGATACAAAAGGAGTTCTTGCCTTACTTTCAAAACCTAAGGTTATCATTTAGTTAACCAAAACATCTATACATTGTGTTTGTACAATTGAAGGGATGGGGAGGGGTAAAGTTCTGCATAAATTTTATCTATATTCCCTCCTATGATGATTAAAAAGATGAATCTCTGGCTGAAATCGTAAATTGTAAGTATCACCCTAATTTGCCATGAAATATTACAAGATACTAGTACATGTATATATAGGTACTCCCATGAGAAAATAGAGGGTACATGGGACTAACATTTAAAATATTGATGGATGAAATACTTTCATTTATAACCTTGAGTTACAATTGACAAAAAGATCTTGAGTTACAAGACATACATTTTAGGGTTGTGCCTTTTAGCTTGATCAATAGAAGACAAGGAAATAATGTAACAAAAGAGGTATTTGGGAAGATATTGAATAAATTCTTAATGGAATAATACTTTTCCTAATGCGTGGTTAGCTATGCTACCTTTTATAGGTTATGATCACTCTATATGGCTCTTTAATAGTGAAATGGAAAAACTGCCTATGACTAAGATATTTTTCTTTGATAAAAATTGGATAAAATAATGAGGAGTGCATTTATATCATAACTAGAAACTGGGTTGATAATTTAAGTGTTAGAGGAAATGCAGTACATAAGTATGGCCAGAAGATTAAAACTCTTACAAAATCCTTAACTCACTAGGCTAAGAAAAGGAATCAACAAACAAAAATTCAAACAAAAGTTGATTAGCAGAAAATGTAAACTATTATAAACTCTAAAGATCCTATGGATTAAGGTGAATATAATGAACTTGTAAAAATAATGGAAGAACAATGGAATATCTAGAAAAATTATTGGGCCCAAAAGTCAAGATTAGCTTGCTTAAACGGGGGATAGAACTACTTCATAGTTCCATGAAATTATTAACAGAGAAGATACAAAAATAAAATACTAAGGCATCAATTTGAAAATAATGTATGGCTTGAAAAGTAACCAACTATTGTCGAGGAAATAAAAAGATATTTCAACAATTCCTTTACAACAAAAGGGTCAAGGAAATATGATACATTTATGGATACCATAAACCCTTGAATCTCTGATGATATGAACACTGATATAACAAAACATGTAAGTTTGAAGGAGAATGAAACTTCCCTATGAAGTCTTGGCTAGGACAAGGCGCTATAGGGCCAGATGGCCTATATGCTTATTTCTATAAAAACAATATTGAGAGTTTATAAAGTATAAGTGATGTATCATCTTTTGTGATTCACTTATATGGTCAAGAAACATAATTTGGTGGGATTATTGGACTTACTTGAGGTATTTATCCTTAATATGTGACGTTATTTGAATGTTTTATTATTCTCTAATATTTTGGTATTGTTGGAGATTTTTGTGATATATTTATAGGATCAAGAGACATACTGTTTTGTCGGGCATTATTTCTTTATTGAATGCTCTGATTTAGTTGTGTTATTCGTCTGACTTTTGTGATCCCTTTCTATCATACATGGTTTAACTCACATAGTGTTTCATATATTGTCTCAACTCATCTTTATATCATATATTATGGTAAAATATATTTAAATTAGTAATAATATTGGTTAGTTTCCTATTCCCGCCCTCTAGAACTTGCATAAACTAATAAATTAGAGTTATCGTATAGTAGACATATACCTCCAGGGTAAATTTGTGGTAGGCTACAACTAACCAAGGCTCGTTAGTATCATTAGAAGGATAAAACATTAACAAAACCAAAAGATACATTAGCTCCCCAACCTTAACATCTTCTCCATATCTTAACTATTTATGATCCCTTTCCAAAACAAGTATTTACACTTGAATACATATATACCTATAGTATAAGTTTCTACTGTGTTTACTCGAATTGGATTATACCAAGTAAGACTAGAATTGGATTATACCAAGTAAGACTAGATAAGACAGCCAATCTAAAATAGTTTCGGTCATGTACAAATTCTAATTAACATGGACATATCCAAAAAGAAAAAAATCCGTTAAGTCCATTTTTCTTTATTTTATTCTTTGTAATTTCTAGTACCAAATTAACCCAATACAAAAATATCATGATTACCAAAACAATCGGGATTGCCTTTTAATTTTTTTAATCCCGGCCCAATTATAAATTTTAGGATCCAAAAGCAACTATGGATCCAGTATAGACTCTAGGTTCGTCATAAAAATTACAAACCCTAAAAATATGTTCATACTAGATATGAAAAAGTTTTAGCGCCGCAGACTATCTAGATCTCAGTTTCAAGCGCCAAAGACTCAGACATTTTAGAACGGATTTCCTCCATGGATGATTCAAAAGAAAGATTTACTCCATGGATAGAACAAAAGAAGAAGAAGAAGAAGAACAACAACAACAACAAAAGCCAAAATTATTTCCAATTTTGCAAATGGGTTTTGTCAGTGCTATTGAGTAAAGGTTTTTACAGTATTTTTCATTTTTTATACTATTTATTTATATTTTTTTTGTTGCGATCTATTTTTTATGACAAAAAAATGTGTTAATATAGATATTAAGTTAAACTATTTGATTAGGTTAAAGATCTATTTGAATATTAAAATTATGAATGCTTAAATTATTAATTTTTTTCAGATTTTGTATAATATTCATGGTTTTAAATCTCTTTAAGAATTTATTTGATAATAGTTGTAATTAGTACTAATTACAATAAAATATATAATAATTTTTTTAATGTTTTATAATTTATTGTCAGAAACAAGATCGATGGTCATTATATTTCAACAAACACATATATTTTGGATTGTTATCTTGGTAAGTCTTGCCTTTTCTAATAATTGTAAGATATTTTGTATTCTTTATTTGATTTCAGATTTTATTTATAAAACTATAAATAAACTTAACTTTATTAATCATACAGTAAATTACACAATTTATTATAATTTAAAATGATAATATTATGTTTACTATTTTTTAGCATTGAAGTGTGTATGAATATATTAATTCTTACATATAGGATTAACTTATTTACCTTACTATAAAAAAGGTTAAAAAAAAGTGTCTATGATTGGATGATATAATTTTTTGACACACTTTGGCCAAAGTAATATATGAAGTCCGTATATTATTTTCTAGTGTTTGATTATCGTAGAAGAAGAGACGCCACCGTGAGGGAAGATGAGACGCCAACGTGAGGTTATGTTTGGAGCTTGTTGTGTAAACAAAATACAAAAGGGTTTTGACTTAATAGTCAAAGTATTTTTCACTATATGGTGGCAGTAAGTTAAGACACTACCACATTGACTTATTAAAAAACAATTGTGATGTGGCGGTTACTAGTTGTGCCACATACCAATTGCCACATATAAATGGACTTTTTGTAGTGTAGAGACTTTTTTTAATACACTATAGAATTTGTCTCATGATTTTTTCTTTGCTTTTTTGCAATGACAGATGAATATTGAGGAAAGCCGAGGATGTCTTCTCGAAGATATTATTATGATGATCCTTTTATGCCTTCCAGCCGATGTTATTTACAATGTTATGAGGTTAGTGTGTAAAGAATGGTATAACATTATCAAGTCCCCCTCTTTCATATATGCATACCTCCATAACGCAAAAAATGGACCATAGTTAAAAATCCATGAGATGGTATGCTATCGGACGTCGATGAGAAATCTTGATTGTGTAGAAAATATTCGGGCGAGTTGTAATGGAATAGTCTTTGTACTAGGTCCTAAATGGAGCAGTACTCGCACTACTCGAATCGTACATGGTATCTAGTTTATGCTTCTGCTTCTAGGGTATACAAAGTTCTGTAGTCAGAATACAACATAATTCATAATAACGGTTGGTGTTGATAAGGCGTGGAGAAAGGTTGATATAAGTGCTCGTAATGTCCTACTTAATACATCGCCTTATTCCTCCATTTCAGTAGGAGGTTTTGTATTTTGGTTATAGAGGACTAAAGTCCCATCCCTCATCTGTAAGTATTGATTGGCTTCAATACTAATCAATAATCACAATATGTATTTCCTAAAAAACAATGTACTTGATAGGAAAAAGACCGATGATCATGGCATTTCAACAAAAGAAAACATTTTGATTTGGTAAGTCTGGCTCTTTGGGGTATTAGTGTGAGTGATACAGGTTTGTATCAATTTTGGTTGTATCAATTTTGGTTGTATCAATTTTTTTTTATTTTTTCTTCAGCAACAAAAGCTACTACCGGTGGAAACTAGAACATCCTTGTGAAACTTTTTGATAAGGCATTAATTGGATGAGACAAACTTACTCTAAAGGTGGCAGGATTGAGTAGTTGTAACATGTTCTCAATAAAAGTCTCACTTGTATTTTTCATTGTTTGTATATGCTGAATTTTGTAAATTTTTAGCTTTTATAAGTTTTCGAAACAATGTTTAGTGTACTGAAAATACATTCGAGCTGGAGTTGAAATTGAAATTGAAAATGAAGATTAAATTCTTTAGAGAAGTTACTTTTAATCTAGGGTTAGTTTTGGAACAAAGATAAAAGACTAGATTGTCGGGTTATCATTCACAATGGTACTACCATTATTAACAAACTCCTTATATTATCTTTCTACTTGACGTTTTTCTTTATTATTCCTTTTATTTTCTTACAATATCCACCGAATAGTAACATGTGACACTAAAAGTAGTGTCACATATACTGATTATGTGGATATTTGATAAAATTGAAGGATAAAAGAATGAATTTGTTAAAATTTACAGATTTTGTAAATTAAACTGTCATAAACATATAAGATAAAAGGGAAATATTCCTAAATGATTTTTTATATTACAAGTAATTTTTATGTTTGGGTCCTGAAATTTTAAAGACATATCATTGAACTAATAATTTGAATGATCATTGGACTAACAACTTTTCCTTGCAATTGATCTCTAATACAAAATGTGTGTACATAACAATTATATTTGAATGGATTATGTATAGGGGCTAACGATGAAACTAATTTAAGGACTATTTGAGGGACTTTTAAAGTTTAGGTCTGAAGTGGGGAATGACCTATAGTTTGCAGATTTTTTCCGTAAAATATTGGACTATTATACGGATCCGAAAAAAAGAAAAATTAACTATCATATAAATTGATGTTGCAAAATGGAAAACTTATGTAGATTTGGACGATATTACTACTTACTAAGAAGTTCCTAGTTACTTTGTTATCTATCTTCTTGAAGTGATAGCCAATGACTAGAAACGGGCTAGATACATTAGTTTTTGTCACATGATATAAATTGTTGTCTTAGTGATGCAAGCCTATTTTGTATATTCAATCAGATCAAAATCCTGTAACTTACCTTTTTCAAGTCTTTAAATTATATACAATATTGTGGGTTCTATGATATAGAGCATCAATTGGCCATACACCATAGCAAGTTGCATAGGCATGCTCACGAAAAGACTCATACTTAATTTCAATATTTGTATAAGAGGCGTCCATATGTTAGCATATATTTAGGCAAAGAATAGTATATTTACTTAGAATATCCTTAGACTTAATTCTTGTTGTATATATTTAGGTATATTATTGTAACTTACTTCATATGCTTGAATTATGGTGTTAGAATAATATGATTGCTAGAATCAGGGTAATAGAATCAAGGGCTAGAATCATGTAATGCATAGAATTATGTAATGATCGATTTCTTGCCTTGTAGTTACTCCTATTTTTTGTATATATAATAGAAAACTCTTATATGGAGAGCTATTCAATCGAATTGATATTGTATCAGAGCTTTATAAATAAAATAGAGTCTTTTTTTTTGTGTGCTGTAACTTTTACATTAAACTCAAATTTCAGAGGAGTTTTTTATCTTTTTTTCCTCATAATGTCTTATAGTGATTCTTTTGGGGTGCAATTTAATGGAAAAAATTATTCTATTTTGGAATTTCAGTTCGTACATTTGTTACGTGAAAAGAATTATGGATCAAATTGATGGCAGTGATCCTGAACCTAAGAATCCAACAGAATTAACCAAATGGAAGGTTAAGAATGCTCGTGTGATATCGTGGATTTTAAGTTTTGTCGACCCTCTTATTGTGCTTAATTTATGGGCATATAAGAAAGCGGAAACCATGTGGACACACTTGAAGAAGGTTCATAACTTGGATAATTCTGCACGCCAGTTTTAGTTGGAGTACGAGATTGCTTAACTTTACTCAATGTAATCTCTCAATTCAAGAATATTATTCTTCTTTCTTGAATTTGTGGGGAGAGTTTTCCGAGGTGGTTTGTGCAAATGTGTCTACTACTTCTCTTCCTGGTGTTATGGGTGTTCATGAGCAAAGCAAAAGAGATCAATTTTTAATGAATTTACACCCCGAATTTGAGGTTACTCGCAGAAGTTTAACGAATAGATATCTTCCACCATCTTTGGATGTTTGTTTTGGAGAATTACTTCGATAAGAGCTTCGCCTCTATGCCCAAATTGTGTTTCAACAAGATATCAATCTGAATCCAATTGCTTTCCAGCGCACGAGAATTCAATGTTACGGATGTAAGGAATATGGTCATATTGATACCAATTGTGTCAAGAAAGTTTGCAACTATTGTAAGAAACCAGGCCATTTTATCAAAGAATGTCCCACTCAGCCACCGCTTCGCCACCATGCTAATGCTTATCAAGCTACTGTGCGAAATTCTCCGCTTTCAGAATAATCCTCAACCTCATCTACAACGGGATCCTCAAGTCTCACACCTGAGATGGTGCAACAAAATATTATGACTGCTTTTTCTGCCTTGGGGCTCCAAGGTAATACTTCACATAAATAATGGCTTATTGATTCCACTGCATCCAATTATATGACACCATCTTCTGATACGTTATGAAATGTTCTTCCATATATTGGTTCATCCCAAATCTGAGTAGCTAATGGGACTCATTTAGCTATAAATGCAATAGGAGATATCAATTCTTTATTTCAAAATGTTTACATATCTCCTACTCTATGTAATAATCTTATATTATCAATTGGTCAATTAGTTAATAACAACTGTGATGTCCATTTTTCTCGTGATGGTTGTCTTGTGCAGGTTCAGGTGACGAGGCAAAAACTCGCGAAGGGGCCTAAAGTTGGTAGACTCTTTCCACTACAATTTCTTACTCGTAATTTATCTTTCGCTTATGTGTATATTAATATTAGTGAGGTGTCGCACATGGGTCATCCAAACTCGGTTAATTACTCTCATCTTTTCAATTCTGGTTTGATTGATAATAAAAATCAAGATCCTAAGTCACTATCTTCAAATTGTTCTGTATGCAAATTTGGTAAAAAGTAAGACTCTATCTTTTCCTTCTTCGGGGAAGTCGTGCTACTAAATGTTTTGACATTATCCAAAGTGATGTATGGGAAATATCTCTAGTCATTTCTCATAATCGATATAAATAATTTGTGATATTTATAGATGATTTTAGTCGATATAATGGTTTTATTTTCTTAGGGCGAAATATGAGGTCCTCTAGGTTTTCCAAAATTTTGTTGCCTTTATTGAGAATCAATTTTCTACATGTACAATAACATTAAGGTCAGACTCAGGTGGAGAATACATGTCCCGTGAATTTCACAATTTCTTACATAACAAGGGAATTATCTCTCAAATCTCTTTGTCCTTACACTCCTAAACAAAACAGGGTAGCCGAACGGAAAAATCGACACCTCTTAGATGGTGTTCACACTTTATTGCTTGATTCATCAGTATCTTCAAAATTTTGTGTAGAGACATTATCTACGGCTGTTTACTTAATCAATAGACTTACTTCTAGATTATTAAAATTTGAATCTCCATATTACCTCTTGCATCATCACTTTCCTAGCTATCTTAATCTGTATAATTTTGGTTGTGTTTATTTTGTTCATTTACCTTCTCATGAACGTAACAAAGTATCATCATAATTTGTTAAGTGTGATTTTTTGGGTCATAATTTGTTATGATTTATGTGCTAAAAGAATTCGTATATCTCGCAATGTTGTTTTCTTTGAGTATCAATTATTTTTCCTAAATAAACTCAATCCATCTCAAGCATTCAAATTCTCAAGTTATTATCATTTATAGAAAGCTTGACATTCCTCTTATTTTTATATACTCTTGAAGGAGATTTTATCTATATCTTATAAGCACTTAAACCCTTCTTATCTTACTCTATCTCTATATTAGAAATTGGGGTTGGTCGTATTTAGAAAAAATAGGTTATTATCTCTTTGAAGAAAAGAAGACTTCCATTGAAAGGGGTTACATGTGTAGGTGATTACACAATGGAGTTTGTCTCGTTTGATCGAGTTTGGGTTGTGATTATTCCTGGTAAATTCTCATGTGTACATGGTTTGTATCGCACCTTTAAGAGATAGTTTTAAAAAAGTTTGAAAATCCTAATGAAACCCCCTATAATTGCATACTCTCCAAAATATCTTATTTATTTTAGAGAATTCCCAATATACCCCTCCAACCATGTGCACTATCCATTAAAAGACATAGTCTTTTTTTACCCTCCTTAAAAGGTCTTGTTTTCGAATCCTTGTAGTATCAACAACCTTTTTACCCTTTAAGAGATCTTGGGTCTGACTCTTGTTGGCGTCAACAAATTAGTCTGATATGATGTATCAAGAAATTGCACAAGAATATCATCAATAATCGATAATTAACTATATCAAATACAAAGTAATAAAATGATTTAACTTCCAAATTATCAAAATTAAAGTATTTCCAAGTATCATAAAGGAAACATAATATGTTGTAGAATGTTGGTGGTGAGTTATGGTAGAATTTCCATTTCTCATACCTCAAAAAATTGAGTTATGGAAATATACCCATAACTCAAAAAAAGAAAAAACTATGAGTAAAAAATATTACTAAATTATGTACAAAACCCCATGACTCAGAAAAGTAAAAATGCTACCGTTGAGTTTAGAAAGAATTCTCATAACTCAAAAAGTTGAGTTATAGAAAATTTCTCATAATTCAAAAATAAGAAAAACATTAAGGCTCGTTTGGAAGTGCTTATTTTAGAGTAAAAAAACGCTTTCAGAATAAAATTTAAATTTTGAAAAAAACTTTTAAATATAATTTGTATATCTAAAGTCACTTTTTAAGTGCTTTCTTTAAGAAGCACATATTTTGTGTTTTTTCTAAAAGTGCTTTTTGATAGAAACACTTTTAAGTGCTTTTCGAAAAAAGCACTTCCAAACGAGCACTGAGTAAAAGATGTTATTGTGTTACATGCAAAGTTCCATAGCTCAAAAATATTAAAATATATTTAAATTTGATATATTGTCTCAACTAATTTTTATATCATATATTACAATAAAATATATTTAAATTAGTAATAATATTGGTTAGTTTCCTATTCCCACCCTCTAGAACTTGCATAAACTAATAAATCTGAGTTATCATATAGTAGCCATATACCTCGAGGGCAAATTTGCGGTAGGCTGCAACTAACCACGGCCCGTTAGTATCATGAGAAGGATAAAACATTAACAAAACAAAAAGATACATTAGCTCCCCCAACCTAAATATTTTCTCCATATCTTAACTATTTATGATCCCTTTCCAAACTAAGTATTTACACTTGACAGTAATTCGATGCTCAACGTGTCCAACAAACCGTATTCTATCCAAACCAAATCTTAATCCGAGCAGAACCAAGTAAATCTTGATCAAACGGACAATCTGAAATAATTTCAGTCATGTATAGATTCTAATTAATAAGGACATATCCAAAAGGGAAAAAAATATGTTAAGTCCATTTTCTTTTATTTTTTATTTGTAATTTCTAATACCAAATTAACCCATTACAAAAAGTTCATGATTACCAGAACAATCCGGATTGCCTTTTAATTTTTTTAATCCCGGCCCAATTTAGGATCAAAAGCAACTTTGGATCGTCAAAAAAATTATAAACCCTAGAAAAACCAGAAATATGCTCATATTAGATATGAAAAAGTTTTAGCACCTCACATTATCTAGATCTCACTTCCAAGCGGCCAATGACCTTTATATCTGATGTCTTCTTGTTAAAAATGGTTAAGAAGGCTTATATTCCCTTCTAAAAACGTTTGGACCCCATTAGGTTTAGGAAATTAGCTTTGGAATGGGCTTGTTAAGCTGAGGTTCGAGCCATGGCAACGGTTTTGAGTATAACATTTTCATCTTGACTCCGAATTGACCTCAGTAACGTTCCACATGACCTTGATCTCAATATCTTTCCAAATAGAAAGGAATTAGGTCCAAATCACTGGTGGGTCCTTGTGTGTTATAAAATAATACGGATAAATTTAAGAACTCACAAACCGCAGTTGTACGGAAAAGGTACAACCTTAGTGTGAATCAAATAGTGGATTAATTGAAAGTACGGAAAAATAAAAGATATAAAGTTTGTTTGGGTTTTTGTTTAAGAACTAAGATGCAAAAATAAATTAAAGCCTAAATTAATTAAACTGAAATGAAAATAATGCAAATAAAATAATTGTAAGCAAGAGAAGAAGTAGTACTTGAGTCACGCAACCTAAACCTTCTTAATTAATGTTCTAGTTTATATTTGTGGTAGTCGGGATTCTAAAGTCTCCTAACACCCGTCAGGGTGGACTTAAGAGCTCTAAGGTATTATAAACTCCTTCAATTACAACTAAATTCATATGGTTCAAGTTCTTTACCTCATTGGCTATTGGTTAGTCAAGTCTGTCAAGGTCATTGGCGAATACCAACGGCAATTACCAAATAAAAAGAATTTCCTCTGTGGATAATACAAAATAAGAAGAACAAAAGCCAAAATCATTTTAGATTTTGCATATGGGCTTTGGCATTGCTTTGAGTAAAGGTTTTTACAGTATTTTTCCATTCTTATACTATTTATTTGTACTTTTTTGTTGCAATCCATTTTTTATGACAAAAAAGGGTGTCAATAGAAATTAAATTAAACTATTTGATTAGGTTAAAGATCCATTTGAAGTTTAAAATTATAAATGCTTAAATTATTAATTTGTTTCATTTATTTATAATATTTATTGTTTTTTAAAACCTCTTTACGAACATATTTGATAATTTTTCCAGTTGTAATTAGTACTAATTACAATAAAATTTAAAATAATATGCACATAATAAAGATAACTCTCTGATTTGCCCAAACAGCTCCGGAAAATATCTTGGACTAAAGGCAATTGTATTGCCTTAGAAAATTCCTTTTCTACATGGAATGCTATTATTTGACTCTCTTTTGTCAACTAGTGCAACCAACCATTAGTAAAGATGACTATATGTTGATCATATATGTTCGACCTCACTGTACATACCTCCTTGGATGTTTTCCACTTGTTAGTATCCGACGATTAAATATCAAATGAATAGGAATATGTATCGTCAAGATTGCCACTTGTAGAGCATTTAGTGTTGACCAACTTAAACATTGAATCTACCCTTGCTGTAGCACGGAAAGGGTAGAAAACAAATACAAGATGTTTTATAGAAAAATGATATTGGTCCACTTTGGATCTTAATTGTAGCCACTGTCGTGTAACTGGATTGCATGTGTATATAAAATAACATCCATTATGAAAACCCCAACTTTGGCAACAAAGTATACCATTAGATGACGATACAAGATACACTGTTTCTGGAAGGAAATTCATAACATTAATTTCCATTGTATATTTCGTTTCTGCTACATTGAAAGTTAAGATATTGACATTGTCTGACGGATATATTTTATGCACAATGAGTACTCTTTACTCTTCCATTAAAAATATGCAAAAAAGAGGGATCAGATACAAAGCTATACCACCTCTTAGAAGTACACTTAAATGCCACAAGAGATTTGACAGGAAATCGAGATAAGATCTTAGTTGTAGTGTCATTGTCTAAAAAAACTCCATATATTTGGAATTCAAAGAGCTGAATCATCACCAAATATAACCCAACTTTAGATAGAAAATTTAACGAAAGACACATCACCAAATTTTATATTTCTATGCTAGATTCCTCATTTCTTAACATAAAACTGGTCAACATTTACAGATTTACTACACAAAAAAATTGATACTAAAATGCATGAAACTATAATAAAAACGGATCAAGTTTGAAGTAGCTTTGCACAACAATGAATCTGTAATTGAACATTTGTTGCTTAGGTATCTTTCACTAGGCACATCTGTAGAGATGACTTTCACTAGGAACAATTAATTATATATTTATTAGGAAATTATATGAAAAGGAATGGGATTTATAATTACTAAAAAAAATCGTGAGTTGTGACCGAGTAGAACCATCAATAATAGTTTATATATTAAATACATTATAAAACATGCTTTGAAACTTATTGGAGTCAAAATGATTTTGAGTCTAAATTGACTCTTTTATGTATTAAAAAAAACATGCTTGAATCTGAAACAACACACGTATCAAAGAGATTCAGAAGCGAATTCGATATGGGTTTCTTGCAGTGAATTAATATTTAAACATCATATTCTGTTAAAGTCAGGAAAGGTGTTTATTATAATTAAAAAACGTGAGCTTTTAGTTGCAATCTAATAATAAATAAACGTAATAAAAAAACTTATAGTGACAAAAGATAGAGAAGTCAGAAAGGTGAAGTTGAGCTTCTTTAAATTTTGGAGAACAGTCATGATAATATATAGCTATGGGTTTACAAACCCCTAATGATTAGTGATGAGTCAAATTAGGGCTAACTAATAACTAATGCCCATTCCCACAACAAACTCTTTTTTTGTCTAATACCCGGATCTTTTGCATTTCACGGTAGGGCTAGGAAATTTTATTAGGGATCTTCTAATAAAAACAATTTACCTATTTGCATCATAAATCTATATATTAAGTATAAATTATAAAATAAGTCCTTTTATTATGCAAAACTACACTATAGATCCCTATAATGTATAAAGATTGCAATATAAGTCTTGATATTAATTTTTTTAATTAAATATCCTATAAGTTTATTTGTTTAATATAAAATAACATATTTTTATATAAAAAACCAATAAAAGTTCTATAAATAAAATTTTATTAAATATCTTATAAGTTCTCAAATCATTTGAGGGTTAATTATTTATAATATTTTTAAGGTAATTATGTTTTTTTAAGAGGAAGGGGGCATGGACCCTTTAACAACATGTTAGCTCTGTCCTATTTGGCGGCATGGGTTTTTAGATTTTCTAAGTTTGAATTAAATAAATATCAAAAGATTTAATTAATTCTTGAAATTTGCAATAAGCCTTAAAATCTTAGTTTCGGCTTGGTTCGACAATTTTTAAACATTGTCAATCTCTAGTTGCGTCAATCCAATTATTGGTTCAGTTTGATTAATAAAGAATAATTAGACTTAGATTAGATTCAGTTTAAGTTTTGGATTTCCGGTTTTTTTCTTATTTAGGTTTAATTTTCCGGTTTAATTAGATTCTGTTACTTTTTTCCCTTATTTATTTGATGGTTTAATGAATAAAAAATATATTTTAAAATACAAGCAATCATTTTATTAAATAATAAATAAGTTAAACACAGTTAAATTATTATAATTCAAAATTAAATAAACTATTACTATCAAAATCTATTTAACTAAAACTATTACAATGAATTGTTATTTAATTAAGTTATAACAATTATGAAAATGAAGTAAATAAAATATTTTACAATTGAAACAATTTATAAATTACATAATTGACTACAATAAGGTATCCTGATTTTACAATAATGATATACCAAACCGAAACGATAGTCATGTATAGCATCATATATAAAAACTAAATTATCTCAACAACGTAATGTTACATATCGGGTCATCGGGAAAATTAATCTCGATGTGTTATTTGCGTCTTAAATAATTTAAGGGACAATATTCGAATCTCAATCATAGATTGTGTAAGAGACAATAGAAATGTACCACGCGTAATTACTGTTAGTAAATCAAACTGAATCGATAACCAGGCCAAATCATTTAAGCAACATTTCATAACATCAACTTTAGACCCCAAAACATTTAAAGGCCAGACACGAACCATCAGATAAACATCATATGATCGGGGGAGGTTGAGGGGTCTTCGAACAAGTAATGCATTTTTTAGTGAAGGGGTGAGCGACACGATGATTACGATATTTAAATCAGCAACTTCAAATTGACTAAATATGCAAAAAAGCTCACATTCAAAACTTGGAAGATAAGTTGTGGAACCAAATATTCAATAAGCATATATCCAACGTCTAAGGCAGGCAAAATAACAAAATCTACTAATTTACATCAATATTTGGTGTTGTTAATATACACATAATGAAGATAATATTTGGATTCGCCTTAACAACCTTGACAAAGTAAATAAGGCAATCTTTTACCATAAACTATTCCCTTTCTACATGGAATTGTACTAGTTAGTTCGTTAAGTCAACCAATGCAACCAATCTAAATTTGAAGAGAAAATTAAGGAACCAAAAAGAAAAGAGCCTTATGCTATGAAGCTATGTGTTTGGATAACAAACGGTTGAAGGACCAAGACTCAGAAATGATAAGAAAAATTCAGCGTGGTAACTAACCTGACAACTCGAAGTATTGGAAAGGAAAGTCAGCGGGATGAATGCAACAAAGTATGGTCTAGCACAAACAAGATAAGAAGGATTTATTATCAAGGAATAATGGAAATTTCACAAGTCTAGATGTATGTCATTGCCAACTACAAATATGTTTGGCACCATTTTGATGAATTCCAAATGACATGGTGGAATATTTTTCACCATATAATAGAGGGTCCCAAGCTGAGTGTGCTAATGAAATCGATATTCAAAATTTTGAATTTGGTTAGTTAAGAACCCCACAATTGTTAATTTGTTCAGTGAAAGCCCAAAGGTGCTTTCAGCCTAATAAAAACTCAGTCATGAAATAGTGGGTTTCTCCTTCATACCCAAATCAAATGGTACTAAAAAACCTAATTCATCTCACCAAAAGAACTCAAATAAAGTCCAACATATTTCACTAGAAACAAAGAGCAAATTTCGACAAGCATTCTATAATGAAGATTTAGATGTTGAAGCATAGTCAATAGATATATCAAAAACTTGGTATAAACAACACACTATTTGAAGCGAAAGGTTCAAAGAGAACAATTACGCTAAAACGATCAAGTTGTAAATATTTTTAGTGACAAAACCAAGAATGAATAGAGATGGGAAACTAGATAGGTACCATCTATGGGTGGAAGGAAACTAGACATCCATAAAATAGTAAACTTTAAAAACAAGATGGTAATCAAACTATGGAAGAGGAACATACGTAACAGGGTTTTGCTGGTTTGTACATGGAAAATCCTATAGGGTCAATGATACAATTTCATCAAAAATACCAGGGGCTCATAAACCCCCTAACAATTATAACTTTGAGAGATGTTTATTGTTCAACATCAATCAGGGTTGATAATTTTGTATGAAACAAAGAATAAATGATTTTGTATAATATTTGTTGCTAAGAAACTTAAGTATGATGTTAAATGCATTATTGGCCCTGAAGATACAAAAGGAGCTCTTGCCTTACTTTCAAAACCTAAGGTTATCATTTAGGTAACCAAAACATCCATATATCGTGTTTGTACAATTGAAGGGAGGGGGGAGGGGTAAAGTTTTGCATAAATTTTATCTATATTCCCTCCTATGATGATTTAAAAAATGAATCTCTGGCTGAAATCATAAATTGTAAATACCCCCCTAATCTACCATGAAATATTATAAGAGACTATTACATGTATATATAGGTACTCCCATGAGAAAATAGGGGGGACATGGGATTAACATTTAAAATATGGATGGAGGAAATACTTTCATTTATAACCTTGGGTTACAATTGACAAAAAAAATCTTAAGTTACAAGACATACATTTTAGGGTTGTGCCTTTTAGCTCTATAAATAGAAGACAAGAAAATGATCTAATAAAAGAGGTATTTGGGAAGATATTGAATAAATCCTTAATGGAATAATACTTTTCCTAATGCATGGTTAGTTATGCTACCTTTTATAGGTTTTGATCACTATATACTGCTCTTTATTAGTGATATGGAAAAATTGCCTATGACTAAGAGATTTTTCTTTGATAAAAATTGGATAAATAATGAGGAATCCATTTATACCATAACTAAACACTAGATTGATAATTTAAGTGTTATAGGAAATGCAGTACATAAGTATGGCCAGAAGATTAAAACTCTTACAAAAGCCTTAACTCATTGGGCTAAGACAAGGAATCAACAAACAAAACTTCAAACAAGAGTTGATTAGCAGAAAATGTAAACTATTATAAACTCTAAAGATCCTATGGATTAAGGTGAATATAATGAAAATGTAAAAATAATTAAAGAACAATGGAATATCTAGAAAAATTATTGGGTCCAAAAGTCAAGGTTAGCTTGCTTAAACTGAGGGATAGAACTAATTCATAGTTACATGCAATTATTAACAAAGATGATACAAAAATAAAATACTAAGGCTTCAATTTGAAAATAATGTATGGCTTGAAAAGTAACCCACTATTAATGAGGAAATAAAAAGATATATCAACACAATATTAACAACAAAAGGGTCAAGGAAATATGACACAGTTATGAATACCATAAACCCTTGAATCTCTAAGGATATGAAAGATGATATAACAAAACATTTATGTTTGAAGGAGATTGAAACTTCACTATGGAGTCTTGGCTAGGACAAGGCACTAGGGCCAGATGGTCTATATGATTATTTATATAAAAAAACATTGCGAATGTATAAAGTATGAGTGATGTATCGTCTTTTGTGATATATTTATAGGGTCAAAAGACATAATTTTGTGGATTAGTGGACTTACTTAGGGGATTTATACTTAATATGTGACATTATTTGAATGTTTTATTATTCTCAAGTGTCAGATCAGTTAAGAGGTATTCAGGTCTGAATTAGTCAGGAAAAACAAACAGTCTTATTGATCTAGTGTCTTAATGAACCAGATTAAGATCTCATTAAGTGAAAACATACACCCCCTAAGTCTGACTCATTAAGACATTGCCTCTTAACAATTTAAGTTCTATTAAGTTGTTTATTCAACATTAAATGCTTATCAACTAAAAAATCAAACGACACCTTAGCCTAAGTAACAAAAGTGAATAAAAAAACTAAACTTAGACTAAGTCCAACATGACACTTTAATTGAACATTTTGCCTACAATTGAGAGCAAAAATCTTCATTTACATTACTAACAGCCTCTATAAAATTGGGAATCCACAACGTTAACTAGTTAGGTTAGCTCAACTAAGTAGAGCCTTACTATTTTTTCAGACATTTTCTAATTCTTCAACCCTTAAAAAGGTTAAGCAAAAACTACAGAATTCGAATCCCCTTGAACATGAGTAACCTAGTATTTGGGAATCCACATTTAGTTTTTCTTTAATAACAAACATTCCAACCTTTTTTTTAATTCACTTTAAACTTTCTTTTGTTTCTTTAAAACTTTAGAATTTAACAAGAATTTTTTTTAAAAAACTTTAAACTTCATAAAAGATTCTTAAAATAAGGGAAGTGGCTTTTTTAAAAATTGTTGAAGGTGTTATGAAACATTATATGGACATTCAATCCAGCCCAACTACTTAAAGTCCATCCCACGAATACTAAGGTTTAGGGTTAACATTTACCGTATAAATAGGACATCTATACATTGTAATCTACACTCATATTCTATCAACTCTTTTATTCTTTGTCTCTTATTATTCTCAATACTTTCATAACACTTTATCAGCACGACTTTACCAACCGATCTGAGACTCTTTGTAATTTTTATCTTATTGTTATGTATAGGTAAGTAATTTTTGAGGAAATATCTATCTTTTTATGAATCTTTTATTATTTCATATTATTTTATAATATAATTAATTACTTTATCTCTATTTAAAAATATATTCCTAAAAGTAAAGATTTATCAAAATTCATATACCTCTTCAAATATATAATTTTGAAAGAGAAAATTCAAATTTATATTGTACAAGTTTGATTCAAGAAAGCAATACAATCGTTTAGAAAAATGACGAGAATAAGCAATTGAATGTTTGCTTCAATTTATATAGTTATGATTGCTTAAAAGCAATGTGAAACTCATCTTATTTATGAAAAAAATAACTTTTGAGTTGTTTATAAAAAAATAGTTCAATGAACTTATTAAGAAAAAAAATGATTACTGAGAAACAACTGACGAAACCGTTAAAAGATATCCAACTTGATAATGATTCATGAGTGAAATTATTCAAGCCTACTTGTTACAAAAGTATGATTCATGAAAATGAATCTAAGAAAAATAAAATTTTGTTCCTATATTCAGCAATATTATTTCCATATATCTCGATTTTGAAATCAAGTGAGAAAATAAGGTATATGCATATATTATATATGTACCTTATGCATATGTATTTTATGCATTATATCTTCCGATATATCGTAACTTATGAAATATTTTATATAAAGGGGATATAATTGTATATATTTTATGCAAAGTTTTATTTTATCAAGCATAACTTATTAAAAAAATTATATATGGTATATACATAAGCGAAATTTATCCAGATACGCTTTATTATTGCATTGAAATATAAATTATATAGGGCATATACACATATGTATATGTATCTTATGTGAATATTTTTGAATATTACATTGCAAATCAAATGATGAAATTTCATCACAAAGCTAAACCTTTTATCTATTTTTCTTTTATCAATTTATAATTCATTGAGAAAAGAGTTTTTATTCTCAATATTAAACCTTTTATAGCCAAGAAAAAATAGATTTAGTAATTTGCTCGATATTTCTATTTTATGTCATTCATATCAAAATTAAGACATGATTTTATCCGGGTTTTATCCCCCTTGTCAAGAGATTAATTTTAATATATTACTCTTTGATGGAAAATCATCAATATGACCAAGTGACCCAAATTATCACGTGAAATGATTGACATATAAATATGAATATAAACATGATTGTCACACCAAATATTAGTGTGATATTGATCATAATTTATATACATTTGTTTGTGTTTTGCATAATTTCAGTGATGTGTATGACTAAATATATTTCTAATATGAATTATGGTTATACTTATGATATTATTTGAGATCTTGGAGATCGATAGTAGATGAAAACTTGAAAATCATAATTGTTATACTTACATGAGGAGAAGATAAATAAGCGTTGCACTCTTTTTCCCTTCATCAAGATTTTGTCCCACAGTGTTTTTCTTAAAAGGTTTTTAACGAGGTAGCATTGAAGCGTAAGGATATCGTACTCTTTTTCCTTCACTGGATTTTGTCCCAAAGGATTTTTCCAGAAAAATTTTAACGAGCTATATTCTTAAGGATCCAAGGGGAGGTGTTTTGAAACATTATATGGACATTCAATCCAGCCCAATGACTTACAGTCCAAACCACGAATACTAAGGTTTAGGGTTTGCATATTCCCTATAAATAGGACATCTATACATTGTAATCTACACTCATATTTTATCAATAATACTACTCCCTCTCTTCTTATTCTTTGTCTCTTGTTATTCTTAATACTTTCATAACAGAAGGAAATAATTTTTTCTTTTTTTAAAAATTATAAATAATTGAAAAAATTAACTTTCCTTTTTAGATTAGTTAACTTAAAATAAAATTAATTAACTAATAAAGAAAAATTATTACTTATTCGGACAACACCTAGTTAATTACACGGAGAGCGTAAAAATTCCCTATTAATTACAACTTCAACTTATTCCCACTTAAGTACAAAAAATTAGAAGATTACAAAAATACCCATAAGCCTATTAATTGATTATAATAATATTTATTTATTTATTTTCATTTTTAATATTTGTTTAAAAAAATAATAATTTTTTTTAGACTTTTTTTTCGAACTTTCTTTTTTGGAATATTTTTTTTCAAATTTTTTTTTTTCGGAAAATTTTTTTCCAAAAGTTTTTGTTTCTATTTTTTTAATGTAATCCATGAATACACAATTCTGAGATTTGTGTGTTGCGGGAATACACAGAATTGTAACAGCCAAAATCAAGTTTTGTGTATTCCAAGAATACATAAATTCGAGTTTTATGTGTTCTCAATGAATACACTAATTTGAGTTTTATGTGTTCCATGAATACACAAATATAAGATTTGTGCGTTCCAAGAATTCACAATTCTGAGATTTGTGTGTTCAAGAATACACAGAATTGAAACAAACAAAATCAAGTTTTGTGTATTCCAGGAATACATAATTTTGAGTTTTATGTGTTCCATAAATACTCAATTATGAGTTTTGTGTATTCCACGAATACACAAATCTGAGATTTGTGTGTTTCAGGAATACACAATTCTAATATTTGTGTATTCATGAATACACATAATTGAAACAAACAAAATCAAGTTTTGTGTACACAAATTTGAGTTTTATGTGTTCTATGAATACACAAATTTGAGTTTATGTGTTCCATGAATACACAAATTTGAGTTTTAAGTGTTCCATGAATACACAAATATGAGATTTATGCGTTCCAAGAATACACAATACTGAGATTTGTGTGTTCCAGGAATACACAGAATTGGAACAAACAAAATCAAGCTTTGTGTATTCCAGGAATACATAAATTCGAGTTAAATGGGTTCTATGAATACACAAATTTGAATTCTATGTGTTCCATGAATACACAAATCTGAGATTTACGCGTTCCAAGAATACACAATTATGAGTTTTGTGTGTTCCACGAATACACAGAATTGGTACAAACAAAATCAAGTTTTGTGTATTCCATGAGTACATAAATTCGAGTTTTATCTATTCTATGACTACACAAATTTGAGTTTTGTGTGTTACATGAATACACAAATCTGATATTTGTGCGTTCTAAAAAATACACAATTCTGAGATTTGTGTGTTCCCGGAATACACGGAATTGGAATAAACAAAATCAAGTTTTGTGTAACATGGACCACACAAAACCCTAAAATATAAACACACAAAAATAACAAAAAAGTGTTAAACAAAAAGATAATATATCAAGATAGATAAAAACGAGTAAAAATAGGGTATATACGATTAATAAATAGGAAAAACAATTTTGTTAAATAAGGGAATCCTTTATATCGATTTTTATGATTTTATGTGTTACAGGAACACATAAATCTATATTTATGTGTTATAGCAACACATAAACCGAAATTTTGATTTTTTAAAGAAAAACTAAAAAAATTGAAAAAAAAAAATTTAAAAAAAAATTGAAAAAAAAGAATTTGAAAAATAAATAAATTAATAAATTAAAAAAAATTAAAAAATCATATAAGGCAATAGTAGAAGGTAAATATGATAATGTGTTCAATTGGGAATTAAGTTGATTATTTGTGTATAAGTAGTAAGCAATTTGCTCCTTCCTTTTTTTTGGAATGGAAAGTGTAGAATTGTAATTAGAGAAAATTATATTATGAGGCCCCAAAATTCCTAACTTTATAAAATAAGTCCCATTTAGGAAAAATTGTTTTTTTAAGGCATCCTTTCAATTTTCTGGTTGGGGTTCTGACCATTTTACCCTTGTTCTTTATGTGTACGGACCCATCCCGACTAACTATCACGGGCTACAATATAACGTGGTGGGTACAGACGCAATACGTTTTGCAATGGTTTTTTAGTCTTTTTTATTAAGTCCTTAGTCATATGGGGCCACCTCTTTCAAATTCTTGTGGGGCTATACCCATTACGAATAACTTAAAATATACTAATTCGATTAATTTATTATGTTTGGGGTTGTACCCATCAAGACCAATTACATATTGGGCTGGCCCCATCACAAACATAAACCTTAGTGGGTCTGGCACCTTAACCAACTACCAGAAAAAAAAACCTAACACAATCGACCCATATGGGGCTGGCCCAACAAACAGGAAACACCCACAGATATGGGGTTGGCCTATGGTACATAAATGGATATGGGGCTGGCCCCATTACGAATAACAACCCAAAAAAATGTGTGAACAGATCGAGCGGCGAGGAGGTGTAGGAGAGAGGGGGTCTTCCAGCGACGCGACAGGGTGGGGAGGGGGGGCTTGCTGGAGGCGGTGGTGGTTTTATTATCAGAGATGAGATGAAGGAGAGGGAGATCGGCGGTGGTGGTCTTCTACAAGTGGCGCTTCATCGGTGGTGTGAAGGTCGTGTCCAGATCTGCAACTTGGTTGTCTTCTGCAACTCAAGGTGGGGGCCATTTTAGTGTGCAGCATCGGTGGTGGGAAGGTCGCGTCCAGATCTGATGGGGATGAAGGAGATGGTCGTTGTGATTTTGTGGAGGTGAGTGGTTTGGTGGGGGTGGGGGTGGGGGCTTGGGTGCGATGAATTAGGTGATGGTGATGAAGGTGGGGGGGTCGGTGGTGATGCAGTGGTGGCGTGATTAGTGGTGCGGTAGGTGGGAAGGGGAAGGGGAAGGTCAGAGGGCAGTGGTGCAGTAGGTGGGAAGGGGAAGGGGAAGGTCAGTGGTGAGTGGTTTGGTGGGGTGGGGGCTTGGCGATGGTGATGAAGGTGGAGGGGTTCGGTGGTGGTCAGTGGTGCAGTGGTGGGTGGGTTCGCTGGACATAGAGAGAGATTGAGAGAGCAGCAGAGAGAGAACAAAATGGGGATGGGGTGGGTTTGGTTCGGTTGTTTAAGGGATTTGGGGAGTGGGATTTTTGTGTTTCACTGTGGATAGGGCTTGGGGGTATTTTAGCCTTTTACTTGGCTTCTAGTTGTGTTTCAATTGATGTTTAGGCGTAGGGACTTTTTTACAAAGTGAAATGGCTAAGGACCTTATAACATTAAATCTCCTTGTAATTAATTGAAAATTATCTTTTATTTATTTAATTTGATATTTTAGTAAAGAATTATAATTTACATATTATCATTTTAATATTTGTTTGTAAATATTTTCATAAAAAATTTATAATAAATCTAATATTAATTCTATATATTTTTTAATGAATTTAATATTAAATATATATAAATAAACAATTAAATAAAGTATTGAATATAAAATATAAAAAATATAAAAAATTGTAATAAAATTTGAATAAGGATCTTAAAAATTGGGAAGTTTTAAAGGTTAATATTTGATATAAAAAATAAGTGTTTTATCCAATTGTAGCTAGAAGAATAGAAAACCGTTGGTCTTAGCCTTATATGGCTCACCACCAGATGTTAAGGAAGAGTTGAAAATTGAGAAAGTGCGATGTACAAAGTGACTGTCGCTGGTGTTGTGAGGAGCACGAGACTACAGAACACCTCTTACTTACTTGCGGCTTAATTTAAACGCATTTGGGCCGGCTCGGCGTTACAAGTATACATTGCACCAACGGAAGAAAATATAGGTGACTGGTTATTAAACATGATCAGCTTATATACTATGGGAGGCTGGAGGAAAGAGTCGTCACTTCATACTTGCTTCTTATGATTTGGAATATATGGAAAGCGAAAATGAAAAGCAGACACTCGAATTTTGAAGTCGACTCAACTGAATTAATCAACACTACAACAGTCAATATTCAAGAACACTTTGGCAGAAACTGCTTTGACAATAGTTACGATCAACTAATACCAAACAACACGTTGACTACTATAAGAGCAGATCTTGATTTTACTACTGACATTGCTTTCTCTTGCGATGCCTCTTTCATGCAAGCGCACCTGCCAACTAACTGGAATTGGAGTGATACAACATAATAGAGCGGATGGATCACAAGTTAAATACCAAACATCGGTGGACTGTAGTACAAGTACCATTAGAGAGGCACAAGCAGTTGTCACAGCTCTCGAAATAGGAAAGCAATGGACGAACAAGGAGAAAACTATTTTCTCTGATAACCTTGACTTAATTCAAGGTATACATCAAATGTCGGCAGTTAGATGGGAGCTCAAACCGTGGATCAGACACATCCAACAACTGGCCAACGACTCTGGCCCAGTTTACTTCAAACATATTCCACGACGTTTTAACACCGGAGCTGATCAACTAGCAAAAGACGCCAGACAGGGCATATCAACACCAACAAGCGGCACAGTCTCTACACAACAATTTCTCGAAACTAAGAATCGGTTAATTAGTTTTGAGTTGTTTAGTTTCTTGTTGTTTTGTTTTGTTGTCTTACATGTCCAAAAAAAAAAATTAGGATTCCTTATTACATGGGAAATGGGAGCTGTTGTTAAACTAAAGAAAATAGATATTCAACTCCTAATTCTAGCTTTTTGCTAAATTGGGAGCCTTTTGGACACAGCTAATTCATTGACTATATTCTGATATACACATCGTTATTTCCTTTCTGGAATTTGGAATTTATATCTGACATACACAACATCACTTATTTCCTTGTTTGCTCGTAAAGGAGCGATTATTACATCGAAACATGACAACCTATTGACTAGAAAAATGCTTAGCATCTTACTACACTACATACGTGTCACAGCAGCATGTATGGCATCTGCTAAGTGCGGAACTGTCCTAGAGCTTAACCCAGCCATGCTAATTCGTCTGCACAATTGAACAATTTATTAACAAGAGCTCATATTATGTCTCTAATAAAGGTTTCTTACCCATCAGATGTCATGTAAATATGGTATTCTTTTGTCATAAAAGCAACTTGCTCGGAATTAAGTCCAGTAAAAGTAAACATCCCAATTTGCTTCAAAATATGACTCCAATCACCCGGTGTACCTACAATTAAAGAGAGGTATAAAAATTAATAATAACTTTAAAAGATAGGGTAGTCTAAAAAAGTCTAACAAAAAAAGGTACCTTTAGATTTTATCGCATCAAACAGTTCGTGACGCATACTTATTATACGATCAGCCATAGCTTTCAACTCAATAGTCCATTCTCCGAACATGTTACTGCAATATAAATCCATAGTTAAGAATATAGCATAAATGTCATATTCAAGAATTAATTATTACCTATCCTTGAGAATAGTAGCCACAATTGAAGCACCATGAATAGGAGGACTTGAATACATTGGTCTTATCACCATTTTTAATTGACTCTCGACCCTTCCAGCCACATCAGATGATTTACAAACCTGTATATTTATACATACGCGACAATATTAAGCACCAAAACGTTTAATCAACATAATTAAATCAAACATTACCATGCTTAATGCACCAACACGTTCTCCATAAAGGCCTAAATTCTTAGCATAACTCTGAGCCACAAGACATTCACCACCATCTGCAACAAATATACGAACAGGTTTTGCATCTGCATCGAGATTTCCACTTGCGAAACCCTATAATAACAAAAAAATTGCGCTACTTAATAACAAACTTTTTTAAATCATGCATAATATGTAGCGTGTATTCTGATTATTCTCTAACCTGATAAGCACTATCAAAGAAAGGTAACAATGCTTTAGATCTCATTAACTGTCTAATTTTCTCCCATTGCTCAAGTGTTGGATCAACACCCGTAGGATTATGTGCACATGCATGAAGTAGAATAATGGCTCCTGATGGAGCTGATCCAAGGTCTTCTAATAAACCTATCATTACCAAAAAGATTAAATGAGTTTTATTCAAGTAAATAAATAGAGTTAATATACGAGACAAACCTTGGAAATTAAGGCCACGTGTTGTTGGATCGTAATAACGGTAACTTTTTACGGATAAACCTGCTAGGTTGAAGATTTTTGGGTGATTTCCCCAAGTAGGTTGTGGAATATATATAACACGCTACAAAGTAAGCATAAAAAGATCAATAAATAAACTTTAGAATTTTTTAAAGGATTTTCAAAGGTCTTTACTTGATGGTAATGATGAGCAAGAAACTCAGATCCAACCCTTAAAGATCCCGTACCAGACAAACACTGAACAGTTGTAACCCTGTTTTCTCGAATAGCAGGACTATTCGCAAAAACAAAACAAATAAACAGAGTAAGAAGAATTTAATTAGATTAATATGAAGGTACTTATAAATATAAAACTATACCTATCAGCACCAAATATGAGTTTTGCACTGAGTTTGTTAAAATCCGCCAATCCTACAATAGGGAGGTACTCTTTAACTCGAGAACTGCATATCAGAATTATATATTAGTTTCCTTTTAAAATAATTTATTTTTCTTGTGAATTTAAATTATAAATAGATTAGATTACCTGTTGTTAATTAACAGCTGCTCTGCCTTTCTTACAACATTTAAAACAAGAGGTTTTCCTTCCTGGCCAACAAATCAAGACAAACAATTTAGAAAGTGAAGTTCAACAGCTTTAATTACTCTAATTTACATTAAAAAATACCATACTAAACATATAGAGCTCTACAAAACAAGCAAAATTCCATTTTTATCTTCTCCCCTTCTATTTGAAAATATGATTTTTGATTTCTGATTTCTAAAGTTAACCGTTCAGACATTAGGACCAAAACCAGTCTCATTATTGACTTATTGTCATCTATGCTATCATACTAACCAAAATTAAAAGAAGATTCAAATTTTTAAAAAGGTTACCTCAGTTCGATAAGCTCCAACACCCAAATTCAACTTGACAGGGCTGGGATCTTTGTTATATGCAACTGTAACCTACATAACAATTGTAACAAAAGAATATCAGTACAAAATCTTCTAAATTAGAAATCTTGAAAGCCATGATTACATCAAATTTTTTGATCATTTTTTTATATGATAAATCTTCATGAAAAATAAATCAATGAACAATTATCAAAGTAACGCTAAAAATCATCAAATCTTAGTTTTACTATTCATTATGATCAACCAGGAAAATTAAAACCCAATAATTATTTCTCATAAAAGATCGATCATTTGATATAGCTCAACATATTAAGTAGTTTATAGAGATAGAAAGTACGCCAAGAATTGGATCTTCAGGAGCCTGAACGACGTGAGAGAAGACTGATCCCTGACCCGAAGTGGGGGAAGAAGAAATGATGTTTGGGTCGTGAGAGTCCATAATTGTTGATGCACCTTCAAGGTGTCTAAGTAAAGCGTTTATTCTCCGATCGGCGGGGAAGCTGGAGCTGCTCATGTGATTCATTTTAGCTGTAGTATATGTTATTTTGCTAGATTGCGCCTTTTCTAGTAAAGGAAGATTGCACTTTTTTTTTTCCTTTCAATTCAATAAGCTGATTTAATTTATATATCGAAGAGAATACGCGGCGGTTCACGGAGGAGAGAAAAAAATTCAGCTGATGACGTGGTTAGGTGGGGGCAAACGTTAACTATCGCTGTCTAATGGTGATGAGGATTTTGTTCACTTCTATGACGATGTGGCACGGACGACGATGATGATAATGTCAATCGTTTTTTTCTTTTGTCAAATTGTCAATTTTATTATGTATAGTTAGGAGGGACACGTTATTTATATTGTTAGGGACACGTTATTTGGAACGAAAAAATAATTAGGGACATGTTTATTGAAAAAAAAATTACGGACACCTCTATTTAGAATTTTGATTTTTTTTATTTTCTTTATCTTTTAAATCGAAAAGGATCTTTAGAAGAAGAATGATGGATTGTAAAGATTCCACTTTTTCTTTCTAAATTTAAAAAATTGCAGATGTCAAAACTTGCACACATTGTCCACTCCGGCCTCCCTTTTCATTCAGTGACGACAACCTCTCATTCTCTTCTCTTTTCCATGTTTTTCATAGTTAATGTTGTTTTCTTTTTTCGTTGCAATTTTTCGTTTTTGATTGACTCTTTTACGGTTTTCAACTGTCGTCTCTGACAATCTTCTTCTTTCTCTAATAGTCACCCTTGGTGGTTGAGGTGGTCCAACTTACAGGTTTCGTCAAAAAGATTTACAAATGGTGAGTTGGGTTTTGTCTGCTTGGCTCTGGTCTTGGATCGGGTCGGGTATCAAAGGTTATGGATTGGTTCCAGTCAGACTACTCAAAAAGCTCTTGTCGAGATACTGATGGAAGGGTTCTCCTTTTGGAAACGAATCGATGTATCCAAGATGGAGTAATGAAGAGTTTGTCTGCCAATCATTCTTGTTTGGGAATCGAGCTCACAATTTGTTGGGCAACTAATTAAATTTTTTTAGGAAGTGCAACTCTAACTTGAATACCGTAATTGAGTAATTCAGACATAGACTATAGGAAAGCCCAACAATAAACAACGTCAAACCCTGTAATTAATTTCATATACCTTTGGAAGGTGTTTATATGTGCGTCAGGATTTGACGAGCCATCGAATGCAAGAACGGTCGGCGATTCAAACTTATGCTGAATAACGACGTCGAGAATTTTCCATGAAAAATGGCATATCATGTTGATGATTGATACAAGATCAAACCTAGAGTATCTCTCAAGGTTTTGCTCAGACTCCTTATTCATTGGTGGTCCTCTCACTACCGATTTCTCTCATTTCCTTGATTTGCATAAGCAAATCTTTCGTGTCTTTGAGGCACCCTAGTATATGTGCTCTCGCTTCATCGGGAGGAGTTGTCATAGATGCTAATGATAGGAGAATTTTGAGACAGAAAACCTGTGGATACCCAAACTGG
Source organism: Nemophila menziesii (assembly GCA_029959085.1). Classification (NCBI taxonomy): domain Eukaryota; kingdom Viridiplantae; phylum Streptophyta; class Magnoliopsida; order Boraginales; family Hydrophyllaceae; genus Nemophila; species Nemophila menziesii. The sequence goes on from JARWIR010000006.1 coordinate 35,581,073, forward strand.
TCCAAAGCCTGTTGTAGTAGTTGTTGGAAGTGTCTAGTTAACCTTGGATCGAGTGGGCAACATTCGGAACTGAGAGGAGTTAGATATAATCTCTCTTGGGATCTCCATTCTTGACTACTGTGAATGACTCCATTTCGGTGTTTGGTACGATGGGTGGTGGTATCTCCATCTCTCTATACATCTAATATGAAATGATTTCTATTAGCGGTTTCTCAATGCGTTTGGAACTTTTGTTTCCAGAGATAAGGCCAATTGATAGAGCATGAACTATCCGTCTAATAGAAGTATACGAACAATGGAACTCCGATGAATGTTGCTAGTGATGTTTGAGTTGAATCTATCGTCAACCAAGCGTAGTGACCTGAAATCAGACAAATATTAGGGAGATGTGTCTCCCAATGCCACTATGACGGTCAAATCAGTATCGAGACTGAGGAGTAGCTTCTCATTCCTAACCAAATGAACATTCAACAATCATAGTAACTCGCAACTGAAGTCTTTTCAAAAGTTGAGCAAAAGATTGATTATCTCATTCTTCAAAGGTGAGAATCATCTTTTTCCATTTTGAAGAGTGTTCTTTTGTTTACTCATTTTCTATCGATATCTGGAGTAGGATCACTACTAGGGATGGCAGTGTTTACGATTTTAATCCGAAACCGACGGATTACCGAACCGAATAAAAACCGATTATGTAACCGTGGTTAAATCCGTTAGGGTTTGGTTTTAAAAAGTGAAACCGATGCTTAAAACCGTTAGGTTATGGTTTTAGATTAAAAAAAAACCCGAAAACCGAAAATCCGTTATATATATATATGATTTTATTTTACCTACTAAAGGCTAAAATCCATGTATTTTTATATTTTTGAAGTCCATCTTTCTTATATTTTTTTGATTTTTAATTACCAAAAGGCCAAAAGTATCAACCCAACTATAGATAAGGTTGGAAATGGTTATGGTTTAAAATCAAAATCGATGAAACTTTGAACTTATTATAAATCAATTATGCAATCATGGATAAAACCGTTAGGTTATGGTTCTGAAAAATGTAACCGATGGTTAAATCCTTTAGGTTAATATTTTAGATAAAAATGAAACCGAATAACCAAAACCCCGTTTATTATCATCTGTTTTTGTATATTTTATAGTACTATTGATAAAAGGAATAATTACCATCTAAGTCACCAATTTAATAATAATTACCCTCCAGCATCTTCCATTTTAAATTGTCTGTAAAAGTCCCCTAAACAATTTTACTTTCCTTTTCTGCCCTTCTTTTATTTTAACTAATTATTTTGTTTTCTTCCGACGAAAAAAAAACATAAAGCACTCCGCTTCTCATCTCCTCTCTAGAGCCGTCATCAACACGGCGCCAATCAACACCGGTCACATCATCACCGCAGTGTCGGCGGCGAAGTTAGCGGGGCGTGCACGTGAGCGTGTAAGTTTTGTCTTGTCGATTATTCATAATCGATCTCAAGAGTTCTTCTTCAATCACACCTTCTAATGGAGATTCTGAGAAATCTGACCTTTTACATAGCCTAAGCAAAGGCAGAAGGTTCAAGTTACACCCAAGGAAGCAAGCATAGAAGCAGTATCAAGGTATGTATGATTGTTAGACCTTTAATTTTTTTGTTTTGGATATTGATACTATTTATTGTTGGATTTCAAGGTTCAAATGCAAGGATCTTTGATTAGGCGTATTGTGGATTTGACTAATTTAAGCGGTTATGATGTGTTTATATACTCTGATTTCACTTCTATATATACTACAGATGATGATTCTTCAAAGTTATAGGTAAGTATATTTATTACAAGTTAACCCCCATATAGTTAGAAAAGTGTATTATAAGCCCCTGTTCATATGAAATTCTTGGAGATTGAATGTTGTTTCAGCTACAATCGATGCGAATCAAACATTGGAAATTATAGCTGAGAAAAGTAACAGTAGTGGTGGCGTTGTGTGTGTTTTTGATTGTAGATTGATCATTTCAGCTGCCCTTGATCATAACAATGCTGAGTTGGCACTCTCTCTATTCTCTGCTATGTGATCCTCTTTTGATCCTGGTTAGCAATTTTTACTTAAATATAATTGAATTTATATTATCTTAATTAGCTAATTGTTTAATCTAATGTTAAATAGTAAAAAGGTTGTGTTTTCTGTCAATTCACACCATGCTATATAATATGGTACTGCCTGAAGCTTTTATTTTAAGCAAACATTATAAATCTCAATGTATTAATCATGGGAGATATTGTGCACCAGATCCTGAACAAGATCATGGTAAAGGGTACGATGGGAAAGATGTTGTACAAAATTTAAGACAAGCTTGTTTTTATAAAACAGCTAATGAAAGTGGTAAGCCATGGCTTTGGTGGGATTATGTTACTGACTTTTCAATCCGTTGTCCAATGAAAGATAAGAAGTATACTAAAGAATGTGCCGATCAAATAATTGAGTCACTTGGTAAGTTAATTATATTTAATATTTCAATTTTTCTTTGTATTGGTGGCTCACTTAGTTTATATATATATTGTTTAGGTGTTGATGTGAAGCAGATAGATAAGTGTGCGGGAGATCCAGAGGCAGATATTAAGAATCCTAATTTAAAAGCTGAACAAGACAATCAACAATCGGAAGCACTTGGTAGGGCTATTTTAGGAATTTTCAGATACCGAGCAGTGAGAGAGGCGTTTCATATCTCACCTGTTACAAAACCCTTCTATGTTTCAACTTATCTGAAAGTCTTCCAAGAGGAGATTCAATATTATAAAATGGGGACCTATAGTGCAATTATGTAAGCACTCATGTTTTCAAGTGGGTGATATAGTTAAAGCTTTAGTGCTATCTTTAGGAGATGCTCGATCATATCAGTTATCTACAACTAAAAATGAGCTTGGTGTTGTATCAGCAAAAATTATAGTTGGTAATATATTTTCTTTTATTATTGTTTTACCAATTTTAATGAAATATTAAAAAATGTATATGATTATGTTTGTTCAGGTGCTACCATGATCCCTATTAGTTGGACAGAAATGCAATGCCCATTGACAAGTCAAGTTGAGCGAAGAAAGGTTGCTAAGGTAGAAGCTGTTTCCAAGAAATGAAGTTTGAGATGGGAGAGTAGTAAACTATGATATTAACATTTGTGATTTTATGCCATTCATTTTATAATATACGAGTCTTGAATTGGACTAGAAATTATTATTTTATTCTTACGACCCCCAAAAAATATATATTACCCTTATGGCCCCCAAGTTTTTCAGAAACTTCACTTAGCTACACCAACTTTTGAATTTTTTTTAAGCTTTAATTTATTGTATTGTATAATAAAATATAGATTTTATTAAGCTATAAGGACTTATATTGTACAATTAAGATTTAGTAGAATTTTTCCCATCAAACAACATAAACCTTAAATATAATTTGGTGGGATTTTTCCCACCAAACAACATAAACCCCTAAATATATTTTAGTGGGATTTTGCCCACCAAACAAAATAAACCCTAAAATATAATTTGGTGGGATTTTTCCCACCAAATAACAACATAAAATTTTGTGGGAAAAAAATTGGTGGAAAGAAATTTGGTGGGAAAAAAAATTGGACGGGAAAAATTGGCGGGAAAAAATTTGGCCGGAATAATTTGGCGGGAAAAAATTTGGCCAGAAAAATTTGGCGGGAAAAAAATTGGCCGGAAAAGTTGGCGGGAAAAATTAGTTTGGTGGGAAAATTAAATTTGGTGGGAATATATAGTCAAGGGTATTATTGTCTAATTGTGTATTTAATAGTAGACATGACTTTTATGGGCAATATCACCTCCTTCTAGGGTGGTATTGGTAATTGCCTCTTGATAAAAAAGTATTTTCATATCTCAAAACCAAATTCTAAATATTAGAATTAACAAAAGAAGTAACAAAAACGTTATTTAATTAAAGATCAACATAATATTTTATATATTGGATATTTGCCATGTATTTGTGATCTTGTTTCAATATTTTCAATATATTTAGAGAGTTATAATTTGGCATGTCACAAGAGCGAGGCGAGGTTAGGAATCCTACTGCGAGAGGGATGCCTCGCGAGCCGGGTTATGGTTAAAATCCGAAAAACCGTTTAAAAAACTGAATCCGAATTATTCGGATAAGGTTTTAAAAAGTAAGTCTGATGGTTAAAAACCGTTAGGGTTTGGTTTTTGATAAATTAAATGGATATGGACATGGTTTTAGATTTTTTTGCAATAATCCGATCCGTTGCCATCCTTAATCACTACTAACAAGTCAACAACTCCATGATCTAGATTTTCAGAAACAATCAAGTTATCAGTAAAGCTAATTCAAAAGCTAGACCTTTCCTGGATATGCCTACATTTATTTCGATAAAACTGCACTTTATACTATAACATAAACAAAATCGTAGAATTTAAAAGACTACATTTACTTATAGATTTTATACAGATATTTAAACAACTTCTTCAATATTAACATCCTTGCTTCATTCAATAATTAAACATCACCAGAATCTCTCTCCTGAGAAGAATTAGTTTGCAATAAACTTCCTTCCTCCAGATAATTAGCAGGTTCTTCATCCTCATCAGAAGATAAATAAGATGGACCCATCCAAGCCTTAAAACCTTCGCTAACACGACTCTCAAGTTCCGGTGAAAATTCCACAGTGTTTGCATTAAACATTTCTACCCCAACATTCCTCCCAGAAAAGTTACCTTCATCAAGAATTACAACAGCTTGTCTTCTCAGAAAAAAGGCTGTACCTCCGTATAAAATAACAAGGCCCCATGATGCAATTTCATAACACCAAAATAATGGAGTAGAACAGCTACTCCCTAATGTAAGAAGAGTTGAACCCAGAAATAATGCAAGAAGACCAAATATTATTGCAAATACCAAATTTAGAATTGATAGGCAGTGCTCTCCACCTGTAAATCACATAAAATGAGAAGAAATCACCAATTTTGTTTACAAGGGCTATAGATTTCTCCAGTGGAGGTTAAATTTTTCTTTTTTTCTTTTTTTCTTTTTTTTTTGGGCAAATCTGTAGCTCATTAAACGTACTTGTGAGCTTCATAAAAAAAAATTACAAATTCAAAGTCAGAAAACTTACCCCTTCTGGAGGCACAAAAGTTATTCTCAACCATATTCAAGCACCAGTGTCTTGTTGGGGCATTATAAGCTACACAAATTCCTGCAACATATTTGTGATGTTTAATTACTAGATAAATGAATTGTTGGCTTATAATTAATGTGCATCAACAACACAAGACATTAAAGAGAATCACGCTGACATACCTGGTACTATTCATAATTGGTCCAACAGTAATAAATCTCAAAGACAGTTATAGTGTTTATAGACATTACCTGAAATTAAGTAAGGCACTGAGGCAAAGAAAATCAAAGAAGAAGGAAGGAATACAACAATCCAGTAAAAATCAATAGTTTCTTGATCCGTAAGATAAAACGCCCCCGGTGAAATATCTGAATCTGCACCACCACCACCACCAGCCGCCGTGAAATTAATTGAAAGTGGCTGAATCCTAACGTCGTTACAGAAGGGGCGTTTTAGTGAATTTCCAGGAAACACGATTTTGACACTAATTAAAGTTGAAATCACAATCGAAAGTGAAATAAAAGTTAGGATTGAAATCATTAATGGGCGTTGTAGGCGGTGCCAAGCCTTGTCCTCCTCTTGTAGAGACTCATACTCGAGCTTCGGCATAAACGCTTGCCGAAGCGCGTCGCTTATGATATCCATATTATAATAGATATATAGAAATTGGGTTTTGTAAAATATTTAAGAAATTGGGATTTTGTTACTAAGGGATGAGCAAATGATGCTGAGCTTAAGTTAAATTTGTTGAAAATGAAGATACTATTAGTTGCTTCAGATTTTGGGAAGCTCCAATCATTCTGTCACGCATTTCAAGATTTTACTCTTTTTTTTCTTTTTTCTTTTTTGGTTACATGGGTGATCCGGGTTAGCTTGTGCGTATTCGACTAATCCTACGGAGATATACATGTCTCCCCATATATATATATATATTCTCATGGTAATCAAAACTAGGTTACCCATAATCAGAGAGAAGTTCGAGCCTTGTTTCTAAAGGACTTTCTTTGAATTTTTTTGGACAATAAAAGGTGCAAGTGCACCAACAAGAAACCAAACAAGGGAAGCCTAGCCTATTCAAGCTTACGAAATCTAACATCAAGTTCGAAATGACTAATCGTCATTCCTCGTTTCTCCAATGCCCCGTGCCTAGCTTCCTTAGCAACCCTATCCGCTTGACTGTTGAGATTCCTCTTGATGTGACGAAAAGAAGTAAGCCCAATCTCACCAGTTTTGTGGATAAATATTGCGAAGAATCGGTTGGATATTTTAACTAGCAGCTGACACCTGCTTAATACCTTGAATAATTTCAAGGTTATCTGAAAGGATGACCTTCCGTTTCCCTGGGAACTATTTACATAATTTTGCGTCTTTAAGGACCGCGTGTGCTTCCCCTTCTGCTACTGGGTTACAATCCATAATGTATCTATCCTTAGTTGCAATATTAGGAGATGTGTGAACCCCAACCACTGCCAGCCCCGTCGGTTCTAACCAGTTCGCAAAGAAAGCGTCACAAAAAAAGAGATCTCTGGTTTCAAATCTAGAGATTGGAAAGGAATAGCCTATGTTGGGCTACTACTGAAGCTCTTATTATTATTGATTTTCTTCCAATCAATTCCATGTAACTCCTTCATTAGATTGTTTGTTGATTGAATAATGCTTGTGTCATAAACACTCGTGTCTTCAGGTATTGCCTTCATTTTCCCTTTCCATATGTTCCACAAATTAATCATTATTTAGTCTCTAGTTATATTCTCGTCCCAACCTCCTTTTTTGTAACTTTGGATAATCTTTAAGAACCACTCCCTCGGTGGTTTTGTCAAATGGATCTGCAACTTTAATTTGGAGGAGAGATCTTGCCCAGATTTCTTTACACATTTTATAGTAAAATAAAAGGTGTTCCACTGTCTCTTCGGAATCGTAACACCAAATGCATTCTGTTGAGACCGGACATTTTTTTTATAAATATTTATTTTGGTAGGTAACGTATTGTTTAGAACTCTCCACATAAACAATTTAACTTTCTTTGGTACATTAGATTTCCTGATTATTTTCCAAATTGGCGAATTATGTTTTGAGATGGCTGATGTAGCACTCGGTTTGTTAACAACTTGTTCTTCTGTAATAATCTTGTATCCAGTTTTTGTATCAAACAATCCATCTTTAGAAAAAGGCCACACAAACTTATCCTTTGTTGAGATATCAAGAATTCTTATTCTTTTAATGAGAGGAATAATAGGCTCCGGGAACATACTATCAAGAATTCTTATTCTTGTATAAGTAACTAATTAACATTCGAAATAGTTGTTTTTTGTGGCTTCTCTAGTTTCCAGTTTGATTCAATCCATCTGTCGTTCCATACATTAGTATCATCTCCGTTTCCTATAACATGTATCCCATATTTTTTAATAAAAATCTCTTCCCATATCAGGCTTTCCCAACTCCATGTCCTACTCCAGCGTAATTTACAATTCAAAAAGTTACCTTTAGAAAAATAGATACCTTTTAATAGTCTTGCCGCTAAGTTTCTGGAATTGTGCATCAGTCTCCAAGCTTGAGCAGCCAGTAGTACTGTATTCATTCTTTTAAAATCTTCATACCCCATTCCACCGAGGAGCTTTGATAAACACCTCCTTTCCACCCTCAGATAAGAGTTTAGCTTTCCAATCCTCCATATTTTTGAATAATTTTTTAGCTATCCATTCCAGAGACTCCACTTTAGACCGTTTATGACATAGAGGTATACCTAAATAGTAACCAAGATCACCTGTTTATTCAATATTCATAATAGAAGTAACTTCATCCCTCATGCCAAGGGGGTTTCTTTACTAAAAAGAATAGCTGACTTCTGAAGGTTGATACTCTGACCCTAACCAAGACAATATAAGTTCAAACACTCTTTAAATGTTTCCATATCTGTTTCCTCTAAATTAATAAAAAAAAGTGAATCATCCACGAACAAAAGGTGAGAAATAATAGGGCAATTGCGGTTAATCTGAGCCCCACTAATCATTCCATTATTAATATTATGATCAATTATACTAATGAGAGATTCCGTCATGATAGTAAATAAAAATGGAGAAAGAGGGTCACCTTGCCTAAGTCCTCTTCCTGGTTTAAAATTTTCCAACCTTTCACCATTCAAATTTAGATTAAAGGAAACTGGAGTAATACAATTCCGAACCCATTGGATCCATGTATCGCAAAAATCCAAGCTTCTTAGGAACAAGAAGGATAAAGTCCCGACGTACCTGATCATATGCGTTTTCCATGTCAATCTTTATTGCAACCATGTGTTTTTTATTCTTCCTTTTCCTACTCATAAAGAAAGAAATCTCTTGTGCAATTATTATATTATCTTGTATAGCTCTACCTTTAATGAAAGCTGCTTGAGTCGGGGAGATAATTTTGTTCATAAAATCTCTAAGTCTATTAGAAAGAATTTTTGCGATGATTTTATAAATAAAATTTACACAAGATATGGGTCTAAAGTCACCTAAATTTTCTTGGATGTTCCCTTTAGGAATAAGCGTAATAAGGGTATCATAAATCAATTCCACAGAGCAATTGTTACTAGAGAAATCATAAACGATTTTAAGACATCATTTTTAATAATATCCTAGAATTCTTTATAAAACTTACCATTAAGATCGTCTGGGCCCGGTGCTTTAGACGTTGATAATTCCGTAACTGCTTTCTCTACTTCTTCCATTGTTGGAGTTTTGTTAATTCCTTATTAATTTCTTCGGTAATGCAAGGTTTAATATGTTCTGTCGCCTTTTCCATATTCTCGTCTGTAGTCTTAACTTCATTAAACAATGAATTATAAAAATCATGAAAGAATTCGTTAACTTCATCTGTATCTTCTTTCCAATTTCCGTTATTATCCTTAATTTGGGTAATTCTATTGTATTTTCTCCTTTGTATGGTAGCCAGATGAAGAAACTTTGTGTTCTTATCCCTGAAAATTAGCCAGTTTGTCTCGCTATGTCACTCCAATATTTCTCATTATTATATTCTACTTTTATCTGTTCATTTATTTCTTTTTCTTCCCTCAAGTTGTCAAAACTAGGAGAGCTCTTATTATGGGTAGTAAGACGATCTTGGAGATTTTTAAACACCACATAAACGTCTAGTGTGAGGTAGTGATCCGGAAGGGCTTGCCTAACTAGATAGTCATTAGGGTTTGAGATTTAACCACCGATCATTGTGCAGGGTCCCCTTAGCCAAGTCCCCTGGTAATTGTGAGGTCGCCACCTAAGTTCACCCGGAAGGGGGTTAGGAGGAATATAGAATCCTGGCTATTGCATATCACACAATTCTCCCATACATAAATAGGTTATAACTCAAGGCTAGTGTGAATTACTTGCTAAAACTCGAGTTAAACTCTCATACTACTTTGTTTATCTTTATTTTATTTAGTTAATCATTTGGAGTCTTAAAAACCCAACACATATTTCAGAGTTTTTTATTTTCAGCGTATTATTCTTTTAGCTTCTTTATTTGCACTTTATATTGCATAAGTTCTCTCTAACTTTCATAGTCTCTGAGGACAAATTCTACTTATCATTAAAACTTGCGTACGATCTGTGATACTTGCGGTTAGTAACGTGTTTTGGCTAGGGTGTTAATCGCATCTTTATTTATCATTATTTTATCACGCCCTACCCGACACCATAAATGGTGTAGATTCTAAACTGGTGGTTCAAATGAAAAAGATTAGGCTTGAGTTAGCAAAATTTGAGAAGTGGAATCAGATGATTTGGACTTACGATGCAAAAGTTATACCTGTTTACTGAGTGGTGTACAACAGATATGGGAATAAGCAAAACAGACTTGGGCCCCTAATTACTTAATTAATCCCAAAGATAGGCCTAATCCGTTTTGAGATCTATAAAAGTCTCTTTAGACCTCATAATTAAGAACGCTTCCTATGTTTACTAAATTTCCGAGATAGGAGAAGCCAGAATTGCTTGGAAGCAAAAGACAGAAATTGGATGAGTCTTTCTTCCTCCACAATCAGCCAAACATTCTAATTGGGTTATTTTCCATTTTATTTATATTTTAGGAACTATGTATTATTGTAATTCCTTTCTGTTTTGATTTAAGTTATGAGCTAACCATCAAATACTTGAGAATCGTGATATGGGTTGAACCCTAGTTTATTTAATTTTTTTTTGATACGTGGATTCTAGGCTAGCTTCTGCACACCCAACTAGTCCCATAGAGAATATGCCCGCCCTCCCCAAGCGTACCCAGATGCACGTCAGGACAAGGTGCTCTGAGAGGGATTCGAACTTTGTACATCTTGGTTGAGAGACAGTGTATTGGCCAGTTGAGCTAACCCAACTGGTTTAGTTTATTTAATTTAGTATTTTTGGATTTGAGATTTTTCTAATATAAATTAAATTGTGTATTTCTATATTGCATATTATTTCGATATTGTTTAATATTTTTAATTTAGACGTAAATTAAAGATATGTTTTAGTAATTAGGTTATTCACTAGTGGCAATGATCATCCGGAAGGGGGGGGGGGTTAATTACAGAACTAGGTAATAGACGTGTGGTATTCATCATTGATCCTAATGGGCTTGACTAAACATGTATCCAATTGGGTTTTAATCATATTCATATGAAAGTAGCTTATAGTCGCCCTAAAGAGGTCTGTAATACAGTAGGAAAGCTTCCTAAGTCTACCCTGACGGGAGTTAGGAGGATAGTAGAGTCCCGACTAATATAAAATACCGGTTTTTACCCGTAAATGAAAGCACTGAATATATGAACTTAGGCGATTCTCTAGCGAGACTCAAGTATATCTCTTTTATCAGTGTAATCTCTTTAGTATTTACATTATTTTTAATCTTAGTTTAATTTACATTCTTGTATTTAGTCTTTATAACTCAAAAACCAAACAAATGTCTTCTTTTAATTATTTTGAAATTAATTCTACTTTCCAACTAGACATATCTATCATACATCGTAATCCTTGTGGAGACGAAATCCCTTTATATCTTACTCCCTACGTCCATCAATGTTTGTCATACCTTTTTTTCACACAAATTAAGAAAAGCAATTAATTCTCTTTATTTTTACTAAACTACCCTCAACTAACTAAGTAAATGAATTTAATGATGATAAGCTTTAGAACATTAAATAAGGATAAAATTGGTAGAAAAGATAAAAAAAGTTCATTGATATCTTAAATGGACAACCATTTGTGGACATCTACTTTTAGAAATTGTGACAAACATTAATGGACGGAGGGAGTACTTATTACTTGGAACGACCCGTACAATTGCGGTACGTTGTTCCTCCTATTTAGTGTTGATTTTTATCACACTCTAGGAGCGACCAGTTACTCATATAGATTTTCATATCCCACTACTCCATGTGAAGCCATCAGCGACTGCTTGTCGTGACCATGAAAAACATGAAATACCGACCATTACTGGTCGGTATTGAGAAAAAAATTCAAAATATATTTGATAGATCTCCCGACCACTATGTTAGTTGCTAAAAAGCTGTATGTCTTTTATGACCGACATGGTGGTTGGTAGATGGAGTAAATAATAAAAATTATAATGATATTTTTACCGACCATTTGGTATTTGTTAGTACCTAAAAACACATGTCTTTTAAGACTGACTAGGTGATTGATAGACAGAGTAAATAAAATAAATTGTTTACAATCACGTGCGTGGGCGGTATTTACTCCACTAAAAAAATTTATCGGTCTAATTTCCAGCCCAGTTTTAGTCAATACCCTTACCAACCGAATAAGTAACTCTTTAACGACTGCCAAACGGTTATTAAAGAGTTTAAATACTTAAAAATCTGGATGGGGTTTTCGTTTAACCATTTTATACTACAATTTAATTTCGAAACCCCCTCCACAACTCCTGCCCCATCCGCCTGTTCCACACCCACCGTACACCCCCTTAATTCCTTCCTTATAATATATAGGTAATTAATCATTATATATATGTGTGTATTGTGGATGCATTGTCACATAAACCAAGGAATGATAATGCAATTTTAAATAATATAAAAACACTAAAAGTGAAATTTTTAATAATAACCAAATTTACTAAGTTAAAAATTAATACATGGACTAATAGCGTAATGTTTGCATAGTTTTGGGACATATAATGCAATACTTTGTAAAATTTAAGACCCTATAGTGAAATAACTCAATTATAGGTTATTTTTCATAGTTTAAGGACCTAAAGTGTTGTTTTTGCTAAATATAGGAATCTATAGTGAAATTAAATCAAAATATAGGTTATTTTGCAAAGTATAAGGACCTGCAATATTTTTTCAAAAAATATAGGGGTCTATAGTGCAATTATGTCAAAATATAGGTAATTTTTCATATTTTAAGGTCCTATAGTGTTGTTTTTGCAAATTATAGGTACCTAAAGTGCAATAAAATTGAAATATAGGTTTTTATGCATACTACAAGGACCTATAATATTTTTTTGCAAAATATAGGGCGATATAGAGCATTATACCTAAAATATAGGTTATTTTGATAAGTTTAAGGACCTAAAATAGGGCCATATAATGTTATTAAATCAAAATTTGGGTTGTTTTGCATAATATAATGACATGTAGTGTTTTTCGCAAAATATAGGGCCATATAGTGCAATTAAATCAAAATATAGGTTAATTTTGCATAGTTTAGTAACATGTAGTACATTTTTGCAAAATATAGGTCCTTATAGTGCAATGAACTCAAAATATAGGTTATTTTGCATGATTGCACTATTTGTTCCTATATATGTATAGTTAACAATTTAGTCCATAATCTTAGTATAGTTGACATTTTAGTCCCTAATATATGTATATTTTACAATTTAGTCCTTAATCTTTTTATATTTATAGTTTAATCCCTTATATTTGTGTTTTTTTATAGTTTTTTCACATATCTTTGTATCTTTGACATTGTAGTCCCTAATATTGTTTATTTATTCCTAGAAAATTAGAACATTGCATTTTAGTCCCTAAAGGATTTAAAATGTATACTTTGGTCCCTAGAGAATTAAAAAAATTACATTTTAGTCCCTATAGAATTAAAATAACACAATTTGGTACCTAGAGACTTCATAAATTTCACTTTAGTCCCTAGAGAAGGAAAATACTGAACTTTAGTCCCTATAGAATAAAATAATGCAATCTCGTCCCTAAAGAATTACAAAATTGCAATTGATGCCCTATATATGTATATATAGTCATTTAGAGTTTTTACATGAGTTGCAGATTATGCCTGATGTTATGCCCCAATTCTATCTTGGAGTCAGTGATGGACAAAATCTACCGCGTGGTCTATCATGTTCTATCACCGGTTGTGCTTCTTTGTGTAAAACATATATACTTAGTGTGTTCGTTCGGTTCTCCGGTCCACAGAGAAGGAAAAAGGGAAATATGGGGGTGAGGTCCCCTTAGTGTATTACGAGGAAGATGGATCTTAGAACCTAGTGGGGAGCAACAAGCACCACTAATCACATGTCATTGGAACCACCCTCCGAGACCACGTGCCCTAATGCTACTACGAGTGGAGATAGGCCATTGCTTAGTATAAAGACCTACTAGAGGACTCTCTACTAGTAAGTTCACCATTTCTATAGTTGTTTGCTAAAACTAGACTTTCTAGTTAATTTTGTCCTTTTTTATAGCATTTTTTTCCTGTAGAGGATTCGAGTTACTGCTCGGATACTTTGATCCATAGAAGCGTAGATAACACATTCATGGTACGCTACAAGGACAACAAGGGTGCAATCTGGAATGCATGGCTTACAAAGGGTAAAGTCCTAGAGTTTGTCTAGGACGAAGACTAAGTGAAGATGTTGGAGACGATATATTACTATATTTCCAAATATGTTAATAATTTCATTTTATACAGATACAATCAAGTTTCGGCAGGAGAATAGAAAGAAACTGGGCTCAGGTAGTGGTCATGGTTCGACCAGTCTGTTGACAACCCGATACATGATATTGGAGGTAACGTGTCATATATTTTTTCTTTGTATAATTTAAATATATTTGACCTACTATATCGTGGGTGAGTTGTATTACAGGACGACGACCAAACTCTGGACACCATTATCCCAAAGACAGGTATTGATGATGTTTCACTTCGATCGACAAAAATATAGTAGGTTATTACAACATGATTGGATTTTCAATGAAGAAGAATCACTGGAGAGATAGTCGTTTTTAAGAATTTCATGTAAGGTTAAATAAATATTATTTCAATAAACATTATTTTTTACTAACTCAGCAGACACGTGCTTAGGCAGATGGGTCGTCGTCTTCTACCACATCAGCTGGATCACTCACACGGAGATATCCCAGATGGCGATCGAGGTGGCAATGAACGTATGTGTCCCAATAGTTAGGGTTGGAACTCTGGAGTTGGACTGGTCATTCCTATCCCGAACTAGATCCAGAGCCATAGCCAACCCCATATTTTGATCTGGATTATTATAGTCCTACCCACGATTACTCGAGTATATTAATCACGTACTCTTGAGACTGGGCGAGTTATCGTTTAGCAAGCCGACACATGACTTCACTACCTCTACCGTAGGCACATCATCTCAGCTTCTAATCATACTGGGCAGCTAATGAGGTTGATTGCTCATATCTTTATTCTCTCCCAGAATCATCAGCTACCAGTATTGAGATCTCTCCGCTAACGCCTTTAGAAGCACCACAACCATCTCTTGCATCTGCATGATAGCTGTCTTTTGTGGGGCGATCTCTTGTAGATGGAGATGATGATTTGACCCAGTCCCTGTCTCCGATTTTTATTTAGTTGATTTTGTATGATTCACTAGTTTGATCAATTGTATAACTTTATTTCGTATCAGATCGGTTCAATTTTAAAATATTTTAAAAAAATATTGTCTTTAGAGACCATCATAGTGGTAGTGGTTGCTATTATTTAAATACAAACGAACCGTGATGTTAGTCACTACGATAGTGGTTGGGAAAGGACGTGCCTCATCATTAATAGATATTTTTGTGGGTGATCGCCATAAAACTCCTTTAACGAGTATTAGACAATCGCGACCCAATTATAGCGATCACAGTCCGTTGTTATGGCTTAAATGCTTTTTATAACGATCAAGTTAGACTCCTATAATGACCAGCGAGGCCGTCGCTAAAGGTGGTATGTGCAGCATGTCCAAAGTAACCTTATATTGTTAGTGCCAAATCACAAAACTTTAATATACACAACGTTACCATCAATAAAAAAAAGCCATCTATTAACTATCTAATGAAGATTGGGGACCATTGGGGGTGTGAAGCACTCAATAGCTTACTGTAAGATTCATAGTCCGGACATTGTACATAAACACTGTTCACTCATATATGTGTATTTAATTTTTTTGGTATACAATATTGCAGCAATTTTTATTGCGGTTTGGTCCTTCTAAATTGTAATATTTCTTCTAGTCAGTTTGTATTCTCATTGAGTCTTTAAGATGTAATATGTAAACTTTCTTGTTGAGCTTCAATATAGTCACTTTTGATGAAAAAAAAAAAAAAAGGTTATGTAGAGTATATTTATTTCCCACTTATTAATATATCTTCCCGTTGGAATAAGCAAAAAAAACTAGTTTGCTCTTTAGGCATTTGAATGATCCAAACTAATCTGGATTGAGTGTTACAAATTTTACTTGACTTATTGATGGTATGCTCTTTCATATAGATTTGCATATCCAACATTACTCTACCGTTAATGCCAAGTCACAAAACTTTATTATACAAAGTTACAATTCAACAAAAAACCCATTTATTAACTATTTAATGAAGGTTGGGGACCATTGGGGGTGTGAAGCACTTAATAGCTTGCTGGAAGATTCATAGTCGAGACATCGTACATAAACTAGTGCCCACTTATATATGTGTATTTAGTTTTTTGGTATAAAAGATTGCAGCAATTTTTATTAGCTACTCCTGCCAACTGTCATAAATTGATTAAGTTGCAGGCGTTCACCATAAATTAGTATATTTGTGGCTTCTGAGTAGTCGTTGTAGTTTTTAAAATTGCTAAAGTAGTGGCCAAGAAGTACAGGCATAATAACTAATATTTTTCTGACCACCACCCAGAATCCAACGTATTATATTCCATCCGTGAACTCTATATGATGTGGTTAAGTCTAGAATTTTTGACTAAAAAAAAAAAGTCTAGAATTTTCATTTTAATACTTCTGAGGTTTGCTCATGCCAAAAATCCACCACCACCAAAAAGTCTAGAATCATCTACTTCTAAAATCCAAAAATGAACCCACCGGAATTCTCTCTACTCCCCACCGCATACCACCAAGAAATCAACCACCACCACCACCAAAAAACCCAACCCTTACCCTCCATTTAAAAACCCATCCATTACTCAGGTTAGTATTCTTAATTTTTGCTTCCCCTTCTCTCAGCCTCTCCTCTCTCGGCCTCCCATCCTCTTCTCTTCCCTTTCTCTGCAAATCACCTTCATGAAAATGGAACAACACCAACCAAACAACATTCGACAAAAGCTAAAACCGAGCAAAATCATTCTAAAGCCGGTACACAACTCTGCCTATTCAAATGCTGAAAAACCCAAACTATTAGCTAAGATCATATATAATCAACCTATAAGCTTCAACTTCCTTCGAAGAACTATCAACAAATCATGGGGTTTAACAAAAGAAGTTACCACTGAGAAGATTGGTTTCAACTCGTGTTTACTAAACTGTGAATCAGATGAAGATTACCAAAAAATTCTCAAAAAGAGGCCGTGGAATTTAGCCGGAAAACACATTCTCATTCAGGAATGGAAAGATGATGGAATTCAAACCATTGAAAACCAAAACAACACAAATTTCTGGGTGCAAATTCATGGTCTACCCGGAAATTACATATCTGAAGAAAATGTGGGTATCATAGCAGAAAGCTTAGGAAAGATTGAGGAAATCTAGCTACCTCCAATCAAAACTTTCAAGGAAATTAGCTACTGTAGGGCTCGAATTGAATGGAATATCAATCAACCTCTCAAACAAACTTACTCATTCAACATTTCACAGAATCGAAGCCTTACAGGTATGATTAAATATGAAAGGCTTGGAGAATTCTGTAACAATTGCGGCCTTATTGATCATTTAGAAAATGAATGTAACAATAAAAAAAAACTAAAAAAGAGACTTGGGAAATGGATTCATGGTGTCGAAAGAGATTTCTTAGCTATGGATGAAGAAATGGAGGAGAAGAATCAAGAAATCTTTATTTTCACCGCCATGGATACAAGCTCCGACGTACTAAAATCCGATTCAGTCAACTCGGTAACTCAACCACCGAGTGAACCAGCTGGAAAAAACAAAGAAGGCAGGACAAAATTCAGTACGGTGAGGAAGGACATACCCGCGCAAGCAAACAAATTGGTGAAAAACAAAATGCAGTACGAGGTAGTGGCTGAGTGGCAAAAAGGACAGGTACAAAATTTTTTGGATTTATCTAACCCGGAAAACAACATCTTTGGGCCTTTAATGAATAACAAAAAAGAAGAACAAGAGCCCAAAACACCTATAACATTTGGGCCTAAAGAAAATATTTCAAGTGGGCCGATAAACTTATCATTTGGGTCTATTAAAAAATCCGAAGTGGACCAAGCCCAATCTGAAGGAAAAATGGTGGACTTTAGTCAAAGCTTAACATTATCAGCCCAAGAAACAAATAAGACCCAAAATAATACACCTGAAACAAATCATTTCGTCATTCAGCCTTCTGAAGAAATCCCAAACACAAAACCACTACCTAACCCTAGAAATGAAGATAAACCAATACAATCAATCCGAAGTATTATTGAAGATAACTATGAAGATACAAGAATGGAGGAGGTCCCGACTGAATCTAATACTGGTAAAAGGTGGGAGGAGAATAAATTAAGAAGGATTGAGTATCAAAGAGAGCTAGGAGAAAAATCGAGAAATCAAAAAATCTGGAAAGCAAGATGGAACCCGACTATGGGAACTTCCAACCTCAACAACCCTCTTCAATTAGAACAAGAACAAAAAGAAGCTGGTATGGAGATGGATAACAAGGTAAGTGAGGAGCCTGAAACAAAGACTAAAGAGTTTTGCGGGGTTGAACCAGATCAACCCCAAATAATCCAATGACACAACTAAGTTGGAACTGTCAAGGTCTAGGAGGTGACTTGACAGTTCTAACACTAAAAGATACTGTTGTTCAGTATCAACCCGAGGTAATCTTTCTTATTGAAACTAAGAATAACTCTGCTTATGTGAAAAAAATTGCTTCTGATCTTAAATACAAAATTAGTTGTATTGTTGACCCTAGAAAACAAAGTGGGGGGCTGGCTTTACTGTGTAATGTGAAAGTCCTAGAGGGGGGGTGAATAGGATTACTAATAAGATAATGCCTAATTAAAAATCTTTTGGACAATAATAAGTTTAAGAGAAAACTTCTAGGTCAACTAATTAAATCAAACTCTTATGGGATCATGCAATGGAAAGAGTAAGGTTTGATATAAAAGTATAACTAGTAAAAAGCTTAATCCAATATCTTAAACTACTCTAGAAAACTATATGTTAGATATCCTAGATAAATAATAACATAGAATTCATGCAAGCATATAATCAAACATATAGAGTGCGGAAAGTAAATAGAGTAGGGATAGAAAGATACACACGATTTATAGTGGTTCGGTTTCCCTACATCCACTACCTAAGGAAGCCTCCTTAGGATTTCAAGCTTTTCACTAAGCTCCCGTGTCTCTCTTAACCGGGTCGAGAACACAATAACCTTTACAAACTCTTCGATAACACGAAGGACACACCACTTGCGTAATCACAACACAAGGACACCAAGTATACTCCCTATACTTGAATTCTCTCTTAATCTATCTATTACAAGACCTAGACTTAAGAGGATAGCAACAAAGTGTTTAAAGGTTTGCTAATTAAAGCTTGTATCTAAAACTCCTAAAAGAGTGGATATGACTATAAGCTTGTATACTCCTTCTTGAGTGGATAGAACCTTGTGGCCTAATTGATTAACTCCTTGAAAGGATTTATAAGCTCACTAAGATTGAATTTGACTATGTATAGCTCTTGACACCTTCTTGAATGATAGCAATTAAGCCCCTTAATGTTTGTAATTAGTTGGTGTAGTTGTAGCCTTCAAAGAGCTTCAATTTATAGTAGAAAATGGCTTCCAACGGTCATAAGGCTTGAGTCCAACGGATCTATTAATCTCCCAACGGATATATTTCTTATGACTTGTCTTTAGTGCAGAAAACCCTTACTTGCGGTGTACCGCAGCGGTGTACCGCGCTTCAGTGGTTGATTTTCTGGCATACTGACGGGCTAGTCTCTATACCGCGCCCTGGTCCGCAAGCTTGGTCCGGTATACCGCAGCGGTGTACCGCGCCAAGTAATCTTTGAAGGATAATGACTTGGATCAATAATTCTTCTTCACGAAAGTTGTTGTAAACATTATTCTAAGAATCTTTGAAGTTGAACACTAAGGCTAATTCTCAATAAACATAAAGATATGGTTAATAGCATTTGTATGAGAATAAGATTCTTAAGATAAAACAATCAAGTTTGAACAACATGACAAAGAGAGAGCTTTTTGATGAAATAGAGTGCAAGAGAGAGTGTAAATAATCATAGAAATTAGCATACTAAACACAAGAGGATTTGTCACATTAAAACAACCTAATAAGGGAGGCTATATGCCAACAATCTCCCCCTTTTTGATGATGACAAATCCTTCACTAAAACACCTTAGGAAAGATATGAAAGTTTAAGCACAATGAAATAAAGCTCCCCCTCACAATAAGCATAAGTTTTGAGATGCATTTGTGAGTGTTTAAAACGTGCAAGTTTTGAAGGTTTTAGTGCACATAATATTTCTCCCCCTTTGTCTTCATCAAAAAGACGGGGTAAAAACAACTAAGAGTAGAAGAGCAAAGACAACTCGAGTGAATAGATTTTAAACAATGATAGAGAGAGTATGCAAGAGTTTTAGATATTTGAAAAGTAAGAGCTAAGGATAGAGATGTTTACCAACTTCTTGATGGATTTTGATTTTATATGCTTTCTAAAAACATAAACGATTAGTTGCAACATATGAAATAAATGATTAGTCAAGCATTTGAGTCTAAAAAAATGATTTAGCAAAGACTCCCCCTTACAAAATGCATATAGTTTGTTTTTAATTTTGTAATTGTTTGATAGACAATTTTCCCTAATAAGAACATTGAAATCATTTTGAAAAGATATAGGGGTAAAACTGTAATTTGTCGAAAAACAAGTTAACCAATTATCCAAATAAAACATTTAGCATCCTAACAAAGAAAACAAATAAGCCAAAATAGCAATATCCTAGATGTCCAAAACACGGACCCACAAATACTTAAAAGCATAAACACACCATTAAACAAGTTCTAACAAAACCACATAAGCATTTAAAAGACCCATAAACCACCAAGAACGATAAAAACAAGATTTTAAACACCAAACACCAAACACCAAAGGAATCAACGATTATCACGAGGAGAGCGGCTCCTAGATCTTCTTCCATTACCAATATCATCGCGAATACACGAAACATCACTTTTCATACACGAAAGCTCATTCGCAAGATTCCCTATCTTTTCTTCCAAAACTCCAAATTTCCTTTCTATTTTATCTTCCAAAGCCACAAATTTACTTCCTATATAATCCATGAAACGAGACATAGCACTTTCGAAACCGGATGGATTAGGAGGGTTAACAAAGGTGGGTTGGCTTGGAGTGGGCTCATTAGGAATGGGGTTTTGTTGATCCGGGTTATCAACTAAAATAAGAGTCTCAAGTTCCGGACCATCGGTGCGTTTTCTTGCTTCAAGAATACGATTACGAATAGTAACATCCGAGATACGATTAATAGTGGAGATCGAAACATATGTGTTGTTATAAATAACAAATTTCATTCTTAGAATCGTGAGATAATCGAAATTCCAAGACTTATTCATAGGTTTCACATTAGTCCCTCCAAAAGAAATATCATTAGCTTCAAAGATTTTGGATAGAAAAATACCGTAAGGGACTTTATCCCGAGAGGCACGAGCGTGATTCATCCATTTGAACATTATCGCAATAATGTTTATCGGTTGTTTGGAGAAGATCAAAAATAAAAGATAAGCTTCATACGGGATAAGTTTAGCGTCATGCTTATCTTTCGGAATAACGGCCGAGATAAGAAACTTGTGGGCCACGATAAATTCCGGATCAAAGTTACGAATATTCCAATTTCCATCGGCAATAACCATTCTACTATTAACAAACTCATTAACTTCATTTTGAGCAACAATATCAATGTTCGAATTATCCCAACCACTAGACCAAAATCCGCTAAAACCATCCGAAGGTATATCAAATTTAGAGCACAAAGTATTCGATTTTAAACGCAAAATGGTACCCGATACGGTTGACTTAATTGAAGTAGAAGCATGATTAAATTCAAAATTCGTATAAAAATCTTCGATTAACCCGATTGCCAAATGACTACCCGAAAAAGCAAATATTTTATGAAACTTTTGAATTGAAAAGAGATTATAGAGAGAGTTTTCACCGGAGGGAAAAGCCGAGGGGCAAATCGTTCTTCCCGGTAGAGCATCAAATGGCCGGAGTGGTGGTGGTGGTGGTGATGGTGACCTCGCCGGAGATGGTTCACGGTGGCGGCTTGAGGAGGCTCCGGTGGAAGCTTTTTTCTTGTTAGCAATGGATTTGGTTCTAACCATGGTGGAAAACGAAGTGGGTAATGGAGAAGGAAGAAGGAGGAGTGATTTAAGTGGTGAAAGAGGGTGGTTTTGGTGGTGGAACCGGAGTGTGGGTGGCCGGAAATCGCCAAGGAGGAGGAGAGGAGAAGTTGTAATGAAGAAGTGAGGAGAAAAGACTGAAAAACGGGTTCTTAATCTGTCAAAACCCTTACGTGCGGTGTACCGCGGGAATCGTCCGGTGCACCGCACGAGTGTTCGGTTTGGCCAATAAAAATGAAATTTTTGATTCGTTAAAAAACACCCGAAACACAATCGAAACTTCCCCAAATGACTCGGAATGATATAAAATAATTTTGAGCATCTTTGTTTTGAAAAGAAAAGCCAAGGAGAAGCTAAAAACTCATATAACAGTTAATTTCACAAAAGACCCTAAGTTTTCTAAAAGTGCAAAAAGACCCTATGCAAGAATAAAGCAAAACTAAAGCATGAAAAAGGTCAAGAACTTCAAGATAGCAACACAAGTTGATAAAACACATAAAACACAATATAAAAACATAAATAAAAACACAAGAGAGGAAAGAATATCACCGTATTTTCCTTTTATGAGGTTTGAACGTCCTTTTGCATGAAATTCCATTTTCTTGACGCTCAACACCTTCAATGCAAATTACTATGGTACCCGAGGTGGAATGGATCCGGAAATGTTATTAGCATTTGTCACGATCCATATTGGTTTTTCCCATGAAGGTATCAAAGATCCACTAATAAGTTGTTCATGGTAATGGCACGTAGAAGCATGATGACCGGGTTTACCACAATAGTTGCAACAACTTCTTTTTTGAATAGAGTAACCATGTAAAGGTTTTGAACAAGAAGTTTCCACATTCTTCCCAACATCCAAATTATCACTAACATATAATTTTTCTTTGAAAAAGTCATTTGGATCAAAAGGAGTGACATTTGAGAAAGGATGATTTTTTAAAGTATCAAGAGCAAGGGAAAACGCTTCATCCAATTTTTTAAAACCTTCTATGCTTTTCTTCAAAGGATGTTTCCATTTATTTAAAATAAAAATGTTTTCAAAACACGGGTTTTTAGTATTGCCAAGAATATCATCCAAAGTGATACAACATTTAAAACACTTCTTTGGCTCAATATTACCCTTTTTTAACATAAGATTATTTAAATGGATTTGAGAATCAAGAATTTTGAGAAGGGATGAAATTTGTCTAATATCACAATAATTATAAGGAAGAGATAAAGAGTTTGGATAAAGTGCTACCTCATGATTAGGTTTAAAATTGTTGTGAGATTCATCATGGATTGAGACTTCTTCTTCTTCGTCATTTTCGACAATTCCATATAAAAACTCCAAACGATTCCAAAGCTCTTTTGCGGTTTTACAATCTAACATTTGTGAGAATATTTCTTCGGAAATTCCACGAATGAGAGTGTACATTGGTTTTGCATTTTGAGTGAGCTTAGCCTTTTCCTCAATGGTGAGTTCATCAAAATCTTTTTCTTCTTGATTTAGCTTGAGAACTCCTTCTTCATTTAACTCTTCTTTATAAGGGACAAATGGACCTTCTTTTACAATTCTCCATTGATCGGGATCTTCGGCTTTTATAAATTCCTCCATTTTTGTTCTCCAAGCGAAATAGTAAGTTCCTACAAAAAGTGGAGGTCGAGTAGAACACGAACTTTCCAAAAGATTAAATTCCATATCGTTTACTCTACTAACGATTAAGCTATTCACGTAGAGTTAGGCTCTGATACCAATTGAAAGTCCTAGAGGGGGGGTGAATAGGATTACTAATAAGATAATGCCTAATTAAAAATCTTTTGGACAATAATAAGTTTAAGAGAAAACTTCTAGGTCAACTAATTAAATCAAACTCTTATGGGATCATGCAATGGAAAGAGTAAGGTTTGATATAAAAGTATAACTAGTAAAAAGCTTAATCCAATATCTTAAACTACTCTAGAAAACTATATGTTAGATATCCTAGATAAATAATAACATAGAATTCATGCAAGCATATAATCAAACATATAGAGTGCGGAAAGTAAATAGAGTAGGGATAGAAAGATACACACGATTTATAGTGGTTCGGTTTCCCTACATCCACTACCTAAGGAAGCCTCCTTAGGATTTCAAGCTTTTCACTAAGCTCCCGTGTCTCTCTTAACCGGGTCGAGAACACAATAACCTTTACAAACTCTTCGATAACACGAAGGACACACCACTTGCGTAATCACAACACAAGGACACCAAGTATACTCCCTATACTTGAATTCTCTCTTAATCTATCTATTACAAGACCTAGACTTAAGAGGATAGCAACAAAGTGTTTAAAGGTTTGCTAATTAAAGCTTGTATCTAAAACTCCTAAAAGAGTGGATATGACTATAAGCTTGTATACTCCTTCTTGAGTGGATAGAACCTTGTGGCTTAATTGATTAACTCCTTGAAAGGATTTATAAGCTCACTAAGATTGAATTTGACTATGTATAGCTCTTGACACCTTCTTGAATGATAGCAATTAAGCCCCTTAATGTTTGTAATTAGTTGGTGTAGTTGTAGCCTTCAAAGAGCTTCAATTTATAGTAGAAAATGGCTTCCAACGGTCATAAGGCTTGAGTCCAACGGATCTATTAATCTCCCAACGGATATATTTCTTATGACTTGTCTTTAGTGCAGAAAACCCTTACTTGCGGTGTACCGCAGCGGTGTACCGCGCTTCAGTGGTTGATTTTCTGGCATACTGACGGGCTAGTCTCTATACCGCGCCCTGGTCCGCAAGCTTGGTCCGGTATACCGCAGCGGTGTACCGCGCCAAGTAATCTTTGAAGGATAATGACTTGGATCAATAATTCTTCTTCACGAAAGTTGTTGTAAACATTATTCTAAGAATCTTTGAAGTTGAACACTAAGGCTAATTCTCAATAAACATAAAGATATGGTTAATAGCATTTGTATGAGAATAAGATTCTTAAGATAAAACAATCAAGTTTGAACAACATGACAAAGAGAGAGCTTTTTGATGAAATAGAGTGCAAGAGAGAGTGTAAATAATCATAGAAATTAGCATACTAAACACAAGAGGATTTGTCACATTAAAACAACCTAATAAGGGAGGCTATATGCCAACATAATGCGAATATAAAAATTGATATACTAGAAACCTCTGATTCATATATCCATTGTAAAATCTCTGATGAAAACAATAAGGAATACTGTACTACTTATGCATATATACCCTCGGATGATAAAGATAAAGATGCTGTTTTAAATTCTATAAAAGATTGTAGAAGATTTTTTCCCTTACTTCCATGGAATATTATTGGTGATATGAATATGTACAGATATAGCTATGAAAAATTGGGAGGAAAGGGGCCTAACAAAGTCAATATGAATAGAATTAACAAATGGTTAAAAAAGCTTGAAATGACAGACCTTATTTCTAAGGGCTGCAAATTCTCCTGGTCTAATAAAAGACAAGATAATGAGATAATAAAACAACTTATTGATAGATGCTGCATTAATAGATCTTGGGAAACTATGTTCCCAAACTCTTGGTTGGCTATTCTCCCCCCCATAGGATCTGACCATTCAATGATCATGGTGATGAAAGATATAAAAAAGATACCTTATCTGAAAAGATTTATGTTTTGTAAAAATTGGATGGAAGATGATGATTGTATAAATCTGATAAATAAAAAATGGCTTGAAATGATTATGATAAGAGGTAAAGGTGTTTATAAATTAGGAAAAAAACTTAACATGCTGTCTCATAATCTTACTGAATGGGCCCGGAAAAAAGCAAAAGAGAAAAAAGAGTCTTTAAAAAATGATAACAAATCCCTCCAAAATATGATAAACTCTAATGAACCCATAAATTGGGAACATTATAATGAAATTACTAAAAGAATGGAAGAAAGATGGAAACAAGAAGAATCTTACTGGAAATTAAAATCAAGAGTGAGATGGCTCACCCTTGGGGATAGGAACACTGCCTATTTTCACTCTTTAACCAAAATGAGAAGAAAGAGAAATAAAATAGAATGCCTACTTACTGAGGATAACAAATGGGTTTATGATAAGAAAGGTATGGAATTTGAGATAAAAACCTATTTTAAAAACATATTTAGCTCTAAAGGCCCGAGAAACTATGACCCTGTGATAAAAAATATTGAAAAATGTGTTGATGAAAATATGAATGCTAAGCTTATAGCCCCAATATCTATAGATGAAATCAAAAGAGCACTATGGGATATGGGAGAAGATAAAGCCCCGGGGCCTGATGGCTACCCAGTATACTTCTTTAAAAAACATTGGGAGCTTATAAAATTTGATATATTAAGGTTTATCTCGGATTTTTTATGGAATGGTAGTAGCCTTTATGAAATCAATAAGACTATTATTACCCTCATTCCAAAAGTTGATAATCCAGCTAAAGTGGCTCATTTTAGACCAATTAGCTGTTCAAATGTAATATATAAAATCTTAGCAAAAATACTTGTTAAAAGATTACAAAGTATAATGCACCTTATAATTAGTGAAACACAATGTGCCTTTATCCCGGGAAGAGAAATCTCGGAAAATATACTTCTAGCACATGAAGTTAGTCACTTCCTTAAAAGAAAAAGAAAAACTGAAACACATTATATGGCTATAAAGGCTGATGTGGCTAAAGCCTATGAAAATGTAGAATGGGATTTTTTAAATGATATGCTTATTAAAATGGGTTTTAATACAATTTGGATAAGGTGGATAATGGGTTGTGTTACTACTGTCTCATATAAAGTTCTTCTTAATGGAGAACAGGTTGCTATTGACTTACCTTCTAAAGGTTTGAGACAGGGGGACCCACTATCTCCCTTCCTGTTTTGTATCATTACCCAAGCCCTATCTGCGCTTATTACAAAAAATATGAACGAAAATCTTATAAGAGGCCTTAAAATCAATAGAAAATGTCCCACCCTTAGTCATATATTATTCGCTGATGATAGTCTCTTCTTCTTAAGAGCTGAAGAAGAAGATGTGGAAAACTTTAGTAATATTATAAATGAATATAGTAATGCCTCGGGACAATGCATTAATCTAAATAAAAGTGGGGTTATGTTTTGTAAGAATACTCCTGATGAAAAAATAAATCACCTCCTCTCTATACTAAGAATGAACAAACTTGACAATTTAGGGAAATACTTGGGACTCCCTGCTGATTGGGGGAGGTCTAAAGTGAAATCCTTAAATTGGATGATAGATATAATTACAAAAAAAGTTGAAAGTTGGAATACCAACTTCTTATCAGATGCTGGAAAAGAAACTTTAATTAAAGCTGTAATTACAGCAATCCCCTCTTATACAATGGCAGTTTTCCTTATACCAAATACAGTATGTGATAATATAGATTCGCTTATTTCAAAATTTTGGTTGAATAAAAAGAATGAAAAAAGGAAACACTGGATAAATTGGAAAGAAATGACTGAAAATAAAAATAAAGGAGGAATGGGCTTCAAAAATATGAAAATTAAAAACTTAGCCTTATTAGCGAGAAATGCTTGGAAAATATTTAAAAATCCGGATTCTTTACTTGCAAAAACTCTTAAAGGTGTTTACTATAGTAAAAAATCCTTTATTAATGCTGAATTAGGATACCACCCCTCTTGGGGGTGGAAAAGTCTACTAGAAGGTAGAAATATATTCAAAAATGAAATGAATTGGAAAATTGGAAATGGTGTTAATGTAAACATTTGGAAGGACTCATGGATTCCTGGAGTTAAAAGCCTAAAATGCCCCGTAAATTGTCCTTTAACAAATGTGGCTGACTTATTTTATGAAGGATCTAATATATGGAATCTCTCCCTGATAAATGAGTGATTCAACCCTAGTATAAGTAACAAAATTTGCAATATTATAACCCCAATTAAAATACATGAGGATATAGCCTTTTGGAATCCATCTAAAGATGGAGAAGTAACCTCGAAAGGTATATATGGTTATCTTAAAGAATTGGAAAGTGAAAAAGATAGGAAAAAAATTGAATTCATACCTTGTAGCTCCCATGTAACCCCAAATGAAATTTGGAAGGAGATATGGAAGCTTAAGGTACCTCCTAGAATTCGAAATTTCCTATGGAAACTTTGCAAAAGAAAGGTTCCCACTGAGGAACTAAAATTTTATTCAAAGTGTGCTACCTCGGATCTATGTAACTTATGTGGAAATGATGTAGAATCTATTGAACATATGATATTTAAGTGCCCATGGGTAAGAGCACTTTGGTTTATTTCACCCTTACAGCTCCAAACTACTATCTGTTGTACTACAAAGTTTGAAAACTGGTTTCTCAGTTTAAATACTTTGCTAGGGGGTACAGATATAAATGGGAGAAATATTGCCTCTTTAGTCCCTTATATTGTATGGAATATATGGAAAGCTCGGAATAAATTCTGTTATGAAGGAAAGAAACCTGATCCAATATATGTTCTGCAACAAGCACTAAATGCCTATGATGAAATGAATAAAATCTCTGAGGCTAAAAATCCTACTGACCAAAATACTGAAAGGGTAAGGAATGTAAATACTCACCACAACAACCTTAAAAACAATGAAATAAGAAAAGGAAAAAATGTTCTTCACCACTCAAAACCAGGTAATTGTAATATGAATTACTGGAATCAAAATGTTACTAGTAAAACATTGTTTGCTTTTTCAGAT
The DNA here is from genome assembly GCA_029959085.1 of Nemophila menziesii. Lineage (NCBI taxonomy): Eukaryota > Viridiplantae > Streptophyta > Magnoliopsida > Boraginales > Hydrophyllaceae > Nemophila > Nemophila menziesii. The sequence continues at coordinate 35,609,680 of JARWIR010000006.1, forward strand.
GCTTGCTTTAAAACTGATATGAATGCTACTTCAGCTTGCATTTTACTTGATAAAAACAAGAATCTAATACATGGGCATACCCAAAAATTCTTATCTTATAATGCAGAAGAAGCTGAGATGATAGGAGTGCATAATGGGCTAATTTCGGCTATCAATTTCCAGTTTGAAGACATTCGTATTTTGAGTGATAACAAGGTGGTGGTAGATATGCTTAATCAACCCAAGACTCCTACTCTTGCTAGACACAAAATTTTGTATTCGGATATTAAGTTATTATCTTGTAATAGATTAGTTTCCTTTCACTTTATCCCTAGGAATTTGAATGTTTGTGCTGATTGGGTTGCGAGGCAGCAGCTACTTGGTTTGTTGCCAAACAATTGGGTGTTTAAACCCCCTCCCCAATTAGTTAGGTTTATTTCTTCTCTACCTCCCACTTCGGGGATAGGTTAAGTATCTTTTGTAATGAACTATTTCTATTTATATTATTAAAGCTTTTGACAAAAAAAAAAAAAAAAAGTTTGCTCATGCCCTCTATGCAGGCTAGGATTAGGCTTAATAGTATGCAATGTGCTGTTTTAGTTTGAGGATGTTAATTGTATGCAATATGCTGTGTTAGTTTAAGTTTGAGGATGCAGTATGTTTTTTATTTGGTTGTCCGAAATTGTATAGGCTATTGAAAAAGAATATCATCCAAAAAGTGATAGCTCAAAAATTATTAATAGATGTAAGAGAAAAAATTCATATCACGTTATATATCACCCATGACATAGGAGTGATTTAAGTGGAAGTAAGAAACACCAACACCACCAGATAGCAGAATTACGAATAATAAACCAAATTAAGAACCACAACAAACTCAAAAGATAGTACTTTTTTTAAAAAGAACTCGTAAAGCTGGTACCACCGATCAATTTAGTGGAAGGATGAGACCGCCAATGGTCGAAAAAAATTATCCTTAAAAAGGTCAAGCTCAAATTTAAGTTTGGGAGGAAAATATTCTATCATTTTAATAACCGACATATTTTTTTTTTTTTTTGAATACATGAGAGAGTCACTTTGGACTCGGGGTCTCTGCGGAGTAACCTAACCACTAGGCCAACTATCAATCTCAACATATTTATTAACTCGAAACTAATTCTACTATGGATAGTGAAAGTCAATGTGACAATTGTAATTACAATTATCTTGGTAACTCTCAGATTATAGAAGGTATCACTAGCCCACCTACAAATAACGAACACCGATATGGAAAAGAATCGAACGAGAACACATACACACAAATGAATACAAACACATAGGGGTGAGCACGGGTCGGGTTTACCCGGGTTGGGGTCTAGGGTAAGGGTAGGGTAATATTGGAAAGTGGTAAATGTTGGAGGGTAAACCCGTGTTAATGGTAAAATAAAAATTACCACGGGTTAAGACGAGCTAACTAACGGGTTACCCGGGTTTTACCCTTGGTAAAATTCATAATTTAATCACAATAAAAAACATAAAACCAAATAAAGTTTAAATGTTACTATTCAATTAAAAGAATTTTTGTTCTTCAAAATAAAGTACATATTAGGTAAAATTCAAAGAAAAGACGAGGATAAGATTTCGGTGAACGAAGTAGCCAAATGTGTCAAATGGCCAGGTCTTGACCATATACACACACACACACATATATATATATATATATATATATATTAAATGAACAGTATACGGGTTGGACGGGTCCAACCCGTGTGGTAATGTATAGAAGGTAAACCCGTGGTAAAAAAATTAACATGCCCAAAATTGAAGGGTAAGGTATGTTATAAAATGGGCTAGGGTAATTTTTACCCTGTTTTAGGTCGGTTTTTATTACCCTAACGGGTCGGTTTACCATTTACCACTATTCTGCTCAACCCTACAAACACACACTCCGCTCCTCAAGTCAACCCGCACAAATGCTAGCCAAGCAAATTGGGCAAGAAAAACCCAACGCTAGAAAACTAGAGCTCTCCACGGTGTTGTTGAATTTAAATATTTTAAATAAATAATGCAAAAAAAAAATTTAAGTTTTTTTTTTTCTGTTTTTTTTTAGTAATGCTGAGTAAAGCCCGTAGCCATATATTTTTCGAGCAGTAAATGCTACTATAGTCGCCATCCCTACTCTAAATTTTTAGCATGCTAATTCATCGCTTAATGATCAACCCAGCTGTGCATCGTCTCAGTACTCATGCATTTATGAAGATGAAACTGGCTTTATCCATAGGACAAATGTATATTAGAAATTTAGATACATTAGGTTTCGCCATTCTAGTATAAATATTACTAGCTAGGCTTTCCTCAACATATCGGTCGTTTAGTTTGAGACTTTGAGCCCATATAAACTAATAATACCATTGTTCGGGCTTGTTCCATTAGTAATGGGAAAAACGCAAAGCGTTAATGGCATCGAGCGGAAGCGAGGTCCTTGGACACCTGAAGAAGATAAGAAACTATTTGCTTTTATTGAAAAAAATGGCCACAGGAATTGGAGTACATTGCCCCAAAAAGCTGGTAAACTTTACATTTTTCATATATATGCATGAAAATATAAGTTTTTTCGTCAGAAAAATAAGAGTTATGTTTAATAATGACTCAAATCGATTAAATTAGGTCTTCAAAGATGTGGAAAGAGCTGCAGAATAAGGTGGATTAATTACCTTAGGCCAGACATTAAAAGAGGAAAAATCACCCACGAAGAACAAACCATTATTCAGCTCCACGCCCTTTTAGGAAATAGGTATAGTATCTTGACCTTTGTACTATTTTTAAGCAATGATTGATAAGTGATATTTTTTCTACAAATTTAAATATTTTAAAAGGTTGTTTTTGTTTGTTAATTAGTTTAATGTTTATTATATGCATCCTAGCTCGTCATATATATATATATATATATATATATAATTTCTTTTATGGAGTTCTTGCTCGTCCTGTGCTTACGATGGTTTTAAACTAATAATCCCTTTGATCATATTCAGGTGGTCAGTCATAGCAGCCTTTCTAACGAACAGAACTGATAATGAAATAAAGAATTACTGGAATTGTCACCTTAAGAAGCGATTGTCCAAGATGGGAATCGATCCTTCAACTCATAAGCGAAAGACTGCTCATGAAACCCTAGGCTTGAGCAACAACACTGAACCAAAGGACGCTGCAAAAATCATTCACATGGCCCAGTGGGAAAGCACTAGACTTGAAGCTGAAGCTAGATTTGTTAAGAAATAAAAAATAATTGAAAATAAACAACTCAGTACTTTAGTAGAATCTGAAATACTTTCAAACTTGAAAGCAATGCCACACTCATATCTCTGCACTTTTGATCAACCACATGAGGAAGCAATCGCTTCAGAACCCGTGTTGCCACCTTGTCTTGATATACTAAAGGCATGGGAAATTATGTCACTTGATCATGCATACCACTATTACAATAACTCATCTAGCTTTGTGGAAAATACAATCGATATATTTCCAGCCATGAATGATTCAAACCTCGAAAACTTCTCTAGTGTATTCATAGCTGAAAATCAAGTGGTACCTAACAATGACATATGGACTATTGATCCAACAGATATGGGAAGCCTGAATAGTTTCGACGATTTCTGGAATATTCTTCCTTGTAATTCTGATGAAGCAAAGCTGGTGAAAAGTTAAGGATATTTCAGCAATACTGGTTGAATTCCTGGAGAAGATTTATTACTTAATTGTAATCTAAGTTACTGTGGTAGCTAGAGTAGGTTCTTTTCTCTTGAATTAAGGCCATTATTTATGTAGTTACAGTTACATTAATAGCTAGATATAATATTCAGTTATGACTTATGCATTAAATCACCCATTGTTGGTAACTTGGGTTGGGGTTAATAAAAGTTGGTCGATTGCTTTAGATGCTAATATAGTACTTCAAAAATTATACCACCAATATACTTTCAATAATTTTTTTTTATACAAATATGTCCTTACTAATAAGGTAAATTTAATTTATACTTTAAAACCTTTTTTTTTACAATTATGTAAAAAAAATTAATAGATCTTAAAAATAATTTGAATATTTTAAATAATATTTTAATTTTTATTAAAAGTATATTTAGTTTTTTTTTTAAAATTTCTAACACAACGAGTAAGAATGCCTAAAAAACAATGTGTAACCGTAATGTATGATAAAAATATTATATTTAAAAATAGTAAAGATTTATTTTTTCTCAGAAATAGTAAAGTCTATTTAGAATAATATTTTCTTTTGAGTAATGATATATCATTGAAAATTATACTATCTATTTACTATTTAATAATGTGGCATAAATTGATTGACAATAAATCAATAACTAGATCAAGAAAATAAATAAATTAATAATTTATAATTAATTAATTTACGCCATTTCAATTAGATGGTAATTATGTATAATTTTGGGTGATATTCAGCCTGACTAACGGTTTCCAGAACCGGTGCACCAAACCAGAGAGGAAGACGATCCAGAACTGGACCGGAAACGGAAAACATGGTAGCGGCTCGGTTCTTCAAAAAACAAAAATGCATGTGAAAAATCGGTTCGATAAGGACCGGAACCGTGAACTATTTTTTTTTAAATATGTTAGCCCAATAATGACCGGAACCGGTAAGGGACCGGACCGGAACCAAAACCAGAACCGGTAAACCGGATCCTTTTATTGGTTGTAATTCTCACATTCAAGACCGAAAACCGGACCGAACCGGGACTGAAAGCGGAGGCAGTGGCGGAGCTAGTAAGGGGCTTTTTGGGCTTGAGCCCACCCTCAAATGTTTAAAACAATTAATATATATCTTAATTTATTTATTTACGTTAATTTATTTTGTTAAATTCTTTTATTTTTAAATTATTCTGTCTAATTTACTTATAATTCTCTTTTACTTCTACTCCTAAAATAAATTGGACATAAAAAGATAGAAAAAGGAGAAACAATTATTTAGGGTGTTTGTCGTCCAAAAAAAAAAAAAAAAAATTATTTAGGGTGTTTTGTTTCTTATTATTTTTTGTACTTTATATGGTATTTTTTATTTAATATAGTGTATTTTAATATTTATTATTATATGTATTTTTCTAGTCATTTTTGTGTACCGTTAAAAGAATTCGAAAACGTGGCTTCCGACCCTTTATAATTGAAGCCTCCCCTCATTTGTATTCCTGAATTCGCCACTGAGCGGAGGACCGATAAGCCGGACTGGACCGGTATACCGCAGGTCCGATAAGGACCGGTCCGAACCGCACGTTAGTCAGGCTGAGGTGATATATATATTATTTCTCTTTTCTTTTTCATTAGCCAACTAAAACATCACTGTCAACTCAATTGTGTCTAGTACTACTGTACCATCATCGTGCATAGAAAAGTTGGTGTCGCAATTGAATGTCATTCATTTTGGCACACCCAGAGCACATATAGTTTTACACATGTGTGGATTTAGCATTATATATATATATATATATATATAAAACTTCACAATGCCGTAGTACAAGTTAGAGCCGAAAAGTTTTGAATATATCAAACTTTTAAATCAGTGATATAATGTTTTATTTTTAAGTTGCAGCTCCACCATGAGGTGTGATTGTTGCAAAATTGTCTTATAGAAAGAATTTGTTGAGTCAATATTAGTAGCCACTTCTTACGCGTCCAAAAAGAAAATATTAGTAGCCACTTTAAGCAACCATCATATTAGTTGTTTAAGATGCCAATATTTGTTGGTAATTAAAGATAGGATTCTCTATCGACTGATAGTACTGGCTTTATTTAGTTGTTAGATAGGTCTTTCACCGACCACGTCGTTGCTTTAACGATCAAATTCTTTACCGATTATCATTTATTGACCGCAAGTTTGTCAGTAAATGGGGTTTTATTAACATACCATAAAATAATCGCTAAATAGTTTTTCATTTAGAGACAACCTAATGGTTGGTAGATATTAACTTATTTGGCGACCATCATGATGACCGTTAAAAGATTTTTAATAAAAAAACAAATAAATAAATATAAACCAAATTAAATAATCGTCAGATATATTATAAAACGAGATAGATTATAAAAAATAAATAGTCGTCAAATAAGTTAATGAAACAAAATAAAATAGTCGAATAAAAATAAATCAAACAAAATTAAACAGTCAAATACAAAACAAATGGAATAAACACGAGTTAATACAAACATATCAGGGACTAAATCAGTAAGGGTGGATCGATCAGGGGGTTAGGTCTCATCAGTATCAACCTTATCTCTAAGTGACTGGCTCGTAGACAAACGTCATGTATATAGATTCATCGCCTGCGGTGGACAGGTGGGGATGTCATTTTACCTCGACATTTGTTGCATCTAGCCCAGTTGATTGATTTACTCAATCACATGCATAAAACCTTCGAGAGTAAAGACCGATTTAGATGGTGGGGCTCCAGTATTGCTAGTGGAACCATGGTTTGTTGCTTCGGCTGCTTGGTGGGCATGTTCATTGAGGTACTTGAGTGCTTTTGTCCAGGCACCGATCATCCACCTTGGCACCTAGAACATTTTCAGATATGGGGCCTGACTTTGTATCTAGCTAGGAGTGTCTTCTCACAGATTCCAACCCTTCTTCCTCGATCATCGTCCAGGTCTGATATTTTCGTGGTAATGACATGAATGGTGTGGTTAAAAACCCCGATGCATCTTCCCGAGACTCCCTTGGTGAATCAAATCTAGCCCTCAAATTAGTCTGTTACATAAATTTGATATAAATATAAGTCAAAAATAATATTTGTCAAATTATAAGTGAATTCAAAGTTGCATCGCACTCGCGGAAGCGCTCATCCCTACAAACTCCCTTCTTGCTAGACCACCTATCTTATATGGAATATTCCAATATCTCAGGTTTCTTCTTCTCATTGAGGGTGTAGGTGTAAGAGCAACGACATTTACCCATGTCTCTAGGGCGAAAGTATCTCGATCCTCCACGACGTCCTATAAGACAACACATCATGATATATAATGGTAAACTTAACAATGAAATAATACGAGAAATATTACCTCATCCGTCTTGTGACGGGTTTGCGATAGGGTAGTCGAACCATGCCCACTTCATAGGTGATGTCTCTCTATTTGTATTGCTTTAATATTAGTTGGAGACATCATTTTAGGTGTATTTATTAGGATATAGGTCGATTTTTACATGATTCAGTACACTTTCCTATTTCTTGTCTTGTCTTGATTTGATTATTTATTATTTAAAGCATATTGGGTTTAATTGTTTGTTAATTGTGTGTTAATTGTGAAGCTTTAAAGATATATGGTAACTAATTAGATGCCAAGTCAATTCTAAGAGATAAGGTAAAGAAGATAAACATGGAAATTGGATAGAAAGGAAAGAAATATGAAAAAAGAAAAGATAGAGTTGCCAAATAAATATGAATTCCAGCAGGGTTCATGGATATGGAACAGCATTCGTAAAGGTTGTGACTTTCTCAAACCCAACCTGGTAAAAGCTATAGGGGATGGTCATAACACCTTAATCTGGGAAGACAATTGGACTGACAAGCTTATTGATAAACCTGTTTTTTACTCAGAGGATCCTTCTTTCCCAAAGTTTGTGTCTGATCTTATTCACACTCCAACTAAAACTTGGAAGATGAATCTGCTGAACCAACTCTTCTCTCCTGAGGAGGTGTCCACTATATCCTCTTTGAACATTCCTTGGACCTTTCAGGATGATGTTTGGATTTGGCCTCTGTCTAAGGATGGTTCTTATTCTTGTAAATCTGGTTATCTTTCTGCTTTCCAACCCATGTCTGTCTCTTCTTTCCACCCTTCTACTTCTTATTTTCCCTTCTCCGATTTGCTTAAGTTGTGCTGGAATTCTCAGGCTCCCCCCAAATTTAAATTCTTCTTCTGGCGTGTGATGATGAATGCTCTTTCCACAGAACAGAACATATATTCTCGTTTTTGTTCTTCCCTTGATCTTTGTCACATCTGCCTTAAGGAAGAAGAATCAATTGAGCATCTGTTTTTAAAATGTGAATGGACTAGGAAGTTCTGGTTTTTATCTCCCCTCCATTGCCACATATCCCCCTTCTATGATTTGGTTTTCATTCATGGGTTGGATCCATAATTGATAATGGGAGAAATTTGATTGAAAAGACCTCTCTTCTGCTTAAAATTATCCTCTGTCTTTGGGTTATTTGGTTAACAAGGAATAGGTTTATTTTCCAAGGTATCCATATTGATCTACCTACTTGCATTGACTTAATTGACTTATTCTACAGGAAAGTGTTTTTCGATGGGGATAAAAGCTCATCTTTACCTCATTCTGGCCAACTTAACCCAAATTATACTAGTGAAGCTGTATCATCCTCTATCCCTACTTGGTCACCTCCTTCACAGCCAAGCCTCAAGATGAATGTTGATGCTACTTATAAGATTGGAAAAGCCTCTACTGCTACAGTAATTCGTAACTGGAAGGGCGAGATAGTCAATGGTTTCACCATGAATATATCTGCTACCTCCAGCTTTGAAGCGGAAGCTAAAGCGCTGAGATCTGGTGTTCACTTTGCTCTATCCCATGCTCCTCTATGCGACAGAATCGAAACTGACGCTGAAGTCGTTCTAAAATCTGTGTATTCATCGAGCCCGGACTGTCTATGGAAAGACAAAGCTATCCTCGGTGATATTAAAAACATGGTACGAGACCACAATCATCTTAGTATTCGTGGTATTAGAAGAACGGCGAACAAAGTTGTTGATTGGCTAGCGAAGGCTTTTTCTAATTCTTTGTTATCTCCTGTTTGGATTTGTAATATTCCTTCTGAACTTTCTATTTTGGCTTATAATGATTTGGATACTTTTGTGGCTTCCGGAGTTGGTTAAGCTCCGGGGTTATTTTGTTTAATATATTAGCTGCCTTTGTCTAAAAAAATTCCAGCAGCTACGAACATAAAAGTGATCATAACTCAAGCTTGACTAGGAATTTGGAAGAATGATCTGAATTAAAGTTATAGAGCTTTCCGAGACGATCAGTGTTGACATATGTAATGCGTCAAACGGAGTTGAAACGAAGGAGTTACGACCAAAACAAAACAGCACCGGAATCTTACCTTTTCTATATTTCAGGGTTACGAATTTGAGTTGGGCTAGGAGTCCAAGTTACTTGTCTTTCACTCCAAGTAAACATTTTAGGGTTTTCTATACCCTATAAATACACCCTCTAATAAGAAGAAACACATCCTTGGCAAACCTTAAGCCAAGAGGAAGCTTACAACAAGAGAAGAGAAGTCTGGAAGGAGCTGAACACCATATCATTTCTTCACAAGCCTTCAAATTTGTAATTGTTTTCTTTTCTTCTTCTAGTATGAACTAAATTATTTTTAGCTTGATATTTAGCATATATGTATGAACCCTAGACTTGTTTAAACGTCTACGTAATTTGGGATACCATCGTATTTAATTTGAATTCATGTTTAATTCTCTGATTTATGTGCTTTGATTTATTGTCTGTTTTCCTTGCGGTTACAACGTATAGGATTACCTTAATAGTAGTTAGTTGGTCGCCCGGAAGGGGTGTTTAACTATTGAAACACCACATAACGTTTAGTATACGTTATTGGTTCTGACAATACCAGCCTAACTAGATAATCACTAAGGTTTAATTTAATCACCAATCATCATTAGTAGGTAAGACTGCACTTAGGACCCTGGTGGCGCTAGATAATCCTATTTCGAGTCTACTCATGGTTGAAAGGTCGCCACCCTAGTTCGTTCTCCGGGGATAGGGAAGAATTTAGAATCATGGTTATTGCAATTTTACATAATTCGCCCTTACATGTTTAGAATAAACAAGGCTAGTGGGGATTACTTGCTAGTCTCTCGAGCTAAACTCTCATACTATCTTCTTCTCTTATTTAATTTTCTGTCTTTAATTTATTAGCTTAATATTTATTAATTAAAAACCAAATAAAAATCGATTTGTCTTCTCTTTATCTTGTGTATTATTAATCTATCTTTCATATCTGCACTTGATAACTTGCATAAGTTCTTCCTAACTTTCGTAGTCTCTGAGGAACGAATCTTATTTATCAGTAAAACTTGCATACGTCCTGTATACTTGCAGAACCGTGCTAGCCTAGGGTGTTTATTTGTACTTATATTATCTATTATTTTATCATGCCCTAGGCGACACCAATAGGTAACATTCGATATGTTTTTCTTCCCGCAACCGATCTAATCTGTTTAAAATATATTTATTAACATTTTTATATTATCAATAACTTAATGAAATCAATATTTACATGAAATATATTGCTATCCCACGCGTTAACCATCTTGGGCCAGTCTTCAGTTCAATCCTTATTAATCTCACTGGTTATAAATGTTCTCCTTTTAATCCATGTACAAGGTTAGGCACTTAGTATGCACATTCGTATGGATATTTGTCCATTTATGTCTGGTTTACATTCCTCTATCGGAAAGACGCTTGAAAAAATACAAATGTAACAAAAACATAGTTTTATGGAACTTACCTCAAGGTTAGCCCAAATCCGATCCATGTGACACTAGTTACTAGGGAATTTCCTTCCATACGTGATAGTGTTTGGGAATGTAATCCTTGATCGTGTTCCCTTCAACTTGAGCCAGATTGTGCCCTGCTTCACTAACAAGGTTCCATGTACCGTCCTTGGCACAAAAATTGATAGGTTGCGTGCCCCAAACTTCTGATTAGCCTTCTTTGTGGACCGAAGAACTCTTTTCTATGAACCTTCTAGTTTTGTTAAATGATGAAGAATAACTTAAATAAACAATTACATATGACCGTTAAGAGATCAAATATGTATGAAAATATTACCTTTGATGGCACAACTAGTAAGTGGATATGTGGGACCTGCGGTGAGTCTTGTTCCTCACCATCTATACTGTGTCCACGTGATATGACACCGGCCATGCTCTGCGGCTCTAGTAAATACTCAAGTAAAAACTTAAGGACCAAACTTTATTTATTCATATTTTTGATTAGGTAAATAAATATATTAAAAATGGTGCTCAAAGCATAATATTTATATCTGTATCATTTTGTGACCCAGGAAAAAAATCACATTACCTAAATTATAACAATTAGTAAAAGCGATCCAGTCACACAAAATCCTATTAATTGATGTTCCCATAAATCGAACCCACCACCCCAAACTCAAGCTCTAAAGAAGTCTGTCTTAACACTCGATCGAGTGCAGGTCATATGAAAAGTCCTGTAATCTAAGGGGTATGATTCGTAACATGGATAATAAAAAGGATTTAGAAAGGCTAGGAGGGGTTGAGAAAGATAATAATTCAATTAAATTTGGACAATAAGCTAAAAGGCAACAAAGGCTTATCTCAAGTATATTCTTGGGCATGATATTTACACTCGAGTCCAAGTCACACATCGTTTTAGTTTCAAATTTACCACCTATATTGATTGGGAGGTTGAAACCTCCATGATCTTGAAGCTTTGGTGGTCGCTTCCTTGGAACTATCAACGAGCCTTCTTCAGTAAGATCCATAGTCTTGACCTCGAAACTCTTACTCTTCTTTGAGGGAATCTCTTCAAATATTTTATGTGGGCTTGGCTCTTCCTCGACGATCTCGAGTACTTGAACATTGAATTCTGATTGGCTTGATGTCTCTACTACTGCCTTGGACTAGGATATGTAATTCTTAGTAGATATAGTGGTGATACAAGCATATGTGGAGGTTGCGCCTCCACCTTACTGTTATTTTGCACCTTCAATGCATCAACGAACTCCTTTTCAACCATTACCTCAACTAACTCCACCTTCAGGTTATTGTGCCCAACATTTGTAGTTGGAACCATTGAAAGGCTCCAAAATAGTCACGCCAGGAATGTATTTTGCATTCAAGGATGATGCAACCGTCGAAATAGAAAAAAACCATTTTACTATTAGTGATATTAAACATATATTTTTTAAATTATTGGTGACTTAAAATATCACTGGTAATGTAAAAAATGGATTTCATGTGAATAATTCCAAAAAGTGTAATATAACAACTATTACAAAAGGTGAAAAACTAAAACATAAAGGTATCCCAAAAAACGTAATACTACAACTATTACAAGAAATTGGAAAAAATAACTTATACGTAAACATTCAAAAAATAATCTAGATACGAATACACGGAAAAGTGCAACGTCAAAAAAGATATTCCATAAATATTGGTATCTCTAACAATCGTATCCCTCTATTACTCTAATCATGGAGAAGAGAGTATTCAATTCTTCTGAAATTTCTAGTTCTAACCTCTCTAAATGCAAGTTACAAAGGAACTATATATAGGAGAATAATCTAGCCCAAAAACTATCGCATAAAGGCTTATCAATGACTGGGGACAAAAGCTCTTCAATACTCATTAAAGCCAAACGTTTCGTTGACCAAACCTTGGTAACTTCCATAACAAATGAACTAAAGATCATAAATATGTAATAAAGATCCATTAAGTCGTCATCACGTAAAGGAACCTATTTTAAATTAAATAATTCCAATGACTAATTTCTTAAATTTCAATACGAGACTTTTAGCACACAAATAGTCTTTTCCACTTCTCCCAAGAGTATGAAAGAATTAATAAAATAAGTCATCTTTAATTTTATTAATTTCAATACTAGCGACCATTATGTTGTCGCTAAAGGTAAGAAGCACTAGCAGCCACTATGTGGTCGCGAAAGTTATTCAAGTACTAGCGAGTACTACGTAGTCGGTAAAGGTATGTAAGTTCTAGCGGACGACTAGTGGTAACTAAAGGTCCTTAACTTTAATGAGGATTAAGGTGGTCGGTAAAGTTGGCATCTTTCGCTACCACGATGGTGGTCTCTCGGGAAAGTGGTAATTCTAAAGAGTATAAACTAGCAACCAACCTCTAGTAACCACTTTCAAGACCACTAGTGACCACCTTGGCGATCGCTAATGGTTTATCCTGCAACAGTATGGATTATTGGTGTTTCCTGGTGTGTGATAATATCACCACCCTAAATGAGAGGGACACTGCCCCCAAGTGCATGGGTTGTTCCAAGTAATGTGTAAATAATACAGATTTTGTTATCAGGGAAAGATAGTTATAACACTGATATTAGTAGTAGTAATTGCTAAAACAAATGATAAGATTTTTGTTTGGTTTTGATTTAGAACTAATGATGCAATAAAATAACGTATTGAAATGATTAACTGAAAAGAAATAATGCAAGTATGTAGAGTTGGACGCAAGAATAAGAGAGGTACTTGAGTCTCGCAAGGGTTTCACCAAAATCTCTTTATCAATGTTTCTGATTAAGGGCTAAACTGGTATTAGTGTATTAGTCGGGACTCTAATATCTCCTAACCCCGTCAGGGTGGACTTAGGAGCTATAATACGGTATTATAAACCCCGTTAGGGCGATTATACCTACTTTTGAATGTTTAGGTCTTTTGCCTAATTGGCTGTGTGGGTAGTCAAGCCCGTCATGATCATTGACGAATACCACGCGTCTATAACCTAGGTCCATAATTAACCCCCCCCCCCCCCCCCCCCCCCCCGTCAAGGTGATCACTTCGCCACTAAAGTGAATAGCCTAATTACTAAAACCTACTTTTGGTTCATGACTTCAAAAATAGTAATTAAATTTACGATAATAGTCAATACAAAATACCTAGTTTAAATTAAATCATACAATCCCAAATTCAAAAAACATTAATTAAATAGATTAAGGCTTAACCTATAAGTGTGATTCTCAAGTACGTAAGAATTTAGCTCATGTTTGAATTAAAACTGAAATTAAATCGAAATAAGTCATTATCCTAAATTACAGAAATAAATTAAAGAACCTAATTTAAGGATAGGATTGGGCTGCTGTTGGAAGAAATGGAATCCTCCAGCTCTAGCTTTCTCCTCTGCTTTTTTTGCTCTGACTCTCTCTTTTAAAAATAATGAAGCGTATGTAAAAAAGGAGATCTAAAGGTCTATTTATAATAGAGAATTTGGATTGGACTTTTTACTTAAGGATAATAAGTTAAATGAGTAAAAGTCCAAGTCCAAATCATAAATCCCGTATTTGCTTCACAACTGTAGTAAAATGACTGTAACTTTTGCGTCTCATATCCAAATCACCTGATTCTAGTCCCCAAATCTTGCTAACTCAAAGGCGCAACTTTCTATTCTAGATCTTCAGGCCTGAGTCAGTGCCGAAGTGGCTCGAAATCAGCAATTAGTGACAGTTTTCCAAATTTTCCTCTCTATTAGTCAACTCTTCAGGTAATCTTTTCTTGCTTTTGATCTCTCCGCTTAATCTAGGACTTTGATTCTCATTTCTTCTCCTTGTCTTGGTGCTCTAGCATCCATGGACCTAACAACTTTATACTAAAACCAAACAAATTAACGCACAAAAGCTCTAAAAATGAAAATAACATAATTCCAAGGGAGAGCGTGTAATTTATCAAATTAAGCATACAAGTCTATCAAATAAGTCTATTATTCACCTAAAATGATGTCGCCTAAGGGTATATATTAGAACACAACGGGAAACATCAATTACTATTTTTTACCGGTATATAATGGTGATTGTGAATATTCAAATTATGTATTAGGAGTGTGCAAACGACAGACCGAAAGTAGTCATAACATGGATTAGGTCTTCATGGTAAAAAAAAATAGATTGTGAATGTTTTGACCTACCATTATTTAAAAAAATTACTTAGATTTAAAATATTTTCTCAGTACAAATCCTATTATGTATGTTTTTTTTTATACATTGGGGAGCCACTTTTGATTCAGAGTCGATTCGAACCCATACCGATTAAAAGGAGAACGAAGACACTGACCAGTTGAATTAACCTAACGGGTTAATTATGTACATTGTTATCTAGTTCTTTTTAGAGCAAATTCTATTTTTAGACCATTACCTATTAGGGCTGCACAAAGAACCGCCCAACCCGCAAAACCGGCAAAAACCAACCCAACCCAACCCAAAAAAAATCAACCCACCCAGTCCATGGTTTGTTATGGGTCCAGAATATTTTTTTTTGTGGATATGGGTTGGTTCTCGGTTTGGGAAAAGCCCAAACCACGGATAACCAACCCAACCCGCACATTTAGCCCAATATTTTTTTTTATATATGTCGATATAAAAGGGGTGGTCAACATTTGTCCACCCCATTTTCACTCGTCTCACTCACGCGAAAACACTCTATTCTCTCTCTTACCCCAAAAAGGGCTAATAAACCCTAGCCTGCACCCTCTATCTTCGCTACGATTCTGAAACCATCCCTTCTCAATCACCCATCACCGTCTCTTCTCCATCCCTCCATGGCTTCTTTTGTACTCCGCATTAATTATTATGCTCGTTTACACCAACCTTTGAGGTCCGCATTTATTGCTTCTGAGTTTCTAGCCTCCGATTTCTGAGGTTACCACTTACCATGGTTAATCGATTAAGCCATGGTTAATACTTATTTTGATATGGTTAAGGGTTTTTCTGGTTTTGTATAAAAGGGCCGAGCTAGGGTTCGTGTTCTTCAAAGCCCCTTTTAAAGGTATGAACCCTAATCTGCTTCTAATCCTCTACCATTCTTCCTTTCCTCTAATTTCTGAATTAATTTGAAGTACTAAAAACATTGTAATGGTTTTCGAAAATATATTTCAATATTACTTTCATTTTTTAGATATTACTAATTATTTTGTTGTTTTGTTTTTTGTGTTTTGCAGATTAATGAATATGGAAAATGATTCTTCTGATTCCATCATTGATTTTACTTTAGAAGATGAACAACCTAGTCAAGGTGTTGATCAAACACCTGTTGGTAACTCTTCTGATCCTCTTCTTAACACTCGCAATTCTAGTGGAAGATTTGTACTCAAAATTGGCTAAGATCTTCACTTCCAATTAATCTTGGAACATCTAAACAACTAGTGGAAGATTTGGAAGCTGAAATGGGTAAATTCAATACTTTTCTCCTTATTTTTTTCAATTTACGAGGCTAAATTCAATACTACCTAACTTGAATTGTATCCATCTTTTGTAGGTTATTTTGGAATTGATGAATTAAGCATGAGTGAAACTTCACAATCCACTCTAATTGATTCAATGACTTAGCCAATAACCTAATGTGAGTTTCTGAGTTACAATTTAACCTTGCATTTCATTGAACATTTGCATTTAGACATTAGAAAGCAACTCATGAGCTTCCAATGATGCAAATAATATTGAATATGATGTGTACAGGTTTTTTTATATATGTAAATTAGCTGAGGAAGCCATTAGAGATGGCATTCTTTTGTCATGCATTTGTAGTTGAAAATTTGCAGGTTTTTTTGTAAAACTCACCAAGTCCCTTGTCCCTCGGTTTATAAAGGCATGTGATGAAAATTAAACTCCTTCTGAGGCCTAACTTCAATAGAAGTTGAACTACTTTTTCATTATTCTCAACAGCATTAACATTTTGGTGACATGAAGAGCAATATGGTGTTATTGCTGTTTAGAATGGTGAAAAAGAAGTTCAAAGAGGCTAATTGCGAGTTCTATATGTCCCTTGTCCCTAAGATTTATCAAGGGCCTGTGATGAATTACTTAAGCTAATTCTGAGGCTCAACTTCAATAGTTTGTGGACTACTTTTATCACCATTTGTAACACCAATAACACTATGGTGACAAGACATGCAATGTGGTGTTAATGTTGTTTCGAATGGTGGCAAAAGTAGTCCACTGAACCTTATTGCGAGTTCTATTATATGTCCCTTGAAAATGAACAATTTTATATCCAATGATTAAGTTTTAATATGAGGATAAAGACATGAATATAATGCTTCTTTTAACACTCGAAATGGAACTAACAAAGGGAGGACTTGAACAATTCTTATGAAATAGGTTGGAAAAGATGCAGAAATGAAAAGAAGATAAGAAAGTTGCAGGTTTTGAGCAGTTGAATGTTTGTATCTTCAAACTTAACTTTTGGAAACTATGATCAAGGGTATAGTTTGTTTTTGGAAATGTTTTGTGGATGTATCCTTAATATCAAATGTAATTTTGTAACTTTTGAATTGTAATAGCTAATTAGTTTGATGATCAATGTTGTAATAGCCTATTTTATGCAATGTAATTCAGTTTTTTAAGTTGAAGTTGTATTGTATTTGACTATTTGATGATAATACCTATGGCCTAAAAACATTTTGAAGCCATTAGTTTTAGTAGTACCATTTTCAGGCTAAACGCATTCAAAACATCTATTTTTAGGTCATTTCACTAATTTTGTAAGATAATTAATTGATTTTAATGATAATTTGGACACTTTAAATATAATTCCTAGTTTATGATAAATCTAAATATAGATATAGTATATTTGAAATGTCCAAATTATTTTTAAAATTTAAAAAATATTTCACAAAATTAGTAAAATAGCGTTAAAAATGTGCATTTTAAATATATTTAACCTAAAAAATATACTTTTAAAATATCTAAGCCAAAAATATTTTTAACCTATAAATAATGACTTGAAAATAAAAGTTGCTTTTCTTTTCAATCATTTACTATATTCGGGACACAAACAATTGCTTATATAGAATATAGATGGCACCAATTATGCATCGGCAGGTAGCTATCAAGTCTTAATAGTTAAAGGTTATTGTCCTGAAAAGTTTTGGTTTCCGCGGCTCCACCATAGTCCTCATCTCTGCTAAAATTTATATGTATAATTAAGACATAATATATGGAGATACCTACTGGGATATTTGTATAAAGTAGTAAGGTAACCATTATTACCCGTCCAAAAGAAAAAAAAAGAAAAAAAAACCATTATTATAAATTTTTTTGGTTGCTTTCGGGGGGGGGGGGGGGGGGGGGGGGGGGGTGGACACATCACACGATAGGATCGCCCCCAGAATTTGGAAAAAAATAAGTCATAATATAATATTTTAACTTGATCTTTCTAAGCTTTTCAAAAATTGTCTTAAATTTAAATTATTTTATTTATATAGAGTTCTATTATTTAATTTAATAAATAATCAATTAACCATAAGGATTTATAATACCAATATTTGTGAAAAAAAAAATATAGTCAAGGGTGGATTTGGATATGTGTGTGGAGTAGGGGAGGTAGGGTAAAGATGAAATGTAGATTCACATAATATCTATAGTAGGTCTAGTAGTTGGACTACTCCGTAGAGACAAAAAGATTTTAGGATCAAATCTTATTAGAGTCAAAATGACTCTCAATCCAAAGTGGCTCTCATTTGAGTGTGTTGCAAGGGGATGAGGCTTTTTGGTTCCAACGATTAAAAGAAAATTGGATTCGATCAGGGGAGTGTAACACGTGGTTTTATCATTTGGCCATGATAAAAAAGAGAAGGATCGCTAAAATTTTACGACTTAAGGACGCGGATGATAATTAGGTTGACAAAAATTATGCACTAGGGGTCTTTGGTTCAGGATTATTTTGTGGATCTTTATTTGGAGCCAGTTAAGTCCGTGGGCCCTTTCGCATTACTGCAAAGTAGTAGTTTGGAGGATCTTGAGCGTAATATTTTGGAGGAAGAGTTCACTAATGAAAAGATTCGAGTTGTTGTTTTTCAATCTAATCCCAACAAAGCTTCCATCTTAGATGGAATCTCAACATCCTTTTATCTGAAATGCTGGGATACGATTGGTTCAGATGTTTGTGAGAATGTTCAGAATTCAATTCGTACAGGGTCTGATATGGCCAAGGCTAAATAGGACGTCGGCCAATTAGTCTCAATAATGTTCTGATGAAGTTTATCATGAAGGCTATGGTTAACTGAGTTTGTCTCTTTCTTGAGGATAATATAGGTCCGAACCAGAGTAGTTTTCTCCCGGGTAGGTCAGCTTTCGATAACGTGGTCTTGGTACAAAAATTGATCACCGCATGCAAAAGCTTTCGTAAAAAAAAGAGTTATATGGCATTTAAAATAGACTTGGCTAAAGCGTATGATAAGTTGAGTTGGACATTCATCAAGGATACCATCACACATTTTGGGTTCCCAACTTCTTGGGTTAATCTAATTATATCTGCTATGGCTACTAACACAATATTGGTATCGTGGAATGGATAGCAACTTGACGCGTTCACACCACTGAAGGGAATTCAGCAGGGAGACCCTATTTTCCTTTACCTATTTGTTTTTTGTTTGAAACGATAATCTTGTCTTATTCAGGGGCTTTGCGGAGGAGGGGAATGGTTACCCAACCGTCTCCATCAGCAAGGACCCCCGATCTATCATATCTTTTTTGCAAATGATTTGTTGCTATTTGCTGAGGCTGAGGAGACTCAAGTGGATCTCATTAAGGAGGTATTGAGAGTTTTATGTGATGAGGCAGGGTAGACGGTTAGCAAGGAGAAATCTTTAATATATATTTCAAGGAACGTACACATTGACAAAGCTGAATATCTAGCGGGAATGAGCGGTTTCACGTTAAGCACGTCATTAGGGACTTACCTAGGCACTCCGATAAGGTAACAATGCCTTAGAGGTTTATTTCTAAGAATCATCTTCAAAATGCAAGACAAACTTCTGAATTGGAAGAGTCAGGCCATGTCGGTAGCGGGAAGGATCACTCTTGCACAGTCGGTACTTATGGCTCTCCCTACTTACATAATGAAATTATGAAGCTCTCGATTCATGTATGTGAGGAAATAGATAGAATTATTCGTGACTTCATTTGGGGGTCTTCTGAGGAAGGGCGAAAAGTACATTGGCTTTCTTGGGAGACACTTTGTCGTCCTAAAAAGTGTGGAGGGTTGGGTTTCAAGGGGTGGGGGCGTAATTACAATAAAGCAATCCTGACCAAACTAGGTTAGAAAATACTTTGTAGCGAGACGTCTTTATGGGTAAGTGCGTAAAAACACAAATATTTTAGGAATGGTTTCATGGAGAGAGTTGGCAAACCTTCTGATTCTAGGATGTGTAAAACATACTAGCGGGTAGAGAGGTCACTAGTGGAACGGGAAGATATGTAAATGGTCTCTTGAAGCTTCGGGTATATTTTAGGTGAAGTCCGCGTATAATAACTTGGATCAAGGAGGAATTTAATCAAACTTTAAATGGGACGTGACTTGGTCCCTTAAATGTCCGCAAAAAATTAAGGTCCTATTGTGGTAGGGGGTGTGGGAACATTTTTCCGCGGGCGCTAATTTAGTTTCGAGGGGCATTATTGATGATCCAAGGTGTCAAAGATGGGGGGTAGAAGGGGAAACAACAGGCCATTTGTTTCGTAAATGTGAAGGGTATGCTGATGTGTGGAAGTGGTACATAAATGAAGTCGACAGAAGGGGAGAGGAAAGGAGAACGAATCTTGGAGTTTGTGTAGCAGGCCACGCTGCTACTGGTCAGTCTTTCGCCTTTGACTCGATGGGCAGCATCTCCGCCAAGTGGACAAGTACACGTCCTGCAGCTCCTTCGGTGGTCAGTCCTTCGCCTTTGACCCGATGGGATAACAGCTCTACCAGGTGGACATATTCATGTCCAGCAACTCTTTTGGTAAGGATATCAGTAGGCGGATTGGGCTTTTGGCTGATGAGGAAATGTTGCTACAGAATTCGCATGAGGTATATGGGAGTGTAGAGCCACTAGAGAATCAAGGGGCTGATAGGGTAAATAATAGCAGATGGTGTACTAATATATTAGCACAAAAAGAATTAATAAATGGGGTAGAAAAAAGCAACATCATAGCTTCTTTTTTGTGGCATATATGGGTTGACAGGAACACGAGGTTATTCAAACCTTTCGCAAGGAAAAGAACGGCTAGTGAGCTTCGAGTAATGATTTATAATACAGCTAGTGATTATGTATGTGCATGGGAGATCGAAAGGGATGGTGGTTTAATCTCGTCTGCAATCAAAATGGGTAATAACAGAGAAGGGGATAAAGTTGAACGTGGATGGAGCGTATGATGCGAATGGATTAATAGCTAGTGCGAGAGGTTTACTTTGTGATGCCAATGGAGATTATCTACGTGGCTTTGCAGGAGGGTTAGTTGCACGTACACCTTTCGAAGCAGAACTTCTTGCATTGAACTTTGGTCTACATATGGCGGTTTGTCATGGGTTTACCATGCTCATTATCGAAACCGACTCGTGTGAACTGCATGCACTAATGAAAGGCGATGTGAATTCAAGAGGATTTTCAAGAGATAATATTGATGCGTGTAGAGAGATATTGGCATCTAACTAACACTTTGAGCTGGTATGGAACTATCGATAGGCTAATAAATGTGTGGATTGGATGACTAAGTTTGGAGCACGTAATAAAGATGGACCAGAGACTTTTGGGATCCTTCAGCTGGTCCATGGCGGTTGCTAGTTAAAGATCGCTATGGACGGGCTGTGCCTAGAGTACTTTCGGTTAATCATTAAGTTGTAGGAAGCTTTTCTTCCTGGTCATTTTGGCCTCATATGTAACAAAAAAAGATTATAAATAATGAAATATAATATTAATAATAAGAGAGGCATACAAAATACACATAAAAATAATAATAGAGACTGTATTGTGAATATTATTTTTTATGTCTAATACAATAAAATGCGACCCTATCATAAGATTAATATTGATGAATAAGAAATCTTAAACTAAACTAACTAGAAAATAAATACGATATGAAAATAAACTACTCTAATAAGGTAATAATACATTATGGTAATAATATGTTTAACACCCCCTCAAACTCAAGTAGGTCAGATAGAGAACAACTTAAATATGAAATTTGGATTGTTGATGACGTATTTTGAGCATTGCTGATTGAGAAATATGATAAAGGAGTTGACATGGTGACAATGTTGATGTTGTGGTGTGGCGGTGAAATGGAGCGATGATTCGAGCTTTGAGAACCGTGAACCAATAACCGAGTGCTGAATGAATTACCGAGATGAGACCATTAGATATTCTAACGAGAATTGAAATCTACAAGAGGATTAAAATTCGAATTCTACGAGAGGATTAAGATTTTGAATCCTACAAGAGAATTGAGATTTCGATTCTTACTAGAGTAATATGATATTGAAGAGAATTAAGATTTTGTATCTTATAAGAGGATTAAGATTTCAAATTCTACAAGTGGATTAGAATTTTGTTTCCTTATGTAGGAATGATTGAAATGATATTTTTTTTAAATTTTGCAGAAGCGATCTAAACGATAACGAAAGAGCACCATTGATGGTGTGTGATATTAAAAAGAACAAAAATAGAGAATAGAAATATATTAATAATAAGAGAACCATAAAGACTAGAAAACATAGAAATTCTAGAGAGTACATTGTATATATTATTAGTCTTGTTTTATACAATAGAATTCGATGTTATTTATAAAACTAATAACTTGGTAAATAAGAAAACTAAGACTAAACTAATTAAAAGAATACAATATAAAGATAAATTATTCTAATAATTAATTTAATATATTATGATAATAATATATTTAACAATACTTTTGTCTATAGTGTAAATTTTGTTCAATATAGAGGCCTATATTATAAATAACTCAAAAATTAAATGGCACAATTGCTCCCTCCCAATCCAAAAGCTAAAAAAATTGGGATCCATCACTTCACTTACTTCCATTATACAAAACATGTTAATATGTGATAATATTAAAAGCGGTTAATGTATCACTTCTCACGTTATTCCTTACAAATAGAAATTGACAACGAAGGATGTGTTTGTTTGCACATAATGTGATTTGAGTTTGGTTTGTTAAGACACTGGGTTAATAAGAAGTTTGTTTTTCTAACTAATTTAGATTTGAATGGTTCTTAACTAGTATGTTTCATTAAGATTTTAAGCTAAGTCTGAATCCTTCATACACTTTCTTTTAACATAATAAGTTCAACTCAGATGTTGATCCAGCATTAAGTAATTATCACTTAAAAAACAAATAACACCTAAGAAATTAATTAATTGGGTTGGTGAGTTATGAGACCAATTATCAAACAAAAAGTCTTTAACTTTTGTTTAAGTGTCTAGTTAACTACAAGATTATTTTAAATAATGAAAAAGAAATGTATAAAATTATTACAAGACAATTTTAATATTATTATATAAAATATTGAAATTTCTATGTCTGACTGAATTTCTACGGATTATACCTTCGGCGAGGACATTTCTCCTCGCTAATGATATCGATCGGTCATTTGCGAGGACATGTCCTCGTTAATAGTTTCTCACAATAGTTTCCTCGTTAAAGACCCTCATCAGGGAGGAATTTGACGTGGCATCGAAGCTGGACACATGGCCTCACATGACATTTATCCTTGAAAATGACAGTGTCATTCACGAGGACAACTGTCCTCGCACATGATAGTGTCAATCACGAGGACAATTTACGTCTCAGAAAAATTATTTTCAAGGACATTCACTATCTTATTAGCGACGACATTGTCCTTGCTAGTTATTTTTTTAATATTTTGTATTAATGTTTAATTTTTTTTACTTTTTATTATATACTAAATACACATAAATAAAATCCTGTTAAATCGCTCAACTATAATATAATTCAGCTAAAATAAATTAAAGTCGATCGAAATATATTACAAACTCGTAAAAAGTTTTATAAGTCGATAATATAAAATAAAAAGATATCCACAATTGTCAAACATTACAAAAATATCAACTACAGTTCAGATCTTTATCTTCGTCTTCATTGTCTTCAAGTCAATAGCCCTGTTCTGCCCTGATCTGATTAACAAAGGGTTGGGATCCACTCAACTGATCTTTAAGGATGTACGCATGTTGGATGGCAGCCGTGGAGCTCATGGATCTAGATCTTTCAGCCTCCAGAATGTATGGCTCCCTATCTACTAAGAGCAGATATTCGTTGATGGCCCATATCATCCCGTTAAAGTCCTGGACCATCTGCTCGGATGGCTGAGTAGTGGGCCTCCTTGAATGTTTGGCCTTGAGTGGCGCTCCAACTCCGGGTCCCTTGACCCATACCTTGGCAGGCCCCCTCCATTACTGCCTCCATCTAATCCTTTTGCATGAGCGTCGGTGTAGATGATAATGAGTCAGATCGATTTTGGGATTCCTTGACTCAGTCACGCATAATAGCTTAGTGAGGTACTCAAAGGGATTTATCATTCTACAAACCTATGGTTCTTTGATATTTGGGAGTATTGACCCAAACCCTTAATAAAAGGATACAATGAGCATGTATGCCACAACCTTGCTTTCAAAAGAGGTAAAAAGTATGAAAAAAATAATGTAACAATAGAGCCAAAAAAAATTATGCTTCATGAAACACATGGATGATATAGATGATACCACTTGACCAGGGACTGTGAATAAATTTGGTATAGGCAAAAAATATGAAGTAGAGAAAAACTCTGATTCCAACTTCGTCGTACGGAAAGAGTTTCGCTGCACGATGTGATATACTCAGTAATACCTTAGGGATCCATTGGTCAACAAGTTTTTTTTTTGTAGTTGGAGCTTCGATTTGAAGTGTCTTTTTTCAGAAATTAGATACACTTTAGATTGCTTTACTATTCTTCTGTTTATACTTAATTTTTTCCTAATAATTCTACTTACTATACTTAATATCCTTCGATTATATATTGATGTCTCCATATTTTTGATATACTAATCTAGTTTGAGACATCATTTAGGTGTATTTCGTTATTTTTTAAGAGATTTTCCCTTGTTATTGGATAATTTCTTAGTTCATGTCTTGATTTGGAGATATTACTTCTATAGAGTTTTTGGTATACTTTGTGTGTTAATGTGAAGCTCTTAAGTAAAAGAAAATATATAGAGACCAAATCAATGTCAAAGAGTTAAGGAAAGAAAATCCAAGGTGAAATATAGAGATAAAAGGAAACAAAGTTGAATTAGGAAAGAAAAAATTGCCAAGTAAATTTGCCATGCTAAAAAGTCGTCCAGTTTTTTGAAGACTGCAGAAAATCTATTACGAATTTGGATGAGATATTTTAACAGCAGATATATCTTTGAATTTTGGTCGTTTTGACTGGTCGCACACTAAATTTGACCAAATAACAAAGGAGATATGGCCAAATCATTGAAGTAGTGTTTATCTTGTCCTATATTTCAGGAAACGAATTTAAATTGGACCTGGCCTCCAATTACTTGCTTTCTTGTTATGACACTATTTTGCATGATGTCCATGTCTTGCAAAATTGTGACAATCTACGTTTAACTTCAACATCTTGTTGTTGTCACCATTCGTCCATCGTTGCCTCGTGCACTTGTTTATGTGGTCGGACCTCCTTGTTTCATAATATTCTCATTTTCTTCCTATGATCGAAGGTTAGTTGTTTTCTCATCCATTCAACTGTCTTCCATAATTCTTAATCTTATAATTAAATCTTCAAGGCTTATTTGGTTTTGCTTGTACTTTAGGTAATTTTTAAAATCTTTGTACAACAAGAAAAACTTGGTCATGAGTGCCCTTAAGGTATTTAGCTCACGTAAAGGTGTCTTATATATGTTTGTCTTCAATCTCCAGAAAAAAATAATGATGGATATGAACAGATGGACACTCGAATTCTTCAAATCACTTTAAACTTAACAATGTTGCAAATCTTTCTCTCTCTCTCTCTCTCTTTCGTTTTTTGTACTAATTAATTTAAAAACCTGATAATAAAAATAAATTGACCATGTATTTTATGTGCAAGATACTAGATAAAAATTGATCAAAATAGACACTGCAAATTTAATGACCATGTATTTATCGAAGGGAGGTTCTTTTTAAAAAATTGCATGTTAAAAAAATTATGGAGAAAAAACTCATCTGGAAAAGATGATTGTTTTTTTTTTTTTTTTTTTTTTGGACAATGATGATTGTTCATAATAAACTAGACATCGCAAATTTAATAATTCATATAAAAGAATTAATTAATATAAAAATAAATAATTATTCATTTGATGTTAATGCACGCATGACGCCACAATCACTTACTGAACCAGCCGACACATGCGTGATTCAGCCTGCCTAACGGTCGTACCGGTCCGGTTTCGGACCGGTTTTTATCGTGTATAGCCTTTATCGTGCCGGACCGGTTTATCGGACCTCCGCTATCGGTCCCGGTCCGGTCCGGTTTTCCGTTCCTAAATTCTGAATAACCGACCGATAACAGGGACCGGTTTACCGGTTTCGGTTTCGGTCCGGTCCCACTATCGGTTTATCAGTTTTTTTTTAATATTCTCCTATCTATCATCACAGCACCTTGAAATAAATAAGTAGAACAACTTAATGAATTTCAAATTAGTCCTTCGAATTTTCAAGGAATCCAAACTTTGCAGTTTGGTCCTTGCAATAAATCCAATCTGAATGATAAAGAATATGTGATTATTCTCTAGCAGTTTGCAGTTACAGAGCTCAGCAACTATATAAATGATTTTCCTGTACTATATGATAATGATACAAGATCATCAATCCTATCCTACTAAAACTAAAACTGTAAAACAAGTCCAAAGATCAACCATAATATTATTAAGAATGCGTCAAACAAGTATACAAAATAAAATTCAAACTATCGAATCTTGGAACAAAAAAGAAAAACTTAATCTTAAATTTTTTGTTTTTGATCATGAAATCAAACTTCTCATTAATTGGCTCTAACACCCCAAGACATTACAAAGAAATCACTACCTTTATAAATAGGCTTGAACTAACACAATACATACAAAACAATGACAAATTTCAGCATATTACAGCTAGAGAAAGAGAATAATTTAACTAGAGTTATATGAATTTTCTGAATTTTCATTAAAAATTATTCTTCATTAGATTCTGTATATTTTTCTTTGTAAGTTACTTTTCCATCTCTGATCAAGGAGGGATAAAGATTATTTAGTACCCTCTGATCGAGAGTAATTTCTGGACCCGCTTGTTTCTCTGATTTATGAATCTTTCAAGTGATATTTTTTCCTTCTTGTAAATTGGATTAATATATGATTACGAGTTGCTGCAATAATAAGAGGACTTTGAGTACAACTAACAAGATTATGATTAATGAGAGCGCCATCATATCCATGTGCACAGAGTAATAATCATCCTCCTTAAACACTAGTTTTTGTGTTTTACTATATTGTGTTTCAGAAAGCTCCATCGATCTGTCACTAGGATGATTCTTACATTCACTTCAGACTCAGGAACAAACCTACAATCTCAACAACTCATAACATCATCAACAAGAAATAGAATATTCAACCTTATCCAATTTTCCAATTATAAACAAGATCCACATCACCTACTTTGATTCCAATACTTTGATTCCACATCATTCAAAATAGGTTTCGAATTTTTCAAGCAAACTTGATCAAGAATAATATAATCAACCTTCGTGTTCTTTCTATCTGCTCTACTTATCAGCCACAAACACAACAATTAATTGATTGAATTAAATTAAAACCAAAATACATACGAATCCTGAAAGACAGCGGCCGCGTGGGCTAGATATGGGCTTATATAAAAAAAATAGTATCGGGCCGTTATCGGTCCGTATCAGTTACGGACCGGTTCGGTCCAAAGGAAAAAATCAGAACAGGAAACGCCGCACGTTAAGGGAACCGGCGTTCCGTTTCGTTCCGGCCACCACCACACCACCGTTCCCGTATCGTCGCCGGCGTGTATCGGACCGGTCCGGACCGTTGGTCCGATAACCTTGTACCGATAGGCAGGCTGATGCGTGATTCACAAATTAAGTAAAGATCTTGAACATCCCCTTTATAAGAGGAGTAATGCTTGGTATCACCCAAAAAGTGATCACCCAAATATCATCTTCCTATGTGGTCCAATAAAACTGTTTCTCTTTCCTGATTACTTTTTTTCTCTCTCTTATATGAAACATTTTCATTGGACCACCTAGGAAGGTGATATTTGGGTGATCACTTTTTGGGTGATACCCAGCATTACTCTTATAAGAGTACAATAACTTCAAGAACACGCGTATTATAATTCAACAATAACATATAAAGTTACATAAATAGTTAATTTTTTCTATGTAGTAGATTTGACACAACATTTTAATTAATCACTTGAAAGTTTAATATCTTATTTACTATTTATAATTTGGTTCATAAAATATATTTTCTTAATTTTTAATATAAAGGTTATAATTTTAATTTATATTTGACATATTTTAAATTCTAGAAATTAAAATGAATTGTTTTCCTTTTTTTTAGTCGGTTAAAATGAATTATTTTCCGACATATAAAAATTAGCAGGGATAATAATAGCTGTGGAGCCGTGGGGAGCTTAACTTTTCAGGGAGTGAAAGTAAATGTGGTGGAGCCTTTCGAAATTCAACTTTTCATGACATTAAATTGATGATATACTTCCACTTTTAAGACTAAATAGCAACAAGACAATCAAGAATTGCAAGGTACATGCTGCATAAGTTTTGGATGTGAACACCAACCCTTTACTTTCACAACGAATTATATGGAATAAGTCCATAACTTCTCTTTTGAGTTGGTTTACACCATTTGATAGTTCCTCTCTTTTTTTTTTTTTTTCTTTTTTCTTTTTTTTCAAGAAAAGGAGATTACACATCCTATTATGAAGGTAACTAAAAAGTTATAGGAATCGATAACATTAGACTCCCTCCATCTTTTATTCGCACACATTTGATAGTTCCTCACAGAAAAAAAATGTTGTAATCAGTGATGGTTTCTGGGAAGAGGACAATTATGCACACTTCAACATAATAAAAAACATAATGTTACAGTTGCTCAAATAATATGGAGTGCTCTCTAATAATTATGAGATCATGATAAGTAATTTTACTCAAATTAAAATATTAATATACATATATAATTGAAAAGAGTCAATGATGAAAATCACCAATCATCCTAACACACACTCAACTTTAAAGGAAAGTAAAGGATGGTAAGAAACTATATATTTACACTTAATTAGCTAACTTCACATATAAATTTACCTTTTTCTATTGTCCAAAAAAAAAAAGAAGATCATCACTTTTTCTTTACTTTCTGTTATAAATAAAAGATGAATTTGTTTTTCTTTTTGACGAGGAAACCCTTTTCTTTTCCCCTCCTTTGTTCTTTTCCACTAATTTAATTTGTCTTATGTTTTAAATCCCTCTTACCACAATCTAAACAGGGCATTTAATATAATTCAGTATTTCTGAACGAATGTTTACACAACAGTTTGAATTTATGCATGGAAAACCTAAAGTCTCTCAGAATCCGTTCATCAAGTATAAACCATGATAACTCTTACATATAGTATTTACATCTTTTTAAGTATACGATTAATAGAACACATAAAAGTTTATTTCTTATCACTCATAATAATTTCTTTTGTCTTCTAACACTCTCGATCGTTGGTCATATTCATCTGGTGTATCATCTATCACCACAATAAAGGTTATTTTTAGCGGCAAAATAATTTACTATTAAAAGTCTTAATTTTGCTGTAACTTGTTCGCAGTATTAATAAGTTCTAAAGACACTTTTTGTGGCATATTATTTGTTTTTGCTTCTATTCACATTACTTTTAGCGGCAAATATTACCATTAAAAATATAATTAGAGGTTATTTTGGTGTTTAAAAATATCATTAAAAGCCATAATGTTGCCGTAGTATGCATAGTCTTTAATGATACTATTTGTTGTGTTGTACCGTTAACAAGAAAAACAGGAAAACAAAAAAACAGCTTGGGACGTAGAATATATGTTCCTTGTTTTTTTTTTTTTTGTTTTGCATGCATAGATTGATTTGATCAATTTATTAAAACGAACAAGATCTTTTTATTTTTCATTTCTGCTTGATTACACAATTTAGCTAGAATTAGTTGAGTGAGATTGTATAGTTTAACATTATTCCGGCCCCTAGTGCCTAACGTTACAGCAACAAAGTTAATGCATTAAGAGAGAACCTACTTTACCACAGTAACTTAGATTACATTCAAAAAGTAACTCTTCTCCAGGTCTATTACCATTATTGCTGAAGAGTCCTTGACTTTGCACCAGCTTTCCATCATCTGAATTACAAGGAAGAATATCCCAGAAATCTTCGAAACAAGTCTGGCTTCCGAAATCTATTTGATTAACGCTCCATATGTCATTGCTAGGTACCACCTGATTTTCTTGTATGCATCCACTAAAGAAGCTTTCGATGTTTAAATCGTTCATGGATGGAAATATATCGACTGCATTTTCCACCAAGCTAGATGAGTTATTGCAAAAGTAGTCTGCATGATCAAGTGAAACACTTTCCCATGCCTTTAGTATATCAAGAGAAGGTGGCAACATGGGTTTTGAAGCGATCACTTGCTCGTGTGGTCGATCAAAAGTGCAGAGATATGAGTGTGGCATTGCCTTCAAGTTTGAAAGTATTTCAGATTCCACTAAAGAATTGAGTTGTTTGTTTTCTAGTTTTTTTGCTTTCTTAACAAGTCTAGCTTCAGCTTCAAGTCGTGTACTTTCCCATTGAGCCATGTGAATGATTTTTGCAGCATTCTTGGGTTCATTGTCATTACTCAAGCCTAGGGTTTCATGAGCACTCTTTCTCTTATGAGTGGAAGGATCGATTCCCATCTTAGATAATCGCTTCTTCAGGCGACAATTCCAGTAATTCTTTATTTCATTATCTGTTCTGTTCGTCAAAAATGCGGCTATGACTGACCACCTGAATAACAAGATATTATCAGTTCAAAATCATCTTTAGCACATGGAGGAACTAGAACTCATTACTCATGTACGAATAATAAAATAATTAATATCAAGCAAAGCTCCCACTTGCTCTAGATGTTAGAAGCACAAGAAATATTTTTCTATTAAAGGAAAAACTAAATATTAAACACATATATTATATTCTACAAAAAATAATATAACTAATATAACTACTTAAAAATAGTACAACCATGAAGAATTCATACCTGTTGCCTAAAAGGGCATGAAGCTGAATAATGGTTTGTTCTTCATGTGGAGTAATTTTCCCTCTTTTAATATCAGGCCTAAGGTAATTAATCCACCTTATTCTGCAGCTCTTCCCACATCTTTGAAGACCAGCTTTTTGGGGCAGTGTACTCCAATTTCTATGACCATTCTTTTCAATATAAGCAAACAGTTTCTTATCTTCTTCTGGTGTCCAAGGACCTCGTTTCAGCTCAATGCCATTACTGCTTCGAGTTTTCCCCATTAGTGATCTCCTGAACAATGTTATTCTTGATTTGCGCTCAAATTTACTTGGAAGATGATGGATGCATGTATGCTAGTAATATTTATACTACAATGGCGAAACCTAGCTAGTTGATGTTCATAAATGATTTAGATGATGTATGATAAAATGTACAAGTGATCATTAAGCTATTACGCCTGCAAAGTCATAAGAGTAGGCATGGCGACTGTAGCAGCATTAAAGCGTACATCTTATCATGAATGTGATAGACAGTACTTAATGCTCGACAAGGGTATAGCTACTGTTCCATTACTTTAAAGTGAATGATACTATTCATGACCTGCTGAACAACAACACTATTAAGATTTTTGCTTGTGGTTAAATGATCACTTAAGTTTAAAAGCATAAGTTGTGGAATTAAAAATTAGCAGTGATGATTATTAGACTCAATATTTTTCATTACATCCGCTAACAGAGGAGACAAAAGCTCTAGAGTTCAAGGAATTTCAATCAATCATCTCTTCCATTGTGTTTCTGCATATCACAAAGCTGCGTTTGCATAGAGTTTATTTTGAAAATTTAGTAAAATTTAGTGAATAATAATTTGAAATTCTGAGTCCATATTAAAAGTATTTATGCATGTATTGTGATTTTACTAAACTAGTAATTTTGAGATGGAGGAAATATGAATAATCTTCTTTCAAAATTATTAACTTGTCACTTAAAAGATATCATAATTACATTCGTTATTAATAACAGAGAAAAATTGATGTTTAGATCATTACCTACCCTACAACATGTCGCTGATTTACCGACGACACGTGTCGTCGGTAAACAGCCCCATTTCGTCGGTAAAATTGTTTACCGACGACCACTCGTCGGTAAAATATCGTCCCTAGAAGTTTGTCGGTAAATTCGCTCTTGCCGACGGCGAATTTGGTCTCTTGTCGATAAACCAACATTTTTACCGACGACTTGCTTGTCGTCGGCAAATCTTAGCTTAACGACGACATGTAGATGTGTCGCCGGTAACACTTACTGCCTTACCGACAACCTATGTCTCGGTAAACATATGAATTACCGACAACACTGTTGTCGGCATCATATTATTTAGAGCTTTTCTTTTTTTTTTAAATGTCTTACCGACAACATTCTTCACATGAATGTCGTCGGTAAACTTTATTTTTTATTTTTTTTGTCATATTTACCGACGACATTCATGTGAAGAATGTTGTCGGCATGTTTTTTTTTTATTTAATTTTTTTTATTTTTTTTAAATTTAATTTTTTTTAATTAATTTGGTTTTTCGATTTTTTATAATTTAATATACTAGAAATCATGAATATAACGAGAAATCGGGAATTATATTCATAAAATATAAATAAACCCGGGCAATAAAGTCAAACCCCGGGAATAAAGTCAAACTCCCGGAGTTAAAAGTCAAAATATTACAAACCTATAAAAGTCATAAATATAAACTTAAATAAAATAAAATTCATAAACATAATAAAATAAAAATCAATCACGGGCCAGATAAATCTTCTCCTCTATCATCATCTTCACCGCCTTCACTAGCTTCACTATCTTCATCTTCATCAGAGACCGGAGGGAGACCATTTTTTTCACGAGATTCGTTAAGGCCTTGGAGCATCCTCGTGAAAAAATCATCGGACCTAGAGGAGCTCGGTGGAGTATCTTCATCCGGCATAGGAGGTAATCCTTGGAGTGCGCGGAGCTCGTTCATGCCGTCGAATATTTTCTAGATCTTTACCGCGTTCTTCTTTGCGGTCTTATCCGAAATAGGCAGCTTCGGGTCCTTCTTTTTCTTGGAGGCAGCTCCAATCGACGGGATCCAGTGTCTACTCTTAGCCGGTTTCATCACCTCCTGAACCGTCTCATTCAACGCTCCTATCTGCTCCTCCATTGGAACATCCTCAGCCGATTGGGACCCCGTCTCGATAACCCGCTCCTTAAGCTTCTCCCGATAAACTCCCTGTAATAAAATTTCAAATAAATAATTAATAAAACTAACAAAGAAATAAATTTAAAGTTAAATAATTAATTTTAAACAATAAAAAGAAAAATAAAACACTTACACTAGCCTGCTCCCATCTATCGTCAACCCAGCTGCCCTTCGCCCCGTCATAGCCCAAGTACTCGAAGTATCCGCCCATCTTTGGAAGTGGGACCTCCTCTTGGGTCTGCTCGTCAATAAAGCTCAGAGGCTCCTTCGTATTAACCTTCAGTTTACCCTATAAAATATACATAAAAAATTATAATTATTAAAAAATTAAATTAAATAACTAATAAATTTTATTTTTACTTTAATAAAATATACCTCGATAATCTCGTGGCGGGTCTGGGTTTGGTTCCTAGAACCTGACTTGTTCGGCTTCTTCTGGTTCCGCCGATTCTTCTTATTAATCGCCGCCTGAGCCTGTTACAATTCAACTTAAAAAAATAAATAAACAATAATTTAATAATAAAATAATTAAATTAAGATTTTACCTTCTTGTTCGGGTCATTCATCATCTCAAGGGTCAGCTTCCAATCCTCGGGAAGCACATCAGGAGGACACTCGTCCGAATCACCATAATCGGCCTTCAAGTCATACTTCCACCGCCTGTAGGCAGCGGACTGAGACTGCTGTAGCTTCCCCCTGATAAAGTTCCAATCTCTGCGGGCCCTCCACTCCTCGAGGTCGAAGAACTCCTCTAGTTTTTGGAGAATCGTGGTCTTTAGTTCCCTCGGCACAGCACTCCACGAGCTATAGTAGGGAGGGACAGTTTCTCGGACCGCGAGCCCCACCACTTGGGCCACGTGCTTCCCATATTCACCATATGGTTCCACGTGTCGTCTAGAATGCAGAAGTCGACTGGTAGGGGCCCACCCAACTTCTCCTTAGCATCGTTAGCGGTTTTGAGGGTCGAAACATTTCTTGGTCGCCTTTTTCTCCTAACTGTTTAATGAAATTGTATTAATTAAATTACAAATTTATATTAATTCTATTTTATAAATTAATTTATATTACCAGGCGGCTGGTTACAGTCGTTCAAGTTTGGGGGTTGATTCGGGTTCGGATCTTCACCGTTCTTGTCACCCCGATGGTAGTTAGGCATCACTTCGGCCATCTATATTTTAAATAAAATTGATAAATTAGTTTTTTTTAAGACAATATACTATAAATTGCATTTTAGTCCCTTTTTTTATTAAAAATTACAAAAATACCCTTAAAAATTTGAATAGTAATATTTTTTTAAAGTTCTTTAAATTGTAATTTAGTCCTTCTAATTTATATCTTTACAAAAACAAATATATATTACAAATTGCGTTTTAGTCCTCGTATTTTCAAATATTACAAAAATAACTAAAGTCCATAATATTTTTTTTAACTTTTTAATTTGTAATTTAGTCCTTATATTTTATATATTTACAAAAAATGCCCTAAAGTCCATAGTAATTTTTTTTAAGTTTTTTAATTTGTAATTTAGTCCTTATATTTTATATATTTACAAAAAATACCCTAAAGTCCATAATAATTTTTTTAAGTTTTTTAATTTGCAATTTAGTCCTTCTATTTTATATATTTACAAAAAAACCCTAAAGTTATAAAAAATTGTGAAGTTTATTAAATTGCATTTTAGTCCCTAAATTGCATTTTAGTCCCTAAATTTTTCATATTTACAAAAAAAACCCTAAATTTTACAAACATCTAAATTAATAAACATACACAAATTTTAAAACATAAATACCACACCACATATTTACAGTTTAATCCAATAACATAAATAAATTAACCAAAAATCCAAAAATTAATCAAAACCCTAATTTTGCTAAAAATTACAAAAAATCCTAATTACATGGTGTATTTAACTAACAAAAACGTTTAAACAATCCCTAATACTAACACAATAATTCGAAAATCATTAAAAACCAAATACAAATCCGAAAAAAAAATTCAATATTTAAAAAAAAAACTAGAGTTTAGATAGGATTTCGTTTACCTATTACGTGAAATTTGTGTTGAAGATGTCCAGGAATCCATGCCACGCAAGTAGGGAGGAAGAACACAAACAACAAAAAAGTTAGGATTTGATTTAGAAAAATAGGGAAAAAAATAGAAAAAACAATTGATTTTGGCATGAAATCACTTACATTTGATGTTGTTTGCGTGTGGGGATGCCTCGGATTAGCTCCTTGTTGCTCGGAATCGAATTTCTGGAGAGAGTTCTGAAGATTTTGTGTTTCAAAAATGAGCTCGGTAGGGTTTAATAGATAAATTGTTTACCGACGACACGCATAGTCGTCGGTAAACCGGTCAAACTCGTCGCTAAACGTGACACGCGTCAAACAGTCGTACGCATGACTGTTGCGTGTCCTGGTTTACCGACGACTACTTTTCACAAGTCGTCGGTAAATCCCTTGGGCGGGAAAATGGACCGCCCATTTTGACCAATAAAATTTGGAATTTCGTTTACCGACGACTCTAGGCTTTGAATGTCGTCGTTAAAATTTTACTGACAACATTCTTGAACTGAATGTCGTCGGTAAACGATGAATATCGCCGGTAATATTTTTTTTTCATTTCTTTTCTTTTTTTGTTCTTTGTTTTTTCATTTCATTTCTTTTTTTATTTCTTTTTTTAGTCAACAGTTAGGGTCAAACTTGAGTGTTCGGGGTGTTTAGTCAACAGTTAGAGTCAAATGTTAGTGTTTGAGATGTTTAGTCAACAGTTAGGGTCAAATGTTAGTGTTTGAGGTGTTTAGTCAACAGTTAGGGTCAAATGTTAGTGTTCGGGTTGTTTAATCAACAGTTAGGGTCAAACTTGAGTGTTCGGGGTGTTTAGTCAACAGTTAGGGTCAAATGTTAGTGTTCGGGTTGTTTAGTCAACCGTTAGGGTCAAATGTTAGTGTTTGAGGTGTTTAGTCAACAGTTAGGGTCAAACTTGAGTGTTCGGGTGTTTAGTCAATAGTTAGGGTCAAACTTGAGTGTTCGGGGTGTTTAGTCAACAGTTAGGGTCAAACTTGAGTGTTCGGGGTGTTTAGTCAACAGTTAGAGTCAAATGTTAGTGTTTGAGGTGTTTAGTCAACAGTTAGGGTCAAATGTTAGTGTTCGGGTTGTTTAGTCAACAGTTAGGGTCAGATGTTAGTGTTCGGGTTGTTTAGTCAACAGTTAGGGTCAAATGTTAGTGTTCGGGTTGTTTAGTCAACAGTTAGGGTCAAACTTGAGTGTTTGGGGTGTTTAGTCAACATTTAGGGTCAAACTTGAGTGTTCGGGGTGTTTAGTCAACAGTTAGAGTCAAATGTTAGTGTTTGAGGTGTTTAGTCAACAGTTAGGGTCAAACTTGAGTGTTCGGGGTGTTTAGTCAACAGTTAGGGTCAAACTTGAGTGTTCGGGGGTGTTTAGTCAACAGTTAGAGTCAAATGTTAGTGTTCGGGGTGTTTAGGCAACAGTTAGGGTCAAACTTGAGTGTTCAGGGTGTTTAGTCAACAGTTAGAGTCAAATGTTAGTGTTTGAGGTGTTTAGTCAACAGTTAGGGTCAAATGTTAGTGTTTGAGGTGTTTAGTGTATCAAAATAAATTAAAGTTCAACTCCAAGGATCAACAAAACGTTCTAAGACTAATAAACAAATACAAAATACCCTAATCAGTTTCATATCCACTAATATCTATAGGTTCATCATCGCTATTAACCTCTATAGGTTCTTCTTCATCACCATATTCTTCCCACATGTCATCTTCGATTTCCTGGTTTTCATCAATAACCATTTCAAAAGACATTTCAATACGAAAATGAGCTGGGTCAATCTCGATCTCCTCGGTAGTTGCCAAGTTCTCCGGTTCGGAAACCGTCCCAGTGTTACCCAAAGGTATACTAATGCTCTCGTTGTTAGTAGATAGTGATTCCGAACCCCATAACTCGGGACTCCATCCGTGACGATCATTTATTTCCCAAACGGCTTTCCAACCCTTCATTGATTTCTTTGAACTAAAATCGTCAATGTAGAACAGTTTCTTGGCTTGCGATGCTAAAATGTATGGTTCGTCTTCCCACTCAAAGTTTGACGTGTTAATAAAGGTTACCCCATGTTCTGTCCTCGAGTCAGCCATTTTGTACCACTTACAAACGAATAAGACAACTGAGCACCCTTTAGTGTAATTAACCTCCAATATTTTCACTAATTCTCCATAACATGGTCTATCTTCGTACATGTTACAAACTCCGTAATCCTGCGTCACTCTTTTTTCTCCTTTACCCTTAGTTACCCGCTTGACACCATTCACAACACATGAATCGTATCTATCCACCGCACCAAAAGACATGCTTGCCAAGGATACCATCTCAGTGGTAGCTAATACATCACCTGACTCTTTCATTCCATGAACCTGTCATACAAAAATAATACTTATAACTTTAGAAATAATTAGATTATGTTTAAACCAACGTCTAAAGTACATACCTTTTCCAAAAACCAACTCTTAAACCTTTGACGATGCATAATCTCTATTTCGTCACTCGTTCCCGTAAGTGTGGATTTGTGTTCACTAAAAACATAAATGAATATAAATAAGTTAATATAAATATATATATATATATATAAATATATATAAATATATATATATATATATAAATATATATATATATATATATATATATATATAAATATTTATATATATATATATATAAATATATAAATATTTATATACATATTTATAAATATATATATATATAAATATATATAAAAATTAATATAAATAAGTAAACGTTACTTACGTCCTATATGGTCCGAGTTCGTCGCAGTTATTCAACATATACCAACTGACGTGCTCCTTCTGAAGAGCTGGTAAAGCACCTGACTCTTTCTTGTCAATTGGAGTACACTGAGAATTGAAAACGGATAGCTCTTTTGGTTCTGGCAGTTGTTTGTTGTATCTACCTGGATTGTTGAACTTTGTTTTTTCTTCACTAAGATACCGTGATATGAAAGTCAACGTCTCTTCCGCCACGTAACCCTCGGCTATGGAACCCTCAGCCCTAGCCGGGTTTCGAATATACTCTTTCAACTTCTTCAAATACCTTTCAAATGGGTACATCCACCGCATTTGAACCGGGCCCCCTAACAACGCTTCATCGTATAAGTGAATCACTAAGCGGATCATGATATCAAAAAACGCGGGAGGTAAGATCATTTCTAACTTGCACATCACTTCAACCACTTTCGCCTTACCATCCACCAACTCTTTCCTACTCAGATTCTTGTTACAAACGACTCTAAACACGTTAACTAACCCAATAATGGCGTCGCTAATCGGTTTATCATCTAGAAGCCCGGGGAGACAACAAACAAAAAGGTACTGCATCATAACATGACAATCATGCGATTTCATTCCGATGATCTTCCCCGTATCGGCTTGAACGTTATTCCTCATACTAGACGCGAGTCCATCGGGAAACCTCTGTGCCTGTAACCACTCAAGAAAAAACTTCCTCTTCTCCGCTGACAACGTATACTTTCCCCGTTTTAGAATCGTTTTAGTTCCTACTGTTGTCAACCACAATTCTTTCCTGAAATTCAGTTTCTCAAGATCCTGCCGCGCCTTAACGTTATCTTTGTTTAGTTTCCCATCGACTGCTATAACTGTACCGAGAAGAGCATCACACACGTTTTTCTCGCAGTGCATGACATCAATGTTATGTTTCAACAAATTTTCGGACCAATAAGGTAAACGATAGAAAATACTCTTTTTCTTCCAGTTGGTCTCGCGAGGACCTGTAGTCTTCGTCACCTTGCCTCCAAAATCTTTGTGTTTGCCGGGAAACACAATGGGAAGGCCATCTAACTGTGTCTGAATACTAGCCGGACTATATTTCTTTGGTCGCTTAGTAGACTTGGTTGCCGGGTACAAAACACATTCTTTTCTAAACCGATGTCCGGTGGTAACCAACGTCTATGGTCAAAGTAAACCACACCTTTTTTCACACCCAATGACGGAGTAGAATCCATGCATTATGGGCAATCCATGTAACCTTGACCCGACCATCCTGAAGTGTATGACCGAGCGGGGAAATCATTTGTCGTGGACAACAGACAAACCTTCATAGTAAACTCTTGCTTTGTATGGGCATCATACGTAAGGATCCCATTACCCCACAACTCATCCAACTCATCTATCATAGGGCGGAGGTAAACATCCATGTCCTTACCGGGTGAACGAGGACCCGAAATCAACAAACAAAGCTGAAATGTAGTTTCCTTCATGCATACCCACGGTGGCAAGTTATAGACGGTTAATATGACAGGCCACATGCTGTATGAGTTGTTTTGCATAGAGAAAGGACAAAACCCGTCGATACCGAGACCCAAAAATACATTACGAGGTTCGCTAGCAAACTCAGGGTGTAGCGCTGCAAATAACTTCCAACTATCACCATCAACCGGATGACGCAAAACATCCGGATCGGCGGTGTCAAATCATGTCTTCAGCGGTGTGCTTTGAAGCGTATAGTCGCTGTATTCTGGGAGCAATCGGAAAATAGCGGAGCTTCTTATGCGGTACTTTGATACCCTTCTTTGGGTCCCATCTGAACTCGCTACAAACTGGACACTTATCGAGGTCTTTATACTCTTTATAAAATATGGCACAATCGTTCAAACAAACATCGATAGTAATATACCCCATACCCAAGCTTTTCAACTTCTTGTTGCATGCATCATACGAATCGGGCAAAGTGTGAGGTTTGGGCAAAATACGACCAACCAACTCCAATAGCTCGGTGAATGACGTGTTAGTCCACTTGTTCTTTACTTTTACGTGCATAAGCTTGGCAATGAAGTTCAATGAACTCATCGCTTTACAACCAGGATATAATTCTGTCTCCAATTCGTTAAACAGTTTTTCGAAACTACTTGGAATTTCTGCGTCTCTCATCTCGGTGTCACCCTGATGACCGCCAACATCGTAACTGTGTCTCACATCGTCATAAACCTCAGCAATTTCATTAACTATATTCGGAATAGGGTTTTCTTCGGGAACGACCGGCTGTTCACCGTGTTTTATCCAAACCCGATACGACTTCATAATCCCTTCCTTATAAAGGTGGTTCATAACCGTCCGAGAGGGTAATCGACGATTATTTTTACAATAGTTACACGGGCAATAAATAAGATTTTTGTATTTCGAATGTTGTTTTGCATATGCGATAAAATCCAGAACCCCAACAAGATAGTTTGGATCGAATAAATCCGTAGCATCCATCCAACTCTTATCCAAAGCCATCTCTTTACAACAATTTTAGATAACTAAACAACTACATTCATATGAAAATAAAATAAATAATTATTACAACCCAATTGATAAAATGAAAAAAAATTACAACACAATGAATAAAAATAACACAAATTACAAACCAATGGCTTGAATATAATTACAAACCAATAAATAAATAAAATTACATCACAATAAATAAATAAATAAAATTACATCACAATAAATAAATAAATAAAATTACATCACAATAAATAAATAAATAAAATTGCAACACAATAAATATATAAACAATTTCATATAATTAAATACACAAATACAAAAATATATGAAACATAATATATGAAATAAATGAATGTATGCATGATTTATACATAATATATAACAAGACAATCTAAAAATATACAAAATCATAACCTATAGCAACTAATACACAATTCAAAGTTCATGCATAAAAAAAAATTAAAAAGTTTGAAAATTTAAGAAAATACCTTGCATTGGTGGAAGAAGTTGGAGATTGACGATGAAGTCCCAACCTTGATAATGTATTACTAAACCTAAACCCATAATATTGCAAGAATTACACCAAATATGATCATAATAAAATAAAAATATTCAAGAATTTACCTAATATTTGTGGATGAAATTGTGTATTGAGGATGGTCCACCTTGATTATAAGCTTGCAAATGGTTAAAGATGAATTGGAGAAGGTATTGCAAAAAATTTGAATGAGATTGATTGATGTTTTTGGGAGAAATTGGGAAAAAATGGGAGTTTTTGGGGTTTAAGGAGATAAAAATACAGTCTGACCAGGCATATATGCACGTCAAATTTACCGACGACACGTAAAACCTTCGGTAAACATAATCTGTTGTCGGTAAATTTTAAAATTACCCATGACTTTCTATGTTGTCGGTAAATTACCGACGACAATTCTAAACAAAAAAAATAAAAATAAAAGAATTAACGACGGCGTTTTGTCCTTTACCCACGAGGCTTGTCGTCGGTAAATTACCGGCGAACGTTTCTCGTGGGTAATTCCTTGTCGTCGGTAAATAACAAAAGTTTACCGACGAGTTTACGTTTCGTCGGTAAACAGTCGTGGGTAAATCCCCGATCTATAGTAGTGCTATACCTTAAATATTTTTAAATCCTATTTTTTATAATTATTATTTTTAGATAATAAATTCTTAAAAGTACCATTTTTAAAGCAATTTTACAAATTTTGTGAAATATTTTAAATGTTTTAAGAATGATTTGGGTATTTCAAATAATTATATATTTATTTAGTCACATTTCCAAATAGGAATTTTACTTAAAAGGTTAAAATTACTTTTAAAATTTATGAAATGTCTAACAAAATTAGTGAAATAACCTAAACAATGTATTTTTAAATACGTTTGACCTAAAAATGATACATTTAAAATATGTGGCCTAAAAATATTTTTAGGCTATATGTAATAATGGACTAAAAATGGATTTTGCTCTCATTAATATATCTTCCTAATTAAGTAATTTGATATTTTAAATATTCATTTAAAAAATCTAATATTTTAATAAAGCTAACACTGACGCAAATGCTACAATGTTGATTTAATTTAGTGATCACGCTATTGGCGATCGCCAGGGTGAGTTACACGAGTTCTGGCGACTGTTAATGGTGGCCGAAAATATAAAAAGAATATCTTTAAAAAATTTGACGTGCACGGGAGTGGTTGCTAGAAACATATCAATCATTAGCGACCATACATCGGTCGATAATGCTTGTTCTTTTAATATTAATACTGGCCACTTAGTGGTCGTTAGTAACCAAAAATTATCAACAACCACCTATATAATCGGTATAGGTACAACATGAAATCATATTTAAAAAATAAAAAATCATTATTGGCTACCTTTGTGGTCGTTAATAACTATATATCTTTTAGATACAAGATAGGTGGTCCGTGAATGATCTTCTATCAAGAATTCAAATAAGTTTTAGCGACCATCCATGGAAGTCGCTAAAAAGGGTTGTGTAATAAACACACCTCGAATTGGGTAGAAACTTGCCCAATCTATTTCATCCTATTTTTTAAAAATCTTTCCTAAAAAACACAAAATATCTCCCAAAAAATCTTTCAGTAGAGCCACCAATTGTCGCAGCTGCCTCCTATTCCGCAACCGGACACTATTAAGCATAACCCAACTCACTACTACACGCATCACCATTAGCGATGACCCGCAGGTCCTCGCTAAAGACCCCCTTTTAGCGACGACAATCTTTTGCGATGATTTAGTCGTTGTCTATATGTGGCGGATAATTTACGCGACTGAAATTAATAAAAAAAGAAAGTAGCCGTTGGGTATCCT
Source organism: Nemophila menziesii (assembly GCA_029959085.1). Lineage (NCBI taxonomy): Eukaryota > Viridiplantae > Streptophyta > Magnoliopsida > Boraginales > Hydrophyllaceae > Nemophila > Nemophila menziesii. The sequence goes on from JARWIR010000006.1 coordinate 35,652,415, forward strand.
CGCTAAAAGGTACTATCTCTAGCGATGACTTGGAAGTCCTCGCTAAAGATGGTCTTTTGTGACGACTTTGTGGGTCTTTTGCGAGGACCTGATGTCCTTGCTAAATAGTTCACCGTATTAAATACATCCACTCGACAGTGGGCCATTAATGCGAGTAAAAACCCCAAAAAACTCAAAAGAAACCCCAAAATTCACCCAAATTTTTCCCCTAATCTTTAAAAAAAATCTGGACCAATCAATAACGAAGCTTCTACGATTCATCTAGCTCTTTTTGGTCCCATTTTCAAGCAATTTTTTTCATCAATTTCTCCACAAAAAAGGTATTTTCTAATTTTTATTTCTTTTATTTGTTTATATTGTATAATTGTTGTTATATATTGTATTATATAAGTGCAAGTAGTAGTGTTTATTGTTTTATGTGTGATATATTGTTTATTTTTTGTTATATAATAATTATTTTAGAATTTTGTGTTATAATTTTAATTTTGTTATTGATTTAAAATAATTTTAGGTGAAGTTTATTAATAGAAAATTAATGTATGGATCTTTGTGAACAACTTAGATGTTTTAGGGGCATTTGTAAAATAATTGTTTATGATTGTAGGAACTATGATAACAATTTAATAAACTTTAGTGGCCTTTTTATTATTTTTTAAAAACTTTAGGGGTAAAAGTAAAATTTTATTAAACTCTAGGTGCATTGGTATATTTTCTTAAAATTTAGGGGTTAAAGTGAAATTTTAATAAACCTTAGGTGCCTTATTGTATTATTTAAATTTTAAGGGTGAAAGTGATATTTTAATAAATTGTAGTTGCCTTAGTACAATGTTTAAAAACTTTAGAGGCCATAAATGAATTTTTATATAGTGTAGGGGTAAAAGTGTAATTTTATTAAACTTTAGGTGCCTTAGTGACTTTTACATAAAGTGTAGAGGTAAAATTGGAATCGTAATAAACCTTAGGTGCCTTAGTGAAATTTAACAAATTTTAGGGATAACAGTAATATTTTAATAAATTTAGGTACCTTATTGTATTATTTAAACTATAGGGGTAAAAGTAATATTTTAATAAACTTTAGTTGCCTTAATATAATGTTTAAAAACTTTAGATGCAGATTTTTATATAGTATAGGGGGAAAAGTATAATTTATTAAACTTTAGGTGCCTTAGTGACTTTTACATAAAGTTTAGAGATAAAATTGGAATTTGTTAGCCTCACCTTGTTTTTATTCCCGTTTTAATATTCGACAAATCAACATTTCAACTAAAATTCATTTTGGTATCACTTAAGATGTTTTCCAAAACCCCTCTTTAGATTAGTTGTGTTTACTTCCTTGTATTTAGCTTGTTATTCAAAAGAGCAGCTCCGCGGTACACCGGATGAATCACGCGGTACACCGCAGAGTCACGGACCAGGATTGCGGTACATTGGATAGTCCGACCAGTATGCTCATGAAATGCACGGTACACCGGACCTAGGCGCGGTACACCGGACCAAGGCACGGACCAGGGTTGCGGTACATTGGATAGTCCGACCAGTAAGCTCAAAGTTAAGTCGAACAGCTCTGCGGTGCACCGGACCATATCCGCGGTACACCGCACAAGAGGGTTTTCTGCACTATTACAAGAGGACAAAGCTTATATCCGTTGGAGATAAAATAGATCCGTTAGAGAGAAGCCTTATGACCGTTGGACCATGTTTTCAGCTATAAAATGGAGTTCATTCAAGACACAACTCAAGCCTTCCATCTACCAATCTTAAGAGCAATTAATTCTATCATTCAAGGAGGTTTCAAAGGAGCATTCAAGTCATATTTATTGTGAAGCTAATTAGTTCTTATCTACTCATTTAGGAGTTTAGTTACAAAGCTTTTATAAGCACCCTTAAACACTTTTCCCTTTCCTCTTAGTTCTTGTAATAGATTAAGAGAGTAGTGTGAGCATAAGTTTATGCTTGGTTCCTTGTGTTGGTGATAACACAAGTGTATTTCCTTCAAAGGGTTTTTGAAGTGGTTGTAAGGGTTTGTATCTCACCCGGTTAAGAGTTACGAAGATTAGTTGAGAATCTTGCAAATCCTAAGGAGGCTTCCTTAGGTAGTAGATGTAGGGAAACCGAACCACTATACATCGTTGTGTATCGTATTCTATCTCTACACTCTTTATTTTTCCGCACTCTATATGCTTGATAAAATGCCTACTTGAATAGTTTGATATTATTGTCTATTAGGATTATCTAGTTTTATACTATTTAGTTTGCTAATACAATAGGATTCAAATTAGCTTTTAATTTTATTTACTTGAAATAAAATTAGCCGATTAATTTCTATTGTCCTATTCAACCCCCCTTCTAGGACGCATATAGTATATCAATTGGTATCAGAGCCTAGCTCTATTGTACTTAATCGTTTCTAGAGTTAATACGATATGGATTCTAATCAACCGGAAGGTTCATGTTCTACTAGACCTCCGCTTTTTGTAGGAAAAGACTACTTTGGATGGAAGAAGAAAATGGAGATTCATGTGAAAGGAATTGATTACTTCTTATGGCTTGCTATCAAGAAAGGTCCTTATATTCCTTATGTTACGGGTAGTACTACGGAGGTGAAAAATGAAGATGATTACAATGATCAAGACATAGCTAAACTCACCAAAAACAACAAAGCTATGAACATTCTCATTAATGGATTAAGTGTCACGGAATACGCTAGAGTTAGTGAATGCAACTCCGCTCATGAAATGTGGCAACTCTTGGAGCTATCATATCAAGGAACGGAAGATATTAAAGAAACTAAGATTGGTCTCTTTATCACTAAGTATGAACTTTTTCGTATGGAGCCCGATGAAGCCTTGAATGCTATGCATCAAAGATTTTCTAACATTGTTAACACTTTGAAAACTCTTGGTCAAGAATACACCAACAAGGAACAATGCCGAAAAATCTTATTTGCTCTTCCAAGGAAATACAAGACAAAGATCAACTCTATAAGGGATACTAAAGATCTTTCAAAAATGACGGTTCATGAACTCATTTGCAACCTCATGACGGAAGAGCTTGTGCTTGAAGAAGAAAAGATAAGAGATGATGAGGAGAAAAAGATTAAGAAATCTATTGCTTTCCATGCCATGAGTACCAAGTTGAAAGAACGAAAAGAAAGGAAGGAAAGTGAAGAAGAAAATTCACATGAAGAAGAAACTAGTGAAGATGAAGGAGTAGCTATGTTGGCAAGAGATATGAAAAAATTCATGAGATACAAACGCTTTGCCAAGAAAGGAAGTTCTTCCTCACCTTACAAGAAGAATGATAGAGCTATCAAACAAGATGAACCCACTTGCTATCATTGCAAGAAAGTTGGTCACATCAAAACTTATTGTCCCCTTCTTCAAAAGGAGAAACCTAAGAGAGCAATGCATGCTAATATCACTTGGGATACTCAAAATTCGGAGGAAGAAGAAAGTGACAATGAAAATGTCAATCTTGTTGCTTTTATGGGAAAACTTGAGAATGATGAAGATGCTTCTTCGGATGATGATACCGGTACTACTCACTTTGCCTTTATGGCAAATCATGATGAGGTAACTCCTAAATCTAAACTCTCTTTAACTAATGATGATGCTAGTGAACAAGATATTCATGAGGCATTTGATTCTCTTTATAATGATTTTTTAAATTCTATTGAAACAAACAAAGTTTTAACAAAAGATTTAGAATTTGAGAAAAATAGAACTAAAGAGGTTTTGAAAGCTTTGGAAGATTGTCAAAATCTTTGTGATGAATGTATAGATGAAAATGAAAAACTTCATCTTATTGAGAAAAATCTTTTCGAAGAAAAAGCTTTATTAGAGAAAAAGATTATTGATCAAAACGCTATTATTTTAAAATTTACTAGTGGGCAAGAAAACTTGGATTTGATTTTAGGTTCTCAAAGAATGGCTTGTGAAAAAAGTGGTGTTGGATATGATCCATTCACTCACCAAAAACCTTTGAAAAATGTCTTTGTAAAATCAAAAATTTCAAATGCAATTCCATCCTCTTCAAAATCTTCTATCACTTGCACCTATTGTGAAAAACTTGGTCATGATGCATCTCATTGTTACTATCGTAAATTATTGGATTTGGGATCTCTTGTGCCAATTTGGAAAAGGCCTAAATGGGTCTTAAAAAGGAAATCCACTAACCCTCATGGACCCAATCCAAATTGGGTACCTAAAGCTTAAATTATTTTTTGTATGTAGGGATTGAGCATCAAGAAGCAAAATATATGGCTACTTGATAGTGGATGCTCAAGACACATGACCGGAAATCCATCATTATTTACAAATTTATATAAAACAAAAGGCGATAGAGTTACTTTTGCCGACAACACTAAGAAACGCGTTTTGGGTAAAGGTAACATTGGTAATATGAACTCTTTACTTATCTCTAATGTGTTACTTGTTGAGGGTATCTCTTTTAACTTGCTTAGTATAAGTCAACTTTGTGATGTTGGTTTTAGTGTTAAATTTGAAGCATCTAGATGTGTTGTTTTCAAAAATGATGAGTTAGATACTATGTTTATTGCAAAAAGATCGGATAATGTTTTTGTTGTTGATCTTGAGAGTCTTATGTGTAAACATATTAAATGCTTATCCGTGGTAAATGATAGTTGGCTTTGGCATAGACGTTTAGGACATGCTAGCATGGATTTAATTTCAAAATTATCTAGAAAAAATCTTGTTGTTGGTTTGCCTATTTACAAATTTGATAAAGATAAATTATGTGATGCATGTCAACTTGGTAAACAACATCGTTCATCTTTTAAATCCATTAATAAGGTCATCACCGTTAGGCCACTTCAATTATTGCATATGGACCTTTTTGGTCCCGTTGATGTCACTAGTCTAGGAGGATCTAGATATGTCTTTGTTGTTGTTGATGATTACACTAGATTCACATGGGTGATGTTCCTTGCTTTGAAAAGTGATGCCTTCAATGAATTTGCAAAACTTTGTAGAAAGGTGCAAAATGAGAAAGGTTACTCTATTACTTGCATTCGTAGTGATAATGGTAGTGAATATGTGAATTCTCCTTTTGTGCATTTTTGTGATGAATTTGGGATTGAGCATAATTTTTCGGCCGCTAGAACTCCCCAACAAAATGGGGTAGTGGAAAGGAAAAACCGAACTCTACAAGAAATGGCTAGAACAATGCTAAAAGAACATAGCTTGCCTACATACTTTTGGGGTGAAGCCGTTCACACGGCTTGTTATGTGTTAAATAGAGTTCTTATTAGACCCATTATTAAGAAAACCCCTTATGAGCTTTGGAATGGTAGACCACCAACTATTGCTTATTTTCGTGTCTTTGGGTGCAAATGTTTTATCCTAAACACTAGGGACTATTTGGGAAAATTTGATGCTAAATCGGATGAAGGTATTTTTCTTGGTTATTCCACTAAGGGAAAAGCCTATCGCATTTTCAACAAACGTACTCGTACTATTGAGGAGTCTATGCATGTTGACTTTGATGAGACTAATCCTTTTAATATCAAGAAAGTAGTAGATGTTGAATTACATGAAGATGCTCCACAAGATAAATCCTTGGAATCTCCTACTCAAGAAGTAAAGTCTCATGATGAATCTCCTAAGGAAAATGATCAAATACCAAATGAAGCTAGTACGGATTTACCAAAATGTTGGAAACATATCAAAGATCACCCAAGTGAATTAATTCTAGGTGATCCAAAAGAAGGTGTTACCACTCGCTCTCGTATTATTGCTCTATGTGCTCATCAAGCGTTCTTATCTCAAATTGAGCCCAAGAATATTAAAGAAGCATTGTTGGATGATCATTGGATTAACGCTATGCATGAAGAATTAAATCAATTTGAGCGTAGTAAAGTTTGGACATTAATGGAGAAACCAATTGGCCCTACTATCATTGGCACTAAGTGGATATTTCGCAACAAGCTAGATGACACCGGTATAATCACTAGAAATAAAGCAAGGTTAGTTGCTCAAGGATACAATCAAGAAGAAGGTATTGATTTCGATGAAACTTTTGCTCCCGTAGCTAGACTTGAATCTATTCGTATGCTACTTGCTTTTGCTTGTTATATGAATTTTAAACTTTACCAAATGGATGTCAAAAGTGCTTTTTTAAATGGTTTTATAAACGAGGAAGTTTTTGTTAAACAACCTCCGGGTTTTGAGGATCCAAAATTTCCAAATCATGTTTTTAAACTTTCAAAGGCTTTATATGGTTTAAAACAAGCACCTCGTGCTTGGTATGAACGATTAAGCAAATTTTTATTAGATGATGATTTTAAAAGAGGAAAAATTGACTCCACTTTATTTATAAAAAGGTCTTCAAAAGATATCCTTCTTGTTCAAATTTATGTGGATGATATTATATTTGGTGCTACTAATGAAAATCTTTGTGAGAATTTTTCTAAAAGCATGCATAAGGAATTTGAGATGAGCATGATGGGAGAATTAAATTACTTTCTTGGACTTCAAATCAAGCAAATGAAAGATGGTATCTTTGTCAATCAAGCCAAATACACAAAAGAATTGATCAAAAAATTTGGACTTGAAGATGCAAAGGAAATTGGAACTCCAATGAGCACATCCACAAAATTAGACAAAGATGAAGATGGTAAGGATGTTGATGAGAAACTATATCGAGGTATGATTGGTAGCTTACTTTATTTAACCGCTTCTAGACCCGATATTATGTTCCCCGTGTGTCTTTGTGCTAGATTTCAATCTTCTCCTAAAGAAACCCATCTTAGTGCCGTTAAGCGTATTTTTAGGTATTTGAAAGGAACCCTTAGTCTAGGACTTTGGTACCCAAGATTTACCTCTTTTGAGCTAATAGGTTATTCGGATGCCGATTATGCCGGTTGTAGACTTGATAGGAAGAGTACTAGTGGTAGTTGCCAATTCTTAGGTCAATCCCTTGTTCATGGTCTAGTAGAAAACAAAATAGTGTTGCTTTATCCACGGCCGAAGCCGAATATGTTGCGGCCGGAAATTGTGTGACTCAAATTCTTTGGATGAAACAAACCTTACTAGATTTTGGCCTAGAATATGATCGTGTTCCCATTCGTTGTGATAACACTAGTGCTATCAATCTTACCAAAAATCCTATTCAACACTCTAGAACGAAACACATAGAAATCCGTCATCATTTTATCCGTGATCACACTCAAAAAGGGGATATTGTACTTGAATTTGTCACCTCCGAAAATCAACTAGCCGATATCTTTACTAAACCTCTACCCCAAGATCTTTTTGAGAAAATTCGTTGTGAGATTGGCATGCAAATTCTCTAACCTAAGTATCTTGCCATTGTTGTTTAGTGCTTTTTGTGTATATTCTCTTGTTGCTAATATTTTCTTGATTTTATAGGTTCTTTGAAGCTTCTAATTGTTATCCATTTATTCCTTTGGTCCTTGTTTTTTTACTCAAAATGTGTTTTGACCCCTTAATATTTTCAAAATCGTATCATTTGTTCTTTTTGTTGTTGACAAAGGGGGAGAAATTTTAGTTAAACTTTTTCAAATGCATTTTGTGAGGGGGAGTTTTTTTAAAAACTCTAGTGATTAGGTTGAGGGGGAGTTTTTGATCAAAACTTAATCTTAGGCATCTTCAAAAGTTTATGATTTGTCAAACATCAAAAAGGGGGAGATTGTTAGCCTCACCTTGTTTTTATTCCCGTTTTAATATTCGACAAATCAACATTTCAACTAAAATTCATTTTGGTATCACTTAAGATGTTTTCCAAAACCCCTCTTTAGATTAGTTGTGTTTACTTCCTTGTATTTAGCTTGTTATTCAAAAGAGCAGCTCCGCGGTACACCGGATGAATCACGCGGTACACCGCAGAGTCACGGACCAGGATTGCGGTACATTGGATAGTCCGACCAGTATGCTCATGAAATGCACGGTACACCGGACCTAGGCGCGGTACACCGGACCAAGGCACGGACCAGGGTTGCGGTACATTGGATAGTCCGACCAGTAAGCTCAAAGTTAAGTCGAACAGCTCTGCGGTGCACCGGACCATATCCGCGGTACACCGCACAAGAGGGTTTTCTGCACTATTACAAGAGGACAAAGCTTATATCCGTTGGAGATAAAATAGATCCGTTAGAGAGAAGCCTTATGACCGTTGGACCATGTTTTCAGCTATAAAATGGAGTTCATTCAAGACACAACTCAAGCCTTCCATCTACCAATCTTAAGAGCAATTAATTCTATCATTCAAGGAGGTTTCAAAGGAGCATTCAAGTCATATTTATTGTGAAGCTAATTAGTTCTTATCTACTCATTTAGGAGTTTAGTTACAAAGCTTTTATAAGCACCCCTAAACACTTTTCCCTTTCCTCTTAGTTCTTGTAATAGATTAAGAGAGTAGTGTGAGCATAAGTTTATGCTTGGTTCCTTGTGTTGGTGATAACACAAGTGTATTTCCTTCAAAGGGTTTTTGAAGTGGTTGTAAGGGTTTGTATCTCACCCGGTTAAGAGTTACGAAGATTAGTTGAGAATCTTGCAAATCCTAAGGAGGCTTCCTTAGGTAGTGGATGTTAGGAAACCGAACCACTATACATCGTTGTGTATCGTATTCTATCTCTACACTCTTTATTTTTCCGCACTCTATATGCTTGATAAAATGCCTACTTGAATAGTTTGATATTATTGTCTATTAGGATTATCTAGTTTTGTACTATTTAGTTTGCTAATACAATAGGATTCAAATTAGCTTTTAATTTTATTTACTTGAAATAAAATTAGCCGATTAATTTCTATTGTCCTATTCAACCCCCCTTCTAGGACGCATATAGTATATCAGAATTGTAGTAAACTTTAGGTGCCTTAGTGAAATTTAATAAACGCTAGGGGTAAAAGTGCTATTTTAATGAATTTTAGGGGCCGTAGAATGAATTTTTAGTAAATTTAGAGGCCTTGGAGGCATTTTTATATAGTGCAGGTGAAAAAGTGAAATTTTAATAAACTTTATGTGCCTTAGTGACTTTTACTTAAATTATAGGGGGAAATGTGAACTTTATTAAACTTTAGGTGCCTTAGTGACATTTAATAAACTTTGGGGGTATAATTGACATTTTAATAACTTTAGGTGCCTTAATGAGATTTAATAAACTTTAGGGGTTTATAATTGACAGTTTAATAAACTTTATGGGCCTTAATGACTTTTTCATAAAATATGGGGATTGAAGTAATTCTTTATAATTGTATGATTTAAGTAGTACTTAAATTAAAAAATTTGAAATAAACCAGGGCTCTGGTTCTCAAGTGAGAGGTACAGGGTTCGAATCCCTCAAGCGGCAGAAAGTTATTAGAGTTTGGAAAGTTCTCTCAAGTGAGAGGTACATTGTTCGAATCCCGCAGGCGGCAGAAAGTTATTAAAAGTCTGGAAAGCTCTCTCAAGTGAGAGGTACATGGTTCAAATCTCGCAGGCGGAAGAAAATTATTAAAAAGTTTGGAAAGTTTCCAAGGTTCGAAATCCTCCCCAGAACATGGGCAACCTAGTTCTGATTGCCTGGAGGTATGGTTGGGGAGGCAGTCATATCTCCCGGGGGACTAGTCGGGTGTAAGCCCGGAACCCTCGTCATCAAAAAAAAATTGAAATAATAATTAGTGTTTTAATTTACTTTAGAGAATGGAAAAGAGTTGGATTAAATCAAAGAATAAGGTTACGATGGAATATATCAAGGGTTTAATACAGTTTATTGCGTTTGCGTGCAAGAAATTGGACCACGCTGATAAATATTTTGTCTGTGTACTCATTGTTATAATAATTGAAAGTTTACACCTGAAGTTGTTCAAGCTCATATATTTCAGTGGTGTATTTGGCCATCGTATGAGGTTCGGACGAAACACGGGGAAGAAGAAGTAATTCCCGTGGATCAACCAAACAAAGATAATGTAATGGGTAATGTAATTCATGATTTGGGACCCACGTTTGGAACTGGTGGGAACTCCGGTGACACCGAGATGCGTAACGAGAATGTCAATGGAAGTGTTCATGGGTCTTTCGACGCGTTGTTCAAGGAAATGTAGACAGATTCGTACCCCGGTTGTACTAAGATGAGTTCTTTGGGTTTCATAGCAAAGCTAATGCATGTGAAAGTGAAGAACAAGTCGATGAACACCTCCTTTACCAAACTTCTTCAGTTGTTGGGTCGTGTTTTGCCTGAACCTCATAACTTACCAGATTCTTATGCGGATTACAATAGAAAGTTGAAAAGTTTGGTCATGGGATACACCACGATCGGCGTGTGTTTGAATGATTGTGCGTTGTATTATAAAGAGAATGAGAATCTTGAGAAATGTCCAGTTTGTGGAGAATCAAGGTGGGACCCAAAGAAGGGGAAGAAAGTGTCGCATAAGAAGTTCCGTTATTTTCCGATTGCACCTAGGTTATAGAGAATGTATGCTTTGAGGCACACCATGAAAGATATGATTTGACACCATACCGGAAAGAAAACCGGCAAAGACGTGTTGCATCATCCCGTTGATGGTGATAGTTGGAAAACATTTGACGAAAGCAATCCCGAGTTTTCTAGTGAACCACGTAACGTACGCCTTGGTTTGGGGATCGATGTGTTTTGTCCTTTCCCCATGCAAAAAAACTCATACAGAATGTGGTCGGTTATATTGACGATCTACAACTTGTCGCCTTGGTTATGCATTAAAGAATCCACGTTTATGCTTACTCTATTGATACTGGGTCCTCGTTCACCTGGAAAGGATATGGATGTATTTCTCAGCTCGGCTATAGAGGAGTTGGAATCATTGTGGGGTACGGGGATAGTTGCATGGGATGCACATATGAAGGAGGAACTTGTAAATGAAGGTTAGTTTGTTGTTCACGACGAATGATTACCCGGCTAGATCGTACACTTCACGAAGGTCGGGTCAAGGATACTTAGCTTATCCCGAATGCATGGAGTATTGATTTTTATTTAGGATGGTACGAAAGGGCCCATGAAATCAATACCCCATACATCGAATATCTCAACTTCAAGAACATTGTTACATGGCATCTCATCTCTCTTATATATATTACGAGTAAACTGGCGTCTATGACATTTCTTAACATATTCATGACAATCCTTATGTAAAGTAGGCCAATTAAAACCGGTCTGTAGTACCTTTGCAGTTGTACGATCACCTTTGAATTGTCCACCATATGGTGAATCATGACAACTTGCAACCACTAACAAAACATCCCTCTTAGGTATGCATCTTCTCACCATCTGGTTACTACATGTTTTGTAGAGGACAGGATCCTACCAAAATAATTGCTTAGTGTGGTGACTTAATCTCTTTATTTCTTGAGAAGTGGCCCCTTGAGGGAAATTACCACTCACAATAAGATTCATGATGTATTCATACCAAGGAGTACTATCATATATGGAAAATAAGATTTCATCAGTAAACTCCTCTTTGACTAACTCTGGTCCACTATAAAACTCGGATCCTTCAAGACGCGACAAATGATCTACCACTTGATTATCACAACCCTTTCGATCTCGAATCTCTAAGTCAAACTCTTGTAACAATAATACCCATCTAATCAAACGCGTCTTTGAATTTTTCTTCTCCATAAGGTATTTGATAGCGGAATGATCGGTGTACACAAAATATTTGCTCTAAGAAGATAGGAACGGAACTTGTCAAATGCGTATACCACAGCTAGCAATTCTTTCTCCCTCACGGTATAATTAATTTGAGAACTTGTAAAGACCTTACTAGCATAATAGATGGAATGAAATACCTTATCTTTTCTCTGACCCAAAACAGCACCCGTAGCAAGATCACTAGCATCACACATAGCTTCAAATGGAATCTTCCAATCAGGATGTAATACAATAGGTGCAGAAATAAGCTTCTCCTTAATCTCTTGAAATGCCACCATGCAAGCTTCATCAAAAAGGAATTTGGCATCCTTTTCAAGTAAGTTACAGTATGGCTTAGAGATCTTAGAGAAGTCCTTGATGAAACGTCGGTTAAAACCAGCATGACCCAAAAAGCTTCTTACCCCTTTTACAGAAATAGGAGGGGGAAGAGTTTTAATTACCTTAATTTTTACACGATCAACTTCTAAACCAACACTTGAAACCTTGTGACCCAACACTATACCCTCACGAACCATAAAATGACACTTCTCCCAGTTCAAAACCAAATTAGTCTCCTTGCATCTAATCAACACCTTTTCCAGGTCCCGTAAACACTAATCATAGTTATCACCAAACACAGAAAAGTCATCCATAAATACCTCAAGGACATCATCTAGAATTTTTTGTAGATGCTCTTTATGTTCGTTAGTGCTTGGCACTTGTGGCCAGTTATATTGACTGTTTGGAACTTACCAATGTGGTTGTGCATGTAATGATCGATGCTCATGTTAACGTTATTGAGTCCAGGTCCGCCTTGTCCTAGAAAGATTTAGATGTATTCCTTTTGTCTATGATAGTTGAGTTAAATGTATTGTGGGGTCCTGGTGGTCCTAGGGTGTTATAAAATTAAGAACTGGAAATAAAGGAACCACAATACCGCAAGTGCACGGTTGTCCAAGTAATATACGATAAATCGGGTTTCGTTCTCAGGGAGGGATTACGTACAACTCTAGTATTAATCAGATAGTAGTAGTAATTGATTAACAGAAAAATAAAATAAAATTTTTTGTTTTGTTTTCTGAAATCAAAGATGCACTAAAATAAATTACTGAAATAAAATAAAGCAAGTAAATAAGATTTAAACTTAAGAAGAAAAAGAGTACTTGATCCTCGCAAGGATTTCACCTAACCTATCTAATTAATGCTTCTGTTTAAGGGTTAAACTGGTATTACTGTGCTAGTCGGGACTCTAATAACTCCTAACCCCTGTCAGGGTTGACTTAGGAGCTATCCTACGGTATTATAAACCCCGTCAGGATGATTATATCTACTTTCGAACGGTTAAGTCTCTTACCTCATTGGCTGCATGGTTAGTTAAGCCCGTTAGGGTCATAATGAATACTACGCGTCTATAATCTATGTGTGTAATTAAACCCTTCGTCAAGGTGATCACTTTTCCACTTAAGTGAATAGCCTAAGTACTAAGATCTAAGTTTGATTCATGACTTCAAAATCAGTAATTAAAACAAGATAATAGTCAACACAAAATACCTAATCTAATTTACATAATCAAATCCCAAATTCAGAAAATATAAACTAAACAGTATTGGGTTCAACCCATATAGAGATTCTCAATACTACAGAAATTAGTTCATAACAAAATTAAATACTGAAATAAAATAAAGTAAAGACATAATGCTAAATTACAGAAAAGAAATTAGATAACATAAAGGTTGGGTTGGCTGTTGTTGGAAGGATAGAATTTCTCCAACTCTAGCTTCTCCTCTGCCTTCTTGCTCTGACTTGAAAATATGAAGCCTCTGATGTAATTCTATGAAGTGTGTGTAAAAAGGAGGATAAAGGGTCTATTTATACTAGTAAATTCAGAATAGGCTTTAGGTTAAAAGCATTAGGTCAAATTATAAAAGAAACCCAAACCCTTCTTCTTCTTTAATTCCCGTAACTGGTGTACAACCCTTAGTAAAAAGACTGTAAATTTTGCATATCAACTCCAAATGGACTCATTCCAGTTGCTAAATCTTCCTAACTCAATAATGAATAAGACCTATTTCATGGCCCAAAGGCTAGATCCGCTCCTAAGTAGCCCAAAAACAGAAATTAGTAACAGACTTCTAGATTTGCAACTCCTCTAGTCAATTCTTCGGAAATTCTTTTCTTGCCTTTAGCTCCTCAACTTGATCTAAGACTTTAATTCTAACTTCTTCTCCTTGTATTGGTCCTCGATGAACCTAAGAAATTTATACTAAAAACAAATAAATTAACACACAAAAGCTCTAAAAATGCAAATAGTCTAATTCCAAGGGGAGAATGTGTAATATGACAAAATAAGCATAAAAGTCTATCAAATAAGTCAAATATTCACCTAAAAATGATGTCTCCTAAGGGATAATATTTAGAACAAATAGGGAGACATCAAGTCCATGTATCCCTACTTATGATTCACATAAGCATGAAGTATTTGTGTTACGTGGTTACGTAGTTTATGCAGTTAATGATTATCCAGTGAGATCCTTCTCATAGGTTTGGTCAGTTCAAGGTTACAGGGCATGTCCAAAGTGCATGTATTATACGCCTCCTATTCGAGTTAAAAAAGGAATCACGTATTTTGATCTCATACAATGGTTACCACTTTCACATCCATTTTAAAAAAATTGATTTTGTATCCAAAAAGCGAGTATAGATCTCATCCTAGGAAGTATAGTCCCGCCAGTATCCAAACACAACTCGACAGTTAGACCTTTGTCTTTCTTAGAAAATACAAGGATTTTGGTGGCAAGGTAATCAGGGGAATAAATATTCAACAGTTTATGTAAAAAAATAGAGCATATTCTACGAGTTACCTTATTAGTCAAAAAACTTATTAAAACACAATATCGATGTCATGCATTGTGAGTAAATTGTATGTGATAGATTACTTGCTACAATAGTAGGGATTGGCGGCTAAGTTAATAAAAAACCTGAAAGTGAGACTAGATTTTAGGGATTACGCCATTCGAGAGAAATTTTGGTTGTCTACGGATGCAAGGACTTGGGTGATGCAACCACAAACAAAGTATGAGATCAACCCAGCTAAGCGGTAGGTTGTTCTTGTATGGTTGATGGCCCAAAAGTTTCTAGATGGTCTTGCATCGAGTTTGAGAAATAATATTGTGATTAATTCAAGGAAGATCGTCGAAATGGCATCCCACGATTATCATATTATGATGTAGTTCTTGTTTTTTGCTAGTGTGTCGGGATTGCTTGAGCAAAAATGCGGTTAATGATGTCATCATGGGTTTGTGTAATGTTTTTTGTATGTTTTTTAAACGAAATTTGAGTATTAATGAATTGGGAAAGAGGGAAAATATTGTTATTATTCATATGTGCCGGCTTGTGACGATATTCCCACCAACTTTTTTTGATTTCATGATTCATCTAGTCGTTCACTTGTACGATGAAGCATGACTTGGTAGACCAGTACAAATGCATTGGATGTACCCATTCGAGCGTTATTTGAAGAATTTAAAGGAGTATATATGTAATGTGGCAAGGCCAGAAGAATCAATAGTCATGGGTTATGTTGTGGAGGAGACTTTGACTTTCATATTATGTTATCTCAGAGTGAAAACCCCCAAGTTTAACGATCCTGGCAGATATGCAGATGCATTTCCAAAACTAAGAGAGATATCGATTTTCGAAAGTCAATCTCATTCGATCATTAACAGATGTTAGTTTATCTTCCCCAAATTGAACAAGACATACTTGTTTTGTGCATTCTATGATCTTGGGATAAGATTCAAGTTTATATAGAGTACATTCTTTATTATCCATATTTATTCTTACTTTATTATTCTTATCAATCTTGTAACAAAAAATTTATGCTTCCGGGAACACAAGTCGATGATGGTTGTATATGGTCATGCAGATGAGAAAAAGCTCAGCGAAGTAGATTTTACGACTGGTTTTGGATAAGGTAAAATATATTTTTAAATCAAAGCATTAATCAGGATAAGGTAACTAACTAATTTTTCCATTATTAAGTGTTGTACACGAAGGAAGCACGTGATCCAGTTGTAACAAAATAGTTCCATTATGTGGCTAACTATACCAACCATACAGTGTGGAAATGTGATTTGGTGGTCATAAATGGGGGTGAAGTGGGACTCGCGTGAGAAAGGTGAAAAATATGTCACCATAGATTACGAGGTTTGTTGTTTTTCTAAAGACGTTGATTGGTATGGTGAAATGGTTAATATTCTCAAGGTGGATTTCTTAAAAAAATGTTAGGTAATGGTCTTCGAGTGCAAATGGTAAAACACATGGAAAGGAAGAATACAAAGAAAATACGGTGTGACCGGAATCGACACTAGTTCATATTGGTACATATATGAACCATATATTCTAGGGATTGGTGATCTAGTACACACTAAGAGATTGTGATGTCGTGTGTGGAAAGTTGTTTAGGAAGTGGGCGATCATCAAGGTTGGAGTGCAGATGTTTGTGGTGTTGTGTTAATGATTGATACCCTAAGCCGATAGCTATTGTGAATGAAACCATAGAGATAGATGGATGAAGTATGAGTAACGGATAATACACCAACATTGACCAAGAAAGATTAGAGCGCGGTCCAACTATTTTAGATGGTGAAGAAGAGTCGAATGATACTTGGGATGAGTACGCAAATGAGGTTGATATCCTTTAGTCGATGCATATAGTTAGTGATTATGAAATTATTTTCCTTGTGAGGAAAGGATACGAGACAAACTAGTAGTAAAAGTTGATTGTTATCATTTTATATATTAAAGAAAACTTATATGTGTTGATTATTTACTATTGGTGGTTTTGGTTGCATATTCCAGGTTAAATATATTTTTGGTGTAATTTGGGTTTAGCGAGTGTGATAATAAAGAACTATAATGAATAAATTAATAAATAAAATAATTATACGCCTCTAGCGACCACCCATTTGCTGCAAAAGGTATAGAAGTACTAGCGACCACTTTTTCATCACGAGAGGTATATAATTACTAGTGACTGTTATGTGGTATATGTACTAACAACCACTTAGTGGTAGAAAATGTTGTCTGAAGTGTGATATAAAATCTCCACTAAGAAAGTCGTGTCCAGCAAGTATACGTGTTACCAAGTGATCAAATATGTAAGTAAAATTGTCTCCACATGGATTAGATTATAATTTTTATAACTTAGTTTTAGATCTAATTATTCGCTAGTAAAAACAAAGATAGAAAGTAAATATATTTATTTGGTTTTTCAAATTAAGCACTATTGAGACTGAAATTAAGCTAATTTAATCAAGTAATTAAGCTAAAAGAGTTGTAAAGTTAAGGAGAGGGTAACTCGATAATTGTTAATAATCCTCACTAGACACGGTTTAAGCTTTTCCTGTTTTAAGGGATAATTTGGTATATAAACATTAACCGGGATTCAACTATCCTGCTTAATTTCTTTTGAGTAGATAAGGGGTTACCTTGGGTACTCTAAAGACATCTCTGATGTGACATTACCAAGTATTAGGACAAATGAAATCTAACCATGTTGATATTTGATTAGTCAAGACCTCTTGTTTCACTACCACACATCAAACAAATATAAACTATTCTCTACAACCTAATTCACCTATCGGATAGTCAAGTTACTAAACTACCATATGTATTGGCCAATGGAATAGGTTCACATAATTAAGAAGATTATATTTAACGAACAATACCATAAATTCATTTAACATAAAAATCCCAAATTAATAGAAAAACATATAAAATAATTATCTAGGGTTCAGATCCTCACAATTCCCAAGTTATGAAAAATTAGTTCATACTAAAATAAATAAATACAAGAATAAAATACATAATTTAGAGTTCAAAAGAAGAAAATCACAAAAAATGTTATTTCTCGTACTCTTCTTGTTTCTCTCTTACTCCACAAGCTACTGAAAGTTTAAGTCTAACAAATGGTGTTTAAAAATATAAAAAATATACTAATATATACTAATAAATTTGGAGGCTTAAGTCTTGGATCCAAAAAGTAGGTCAAAAGTGGTATGTGGGCTTCTTTGTTAAATCTGGGATGCTTAAACACTCTTACAAAAGCGTTCATAATTTTTTTGTCTTAGCCTAGAAATTTGTCTATGTTTCTTCCTAGGTGTTCTAGACTCAAAAGTATATCTTTTGAGATAAAAATAATGGTCAAATTTGTTACCAATTATATTTTATGATCGTTGAAAGTTGACTATTCAGTTTTCTCAGATACAGTGCTTTGGTCTACTAGTATTTATGACTTCTTGTCTCAGTCTTGTTTTCACTCATCTCGGGAGTTTACTTAGCATATTGACTCTTTAGCTTGGCCTTTTACTACTTGTATCATCCATAATCTAGGGGTTACAATTGCTCTAAAACACGAATAATCTCGTATAATAGCTAATAATTTAATATATGCTAAATAAAAGGGTAAGTATCATCTTTTCAGTTATAAACAATCCATATCTCATGAGTATTAAAATGTATCGAAAACGAGGAGACATCAGCAAAAAGGTATGTAACATCTAGCGACCACATAGTGGTAGCTAAAAGTCGTTAACTTTGACGAGAACTACAGTGGTCGCTAAAGATGGGAACTTTGGAGATTTTAATGGTGGATTCTCGAAAAAAAAGTATCTCTAAAGACGAGACACTTGCGACCAACCTTTAGCAACCACTTTTACGACCACTAACGACCACCTCGATGGTCGTTAATAGTAAATCCTCCTGCAGCAGTGTAATGTAATGTAATATATATATATTAGTTCAATAAATTAAAAAAAGGACAAAAATTAAAATATGCGGAAGTTTTAATGATATATTGTTTCAACAACTTTTATTTGGTTCCCGTCCAAAAAAAAAAAACGTTTATTTGGTTAATTTCACATCTTTGTCACAATGTACATTTAAATATATTTTGTAATGCATGGACCACATTTGATTTATACATATATGTATATGTATGTATGTTTATTGTTTTATTGAAGCATATGGTTGAATATTATGATTATTGACCCAAAAAAAAAAGGATATTATGATTGTGAAAGGCTGAAAGCCTCTTAATTTTAGGAAACAGCGGTAGAATACACGTGTAATCTAGATATCAGTCCTCATCGCCAAATTCATGAGAATAAAGGAAAAGACACCGAATATTGAGGGTGAACGTGCTTATCATTTTGTAGGGATTCTTCTATTTCCGAAAACATACTTAATAAGTAAATATCTATGTTGCTCCTTATACTTTGCCTGAATTAATATTTTTTTTCCAAATACTTTGCCTGAATTACTAGGTTACTCTTTTGATGGTATAAAAGTATAAATTTATTGTTAATTTTTTATTTATTTTTATTTTACGACTTGTTATCTCTGATTACGAATTTCGTCTTTTTTTTGAGATTATTACCCAAAGGATTTTGAAAAGACCACCTCGTGACTTAACAAGACCGGCTCTATAGTCTCTTCTTACTAAAGGCCACAACAAAAAATTAACACTACAGTTCAAATTTCCAATTACTATCTTACCTCCTTTTGTATTTTATTATCTTATATATACTACATTTTATAAAAGAAATAAAAATTAAAACACTTTCTCTCCTATATCCTCTCTTTCTCTCTCTTAATCTCTTTTTTTTCTTCCCTGTGAATCCTATTAACAAAAAGAGAAAAACCCTAGATTGCAATGTTTGAGATCTGAAGACTCCAAAAAGAAGAGAGCTCATGAGCTACCATGGAAGATGTGACCTTCAAGCTCCTGATATTATTAACAAAAAGAGAAACCGTAGAAGGCGTATTCATTTTTCTAGCTATATGATATTATTAACTCATTTAAATTAAAGTTACAAGTGAATTAGGTTTTTATCTAAGTTGGATCCAAAGGCGGAGCTAGGAGTTGTTGTTAGGGGACCAAAATGATGTAAGGTTAGAAAAGACTGATGATAACATGATTACAATCGAATGGAATTGTGACTGTGAGGCCACATTGATTTATTTATTATCAAAAAACAAATGGAAAAGATGGTACAAAAACTCTTGCAAACCAGACTAATACGACTGAGTAATAGTCTATTCTAATCCCTAACTTTTGTTGGTAAAAAATGAAGATAAAGTTTAGCGTTTTTGTGTTGATAATCGAACTCTTAAAAACTAACTATAAATGATAAATATCGTATTCCAGTAATAGATGAATTATTGGATGAGTTTCATGGAACACAATTCTATTCCGATTGGTTTTGATATCATCAAATTCTAGTATATGAAAATGACATTACTAAAACACTATTTAGAACGCATAAAGGTCATTATGAGTTTCTAGTGATGCTATTTGATCTAACTAATGCACCGGCAACCTTTTAATGTCTCATACGTGATCTATCATGTCCTTATCTAATAAGATTTATTTTTCACCTCTGCATCGCATATTCCACACTCTTGAGACTCCAATAAAACCTATTTATTTAAGTTGTGAGTCGTGGGTATCTATCTTTTGCGAGCCTCCAAAGAAACACCCAAATTTTTTTAAGAACACTTTAGCTTCCAAATCAAGGGGTAAAACGTCATGAAAAACTTAGTACATAGGGTAAAATGTCACGAAAATTCACCTATGTGACCAACTAACGGAAATTTTGGACGTTTCCATTAACAGGGGCAACGAGTCATGAAAACAAATACTGGAGGGGTAACCAGTACAATTTTGGACATTTGGGGGTAAGTTGTCAATCGACCCATAGTATATGGGGTATTGGATGTATTTATGCTAGTCTTTATTATTCCAATTCTGATGGTAACAAAGTGCATAAAACATGCAACCCTATATAGTTGTAACATTTATCCAAATGTATCCCAGAATCACGAACACCTACCACCCCAAACTCAAGTTCAAGAAACTAGTTGTTTGGATTTGTGACCCGAAAATGGGTCATATGTTAAAGTCCTACACACTAAGGGGTATCATCGTATAATAAAGGCTAACAAATAACAAGTCTTAAAATAAAGGCTTAGAGGGGCTAGGAAGGATAACTAGCTTCATTTAGTCATAAAGTTAAAGGGAACTAGTGGCTAACAAAGAACTGGCGTATTCATTTTCCTAGCTATATGATATTATTAACTCATTTAAATTAAAGTTACGAGTAAAGTAGGTTTTTAGCTAAGTTGGATCCAGAGGCGGAGCCAGGAATTGTTATCAGGGGACCAAAATGATGTAAGGTTAGAAAAGACTGATGATAACATGATTACAATCAAATGTTGGAATTGTGACTGTGAGGTCATAATGTTATATTTATTATCAAAAATAAATGGAAAAGATGGTACACGGACTCTTGCAAACCAGGCTAATACGACTGAGTATTAGTCTATTCTCATCCCCAACTTTTGTTGGTAAAAAAGAAAGATAAAGCATAGCGTTTTTGTGTTAATAATCGAACTCTTAAAAACTAACTGTAAATGATAAATATCGTATTTCAATAATAGATGGATTATTGGATGAGTTTCATGGAACACAATTCTATTCCGATTGGTTTAGGTATCATCAAATTCTAGTATATGAAAATGACATTACTAAAACACTATTTAGAACACATAAAGGTCATTATGAGTTTCTAGTGATGCTATTTGATCTAACTAATGCACCTAAACTTTTAATGTCTCATAAGTGATCTATTACGTCCTTATTTCATAAGATTTATTTTTCACCTCCGCAGCGCATATTCCACACTCTTGAGACTCCAATAAACCCTGTTTATGTAAGTTGTAAGTCATGGGTAATCTATCTTTTGCGAGCCTCCAAAGAAACACCCGGATTTTTTTAGAACACTTTAGCTTCCAAATCAAGGGGTAAAATATCACGAAAAACTTAGTAAAATATCACGAAAATTCGCCTACATGACTAACTACCGGCGATTTTGGACGGTTTCGATTAACAAGGGTAACGAGTCACAAAAACAAATACTGGAGGGGTAACCTATACAATTTTGAACAGTGGGAGTAAGTTGTCAATCGGCCCATAGTACATGGGGTATTGGATGTATTTACTCTATTCTTTATTATTCCAATTCTGATGGTAACAAAGTGCATAAAACATGTAGCACTATATAGTTGTAACGTTCATCCAAATGTATTCCAGAATCACGAACACCTACCACAAACTTAAGTTCAAGAAACTAGTTGTTAGTATCTGTAACCCGAAATGGGTCATATGGTAAAGTTCTACACACTAAGGGGTGTCGTCTTATAACAAAGGCTAACAAATAACAAGTCTTATAATAAAGGCCCAGAGGGGCTAGGTAGGATAACCAGCTTCATTTAGTCATAAAGTTAAACACTACTGGAAATGCGGTGTTTACCCACGAGAAATTAGCGACGACCCGTAATTCGTCGTTAAACTGACTAAGTTAGCGACGACAGAAAATTAGCGACAATAATTTACCGTGTCGCTAATTAGCGACAACAAATTTGTCGCTATATTTTAGTTTTTCGTCACTAATTGTTTTTTATTTCTTATTGAATTTTTTTTTCTTGACGAACTACCGTCGCTATTTTAGCGACTATGTCTGTCGTCGCTATTTTGAAGATTAGCGACGACTAAAGTAGTTTACCCACGACCCGTATTGTCGTCGCTAAACGTCGATCCTATTTAATGGCTACAGCAGGTTTTTTAACCCACATAACACACAAAACACCCAAAATAATCCTCCGATTTTCTCCCAAAAAATCAACAAAATTCCATTTTTTTTTTTTGCAATTCCTTCTCCACTTCATCTTGCATCATTCTTGGTTCAATAATCAAAGTGGGGCTCCATTAATATCATCTTTCATCAAACAATTTAAGGTAATAATTGCATGAAATTCAATTTTTTTTTTTGAATGCTAATTGTGTTTCATTCTTTCTATATGCTTTGATTAGGTGAATTAATACAACTTTCTTGGTAGGAAATTAACATCACTCTTCAATTTATCCATCCAATTCAAGGTATTTCCATTAAATTTCATGTTTTTTAAGCTTTGTATTTAATTGATTATATTAGCAAGTTGATATACCATATGATTAGGTTAATGAATTAAATATTTGTTGGTTGATTATGCATGTGTTGTGTGAATTTATATTTTGTGCTCATATATTTTTACTTGTTTATTTAATTATTTGTTTTTTTTATATATTCATTCATTAATTTAATGGTTTGTAATATTTATTCATTTAATGGTTTGTAATTTTTATTCATTCAATGGTTTGTAATATTTATTCATTCAATGAGTTTGTAATTTTTTTTATTTTGTTTATTGTGTTGTAATTTTTATTCATTTTATTCATTAGGTTGTAATAATTATGTATTTTTATTTTTTTTTTATTAATGTAGTCGCATAGTTTACTCAAATTGTTGTTAAGTGATGGCATCGAGTTCGGGCATGAGTATCGATAAGAGTTGGATCGAATCGACGAATGTGTTAGATGCTGAATATATTTTTGGGGTTTATAAATTTATCGATTTTGCTAAGAAAAGTAGAGGTTATACCGGTTACTTGTCTTGTCCGTGTAAGAAGTGTAATAATTTTTGCCGATTAAAAACCAATGATGTTATGGCCCACCTTCTAAGAGAGGGGTTTAACCATGATTATAAGGTTTGGACAAAACACGGTGAGGAAGAGATACAAACACATACACCCCCTGCAAGTAAAGATCCAGTTATAGTAAATGAAATCCAGCATGTTTATGACGATGTGAGACAGAGTTACGATGTTGGTGGACATCCGGGAGACACCGAGATGAGAGATGCACATATTCCAAGTCGAAGCAGTTTTGACACGTTGTTCGAAGAACTGGAGACAGAATTATTTCCTGGTTGTGAATCGATGGGTTCGTTGAATTTTATTGCCAAGCTAATGCACGTAAAAGTAAAGAACAAATGGACTAACACCTCATTCACCGAGCTACTGGAGTTGTTGGGTCGTATTTTGCCTAAACCTCACAATTTGCCCGAATCTTATGAAGCATGCAACAAGAAGTTGAAAAGTTTGGGTATGGGGTATGTTACCATCGACGTTTGTTTGAACGATTGTGTTATTTATTACAAAGAAAACAAAGACCTTGATAAGTGTCCAGTTTGTAACGAGTCTAGATGGGACCCAAAGAAGGGTATCAAAGTACCGCATAAGAAGCTTCGATATTTTCCGATTGCTCCTAGATTACAGCGACTATTCGCTTCAAAGCACACCGCTGAAGACATGATTTGGCACCATACCGGTAACAGTGCAGATCCGGATGTGTTGCGTCATCCGGTTGATGGTGATAGTTGGAAGAGATTTGCAGCGCTACACCCTGAGTTTGCTAGTGAACCTCGTAACGTATATCTGGGTCTTGGAATCGATGGGTTTTGTCCTTTCTCTATGCAAAACAACTCGTATAGCATGTGGCCAGTCATATTAACCGTATATAACTTGCCCCCGTGGGTATGCATGAAGGAAACCACATTCCAGCTTTGTTTGTTGATTCCGGGACCCCGTTCACCCGGTAAGGACATGGATGTCTTTCTTCGTCCTGTTATAGATGAGTTGGAAGAGTTGTGGGATAAAGGGATCGTTACGTATGATGCCCACAAGAAAGAAGAGTTTACGATGAAGGTTTGTTTGTTGTCTACCACTAATGATTTCCCCGCTAGGTCATACACTTCGGGATGGTCGGGTCAAGGTTACAAAGCTTGTCCGGAATGCATGGATCATACCCCATCATTGAGTGTGAACAAAGGGATTGTTTACTTTGACCATAGACGTTGGTTACCTGCCAGACATCCATTTAGAAGCGAATGTGTTTTGTACAAGAAACCCGAAGATAGGCGCCCACCGAAGAAATATAATCCTGCAAGTATTCAGACACAGTTAGATGGGCTTCCCATTGTGTTTCCCGGTAAACACAAGGATTTTGGGGGAAAGATCGTGAAGCAAGATGTTAATCGACGATTCAATTGGAAGAAAAAGAGTATTTTCTATCGTTTACCTTATTGGTCTGAAAACTTGTTGAAACATAACATTGACGTTATGCATTGCGAGAAAAACGTGTGTGATGCTCTTCTCGGTACAGTTATAGGTCTTGATGGGAAAGTGAACAAAGATAACGTGAAGGCGAGATTGGATCTTGAGGAAATGAAGATTAGAAAAGAATTGTGGTTGACTGAGAGAAATGGTAAAAAAATATTGAAACGGGGAAAGTACACTCTAACACCGGAAAAGCGGACTATTTTTCTTGACTGGATGAAGGCACAGAAGTTTCCCGACGGTTTTGCATCTAGTATGAGAAACAATGTTCAAAGTGATACGGGTAAGATTATCGGTATGAAATCTCACGATTGTCATGTGATGATGCAATATCTTTTCGTGGCTAGTCTCCCTGGGCTTATTGAAGACAAAGGGATTAGTGATGTGTTCATTGGGTTAGCGAACGTGTTTAGAGTCGTTTGTAATAAAAATCTAAGCAGGAAACGTGCTTCGTTATGATTCATGTGTTGTGAACGGTGTCAAGTGGGTAACTAAGTCCAAAGGAGAGAAAAGAGTGACGCAGGATTACGGAGTGTGTACCATTTACAATGAAGAACCCTATTACGGGGAATTAATCAAAATCTTGGAGGTAATGTACACTGGAGGGTGCTCGGTTGTGTTATTTGTCTGTAAGTGGTATAAAAAGTCTGAATCGAGGCCAGAACATGGGGTAACCTTTATCAACACAACAAACTTTGAGTGGGCCGACGAACCATACATTTTAGCATCGCAAGCCAAGAAAGTGTTTTACATCGACGAGATTAGTTCAAAGAAATCAATGAAAGGGTGGAAAGCCGTTTGGGAAATAAACGATCGACACGGATGGAGTCCTGAGTTATGGGGTTCGGAAAAACTCCTTACTGGAAATGAGAGCATCAACATACCGTTGGATAGCACGGGGAACGAGAACATCAGCATACCATTGGCATCCACCGAGGAGATCGAGATTGATCCGGCTCATTTTTTTATTGATTTGTCTTTTGATACGGTTATTGATGAAAATGAGGAAATTCATGATGACACCTTGGATGAATACGGTGATGAAGAAGCACCTATAGAGGTTGATAGCGATGATGAACCCATAGTTATTAGAGGATATCATACTGATTAGGTTTTTCTTCTTTTGGTTTATTTGTAATAACACATTTTGTGGATTCTAAACACTCAACTTTGACTCTAAACACTCAACTTTGACTCTAAACACTTAACTTTGACCATAAACACTTAACTTTGACTCTAAACACTTAACTTTGACTCTAAACACCTAACTTTGACTCTAAACACTTAACTTTGACCATAAACACTTAACTTTGACCATAAACACTCAACTTTGACTCTAAACACTCAACTTTGACTCTAAACACTTAACTTTGACCATAAACACTTAACTTTGACCATAAACACTTAACTTTGACTCTAAACACCTAACTTTGACCATAAACACCTAACTTTGACTCTAAACACTTAACTTTGAATCTAAACACTTAACTTTGACTCTAAACACTCAACTTTGACTCTAAACACTTAACTTTGACCATAAACACTTAACTTTGACTCTAAACACCTAACTTTGACCATAAACACCTAACTTTGACTCTAAACACTTAACTTTGACTCTAAACACTTAACTTTGACTCTAAACACTCAACTTTGACTCTAAACACTTAACTTTGACCATAAACACTTAACTTTGACTCTAGACACTTAACTTTGACTCTAAACACTTAACTTTGACTCTAAACACTTAACTTTGACTCTAAACACCTAACTTTGACCATAAACACTTAACTTTGACAATAAACACTTAACTTTGACTCTAAACACCTAACTTTGACCATAAACACCTAACTTTGACTCTAAACACTTAACTTTGACTCTAAACACTTAACTTTGACTCTAAACACTCAACTTTGACTATAAACACTTAACTTTGACCATAAACACTTAACTTTGACTCTAAACACCTAACTTTGACCATAAACACCTAACTTTGACTCTAAACACTTAACTTTGACTCTAAACACTTAACTTTGACTCTAAACACTCAACTTTGACTCTAAACACTTAACTTTGACCATAAACACTTAACTTTGACTCTAAACACCTAACTATGCAAGAAAGGGTAAGATGCGTAAACCATTTTAAAAAAAAAAAAAATTGCGACGACATTCAACCACATAGCGACGACATTCAACATTTGAATGTTGTCGCTAATTATTCGCGACGACATTCAAAGGGTTTGTCATCGCTAATAAATAATTAAAAATTCTATTGGTCATCAAGGGCGGTCAACTTTCCCGCCCACTAAAATTAGCGACGACAATCCAAAATTTCGCGACAACAGGTCGTCGCTAAGCTAAGACACGCAAGGGGCGTGTGTACGTGGGGCGCCACGTGTATCAAATTCGCGACAAAATCCCCAAGATTAGCGACGACCCGTGTCGTCGCTAATCAATTTTTCTATAAAACCCTAAACCGAGCTCATTTCTGCCAAACACAAACACCCAAAAAACTCCCAAAAGCTCCATATCCGCCATAGCCAAGCTATTCCGAGGTGAAACAACACCTAATCCAACGTCCAGGTAATGATTCTACTCCAAATACACATTCTAATCTCACCTTTTTTGATTTTTTTTTTAATTTCTAATATTTTCTCTTGTGTTTTTTTTTGTATGATTCCTTCTTCTTGGCATGGATTCATGGACGAAATCTACACCATTTCTACGTAACAGGTTCCAATTTCCGGATCAAACTTGCAATTTTTTTATTTTTAATTTTTTTTTTCTTGTAAAAATTCATGAATGTTTTTAGTTGTTTGATGAAATCCGAGAATTATGTGTATGTTTCTGGGTTGTTTGGTAATTTTTTGGTGTTAAATAACAACATGTAATTGGAATTTGATAAAAATTAGGGTTTTGGTATGATATTTGTAATTTTAATGTAATAGTTGGTGTGTTATTGATCTTTGATTGTGTTTTAAGATATAGGGACCTATTTGCAATATGTTTGATTTGTATGTTTAAGGTCTAAAATGCAGTTTTGTATGATTAAGGACTAAAATGCAATTTTATAAAAAAAAGGACTAAAATGCAATTTTATAAAAAAATGGACTTATTTTAGAAAATTAGGAATTATTCGCATTTTTTAAAAAAGTTGGATATAAATGGAAATTTTAAAAAAAATATGGACTTATTTGAAAATTTTAAAAAATTTGGACTTATTTGCAAATTTTAAAAAAATTGGACTTATTTGGAAATTTTAAAAAATTTGGACTTATTTGGAAATTTAAAAAAAATTTGGACTTATTTGCAAATTTTTAAAAAATTTAGGACTTAAATGCAATTTTAAAAAAATTTAGGACTTAAATGCAATTTTATGAAATTTTATAGATGGCTGCTGTCATGGGTAGGAGTCACGGTGGAGATGGGAGGGGTAACGATCCCCCGAGGGGTCCACCACGTTCGAATGCTGATTGTAACCAACCATCGGGTAATAAAAAATTCAATTAATGTTTATTTATCACTTAAAAAAATATGTAGTTACTAAATATTTTTCACTAAAACAGGTGAACGTAAAAGAAGGAGACCGAAAGCTGCCACCTCTATCCGGACAGCTCAGGAGACCCTGAAGAGAGTCGGCTGGCCCATTCCAGTTGACTTTTCTGTCATAGACGGCACCTGGAACTTCGTCGGCCCATATAGCAAACACGTGGGTCAGGTGGCTGGTAATGTTGTTCGAGATGCTGTTCCCCCTTGCTACAAAGAATGGAAAGAGGTCCCCGACCATAACAAAGGGGTAGTTTTGCAGCGACTTCATCAATTTTTTGATTTAGAGGAGTGGAGGAGGCGAGGCGATTGGGAAGAGATCACTAAGAGATTGACTACGATGACATCTGGAGCCTACAGGCGATACAAGTCGGATTTGAAGAACGACTATTACTACACGGGTGAAAATCCACCAGATGTTGACCCGGTGATTTGGGAGGCGACGAAGAAGATGTTTGATGACTTGGCGAAACAGGTAGAAAAAAATAATTTATTAATTATTTTATACATTTTTTTTAATTACTTTTATAACTACTTCTTTTTTATTTGTAACAGAGTCAGGCTGATATAAACAAGAAGAATCGAGAGCAGCAGACAGTTCCGAGCAAGGCGGGGTCAAGGAACTGGTCACAGACCCGGGAGGTGATTATTGAGGTATAAGTTTTAAAAATTAAAATATAATTTAGTATTTAATTTAATTTAATTGTTAGCTAATTAAAATTTGTTACTGTATACTGTCCAGGGGAAGCTGAAGACGGTGACGAAAAAGCCGTTGACTTTTACAGATGACGAGACCCAGGAGGAGATGGAGCTTCCTCCTTTAAGCGGCTATTTCGACCACCTCTCCTATGATGCTGCTACAGATAGCTGGCGTGACGAGCGTTTGGAGAAAGCTAGTGTAAGTTTTTTTAAAAAAAATTGATTTAAATTAATTTATTATTTTAAATTTATTTTTTTATTAATCTAATTTATTTTTAAATTGAAATCTAATTACAGGGTGTTCTCCGGGAGAAGATGAAGAAGAAGGTTGTGCAGGCCGGAGCGGAGGGTACTGAAGTTAGCATCCAGGAGCAGATGGATGCCATGCTCGAGACAATAATGGAGGTCCTACACCCACCCAAGACTAAATACTGGGTGCCTACCATTGGTCCGGTCCGGAAACGATCCAGGACTCCTACACAGCCGGACAGGGAGAACGATGAGCTGCTTAAGGCGGTTCTGGATGGGATGAACGAGCTTCGCGCGGCTCAAAATCTTCCACCTATACCGGATCCATCCTCCGCATCACCCGGGCCCACAACTTCTTCTAGTCGGCCGAGTCAACCCCCGAGCATGGCAGAGACTCTCTTCGAGGCATTAAACGGGATGAGAATCGCCAATGGAATGCAGCCGATCAGCAAACCAGGGCCCACTAGACGAGATGAAGAGAGAGAAGATGAGGAGAGAAGAGGAGATGGAGAAGATCGTGGTGACGATTGAGATTTTTATTTATTTATTTGGTTGTTTGGTTTGTAATTTTAAGAATTTTACGTTTATTTCGTATGTTTGACTTGCATTTTGACTTTGACTACGTTTGACTTTATTTCACGTTTAGTATTTGAATCGATTTATCGTATTTTAGATGTATTTTTGGATTTTTATTTATTTATATTTTTGCATTATATTAAAAATCAAAATAATAATAAAATAGTAAAATTTAAATAATAAAGAAAAATAAAAAAGTAAAAAAAAATCAAAAAAAAAAATCAAAAAAATCAAAAAAAAACAAAAAAAAAACGAATAGCGACGACCCTTGTCGTCGCTAAACTATTAAATAAAATAAATAAATAATGATTTTCGATAAAATGTTAAAAAAAATAAAAAATAATAATAATTATTAGCAACGACATATCTGTCGCTAAACTTTGTCGCTATTTAATTAAAAAAAAAATTGAAATCGATAAAAAATTAATTAAAAACTAATTAATCAATTAGCGACGACATGTCGTCGCTAATATGTCGTAGCGAATTCGTTAAATCCGCGACGCCAATCCTCGTGGGTAAATTCCTAAGGAACCAGTCACGAAATCACAATTATTCGTCGCTAATCTCAAATTAGCGACGCCAGGATAGAGACGACAGTTTAGCGACGAAATGTCGTCGCTAAACGAAATTAGCGACGATTATGCCTGGATTCGCGACGACGCGTGTCGTCGCGAAATCAGGCGAATCCAGTAGTGAAAGAGAACAAGTGGCTAGCAAAGAACTGGCATATTCATTTTTCTAGTTATATGATATTAGTAACTCATTTAAATTAAAGTTACAAGTGAAGTAGGTTTTTAACTAAGTTGGATCCATAGGCGGAGCCAAGAATTGTTGTTAGGGGGCGAAGGGGGTTCATGACCAACGTTCCCGAAAAATTATTTTTTGACGTAATTACACTGTAAGTATATATATTATGCAAAATTGCAAAGTAGGTCCTTATATTATGCAAATATGCACTGTATGTCCCTATATTTTGATATTAATTTATTTTAATTAGTTATCCTATAATTTTTTTAATACAATATAACATATATTTTTTGTAAAAAAATAAAAAAAAAATTATATAAATAAAATAATTTAAAGTATAACAAAATAAATTCTAATAGTTAGGGGAGGCCAAATGAATATTTTCAAAAAATTGAAAGATTAGTTACTTATAAATTTTTTTCTTGGTTTCATGGAAGAGCCATTGACTCGGTTCAAACCTGCACCACCACTAGATTGGATAACCAAGGTCTGCATAGTGAGTTAATCCCAACTAGTTTATTTTTTTCATAAATAGTTATGATATTTTTTTTTTAAGTAAGGAGGTGCAATGGATCTTGCAACTTATTTGCATTGTTCACTAATCCTAGTTTTAAGAGTAACTTCTTCTTTCTCTTGTTATAAGATTAATTGCTTCATTTTTTTATTACTAAGCACTCCTGGCAACTGGCAAAAAGTTACCTGCAATATTCACCATAAATATATAGTATTGATATGTGTGGGTAACTGAGTAGTCGTTGTAGTGTCAAGAATTACCACAGTATACTAGTTGTAGTAGGCATTCAGGAAAAACAGGCATAATTATAATTAAGTAGTATTATTTGGCTGACGACAACATGGTGGCTACTAACTAGAAGCCCAGAGCATTATGCTTCCGTAAAAGACGCTGATCTGTGGGGTGTGGTGTGATGTGCTGTGATCTCACTCCTTACTAGGCAACCTACTATTTGCTTTCTCATAACTAGGGTTTTTGTTCTGTCATTTTGAGTATTTTCAATAGATAATTTAAAACTAGAATTAAAACTTAGAATGGGGATTCATGCTAGGCGTTAAGGATGTAGGTAAACCTGCTGGTTAAAAGAATTTAAAACGATGCAGCAATCTTTAATACCCAAAAGTATAGATCAAAATATTATTAATAAGGGAGGCCAAAAGCATACATAATCTACAGCCAATTTATTAATTTGCGCAGATGATATGCCAAGACGGATTCGGAAAATAAAGTCTCCGACATGTATAATAAGGGCTTCAACCTCCATGGTCCCCGATCTATATTAGAAAGGAGCCATATAATTAATACATGTAGATGGTTTCCTTATGTAAAGGTTACTCTGTGTAAAATAATGTTTTGTACTCAGGCATTATTGTAGTAATGTGGGATAAGAACATCTTTATGAGAGAGAGCATACAGGGTATAGTCCAAATTAGTACTTCCGTAATATAATTTTTTTTTTTTTCATTTTAGGACACAGTAAATGCGAACCAAAAAACCAAACTGAACCAAAATATTTGAAATAACCGAATCAAAAAAACCAAAAACCAAAATACCAAAAAAACCAAATGGTTCGGTTTTCAATTTTTCAAACATCGAACTTTTTGGTTCGGTTCGGTTTACTACAAAAAAACAGAACAAAAACTGAACCGATAAAGAAAAAAAAATAAAGAATGTGGGAATTTTTTTAGAACAATTTTGTGAGAGAAACTTTTTGTGAGAATTTATCATATGCGTGAAATTTTTGTTAGTGAGAATTTTTTATATATTACTTAACATTATATTAGTAAATATCAGTTACTTGATTGATTTTATTAATTGCGTGAATTTGGAAGTAATAGTTTTAATTATATAAATATATTTAGTATTCTAAATTAAAATAATCATTGTTAGATTATATGTTTTTATTTAATTTATATATTAATACCCCGATTATGTAATACTATTATAATTGTATTGGAATATTAGTCGCTATTGGACAATGTATTTTAAGGAATAGGTTGACAAATATTATTGGCTAAACATTCATATTCAAAGCGAACCATATTCTGAACCGAACCGAACCAATCCGAAACTAAAAACCGAATGTGTAAACAAATGCGAACCGTCCGGTTTGATTTTTAAATTATAAAAACCCGAATCATTCGGTTCGGGTCCAGTTTTGGCCAAAAATCGAGACGAACCGAACCATACTCACCCCAACTAAAAGAATGACGTTTCAAAATATTTATGGAAATATAGTAAAAATCATTCTTACCTTTACTAAAGTTTTTAAAATTTTATTTTTAATAAATATATAATATATCAAAATATTTATAATTGTTGTAAAAGTAAAAGGAAAAGTAATAAAGAAAAAAAATGGACAACTTTATTGATATAAGATTGTAGGTTACAATCCAATAATCCAATATATGGAGTTTTATTTATGAAATATTAAAAAAGTAAATTCTAATGAAACTTAGTTTTATGGGCTTGGACTATAACTATAGATAGAGATTCTTTTTTGTCCTAGGACCATGGGATTAGGAAGCACTAATTAAACGCCAAAATCAGTAATTAAGCCTAGATTGTAGATCATTTTTCGGTGATTTCTATTAAAACCTATCTCGTAAAAGAGATTTTTAAATCCTATCTGGTGGATCGTTAAAATAATAAACACATGTGTCTGGTACGCATAAGCCTCTTCACGACATTCATTCTGCACAATTATTAGTTTCATGATATATAGATTTTAATCCAAATGATCAGTTCCTCGGCATGATTGTATGTATATTGTCAATCCACGATACAATGGGGCCTCTCCCAAACCCGATACGTGAAAGCAAATCGAATACTTTCTGCAAATTGACCTCCATTTCTAGTCTAATGATCCCCATTTCTCCAGCCGTCTTGATACCTTCATGAAGACTGAGTAATTCTGCTAGCACTGCCGGATTACAAATAAATTTTATAAAAATAACCCAAACCCAGTTATCTTCTACATCACAAAGAATACCTCATGCTTCTCTAAGACAACGCGTAGGGACACAACAGCCATTTGTATTAAGTTTAAGTCCTCGATTAGGTTTGCATCACCCTATTTATTCAATGTAATGCCTTCTCAGCACCAATTTTTTAGACTGGCTATTCCATGCCCGTGTACTCAATGCTTGATGTTTCGAATATCTGATTGTGATCGCTCCATTTAAGAAAGCTCCATCGTTAAAGACTATATCATTACTTTTGCTACATATAACACCAAGTAAAGAACTAAAGAATATGTTCCATGTTATACACATAAAAAGCCATTATACCCGGCAAATGCTCGTTCCACCATTCACTTGAACTTAAAGCCCCATGATTACTTCTCCTAGTGGTGCCCACATAACCTTGCCTCTGATCATGAAAGCATATATTCCTAAATCGAATGTTGTTCCCAGCAAGTTGATTTCTGATGGCATGATCCTTACCATTCCAACAAGAGTCTTCACTCCTTATACTCCCACTAAAAGGATGTAGAAATTCATCGTGTTAGGTGATCCATAGTTGATTATGCTTATGAAGACGATGTGTTGGAGCTTTGAGGACTAGTTTTGTAAAAAATCTCATGGTGAAGCTGCAAAGCCGAGACCTGCAAAATAATAATAATCAAGATTTGCAGCTACATGATGGCCACTGATATGTTGATCAGTGTCTCGGTTGTGTATATCATTAATGTATACCTCCCAAGGTGGGTGCCTCAGCGTTGTAGCACATGGCTATTGTCCTTTATTGTCCTTATCCACGCTCCGTTATGATTCAACCTCCAGGATATTGATATTCAATTCTTAATAATATGTCTCATTACAACATTCTTGAAAAAAAAAGGGACAAAATTCAGTGGAAGAAAAAAATACAATATCATTATACTTTTCAGAGTTGCATCGTCAAAAATATTATCATAAAAACCATATAGAAAATTTTTTTGATGAAAGGAAAAAAATGAAGCGCGCATGTGTCTCCTCCTTATGTAAGTATAAAAATGATGATCTTTAAGTCGTCATCTGATCTCAATCTCCAAGATCTTAAACATTATCATAAGTGTAATCATAATTCAAAATATGAAATATACAAACACATTGGTACACATAACTGAATTTATGCAAAACACATATACATGTATATATAATGTAAAAAACAATTACATTCTATTACGGTAACAAGTATTTTACACATAGTCATATATGATTACATATCTTACTTACGAAATCTCATACAAATATATATGTTACATTACATGGAAATATTTAAGACAAACATAATAAATAACGACACTCTAATTCATAAAAATATTTTTAATATATCCCAGAAAATTTATGTATAAGCGCTTTAATCCTTTTAAGGTTTTCTATATGAATATCCATATCAAATGATACATGTTGCTAAATTTATTTACCATAAGACGTAGATAAAGTCATTTACGATATTGTTACGCAAATTTTATATATATATATCGCATATTACATTCAAATTACCATGAGTGTGTAAATCTGCCTTTTTATATTTTATATTTAAAAATATTTCTCATGTCGATGTTTTAAATGAATTTTGATTTAAGATCACCGTTTTTCATTTAATACTTCTTCTCATGATCATAAGTGAATTATTCTTTGATTCCATATATTATGTAGTGATATAACTGTATGTGATTTCTATATCTCAAATTCTCAGTAAAAAGATATCCATGTACCTGATACTGTAAAAGGAGTAATATTTCTAGTTAAATTATATACTTTATTTTATAGCATATCATGATTGAAGTATGATGTTAAATTTGTAAAGTGTCAACTTGCTCATACTGCTCAACTTTATAACATTTTGGATCACATTTTATGTGTTGTAATAGATTTTTGTTTAGAAAAATTCAATGGGAACATAAGTCTTTAAAATTGAAAATGTGACTTAGTCATTCTATGAATGTAACTTTTAAACATTTAGTTTATAATTAGTTGCGAGAATTATGATACATTTTATATATACTTTTTTCATTTTGCCCGCTTATAATGAGATTCTCTGCTTTATACACAATATTTAGAAAAAATATTTACTTTGAATTAGGAAAACCCAAGATGCATATAAATCATCAAAGATGAATGATATGTTCTATATTTATTTATGATCCATATGTGTGTATTGTGGTGGTGAACAATTTTTATCATATAACACAATAAATGATACACATATGAAATATTATTTGTCTTTCACCAATTAGGGTGTTGGTGATTTATTGTTGAACTTATTCTAATATAATGTTACAATTATATAAATTGCAGTTTTGTAAGTCAGAAAAAAATTCATAATCGATTGTCTAGCAATTCTCTACATATGAGAAAATATATATTCTGCTAGATCATACATGTCTCCCCCTGAATTTGTTAATTAACTTCAGATATTGTATAATAGGAAATTGTCTAATAATATTTTTCAAATAAATAAGTAATATCTTAAAAACTCACTTGATAATAAAATTCTATCATCGCTCTATGCTCATACATTTGTTTACTCATTGAGTTTTTATGACCAATTTCACATTAATAATTGATGTTATAATTACGTTCATATTCATGATAATAAATTTACATATACCATTAACTTCAAGAGATAGTTTGAGTCACTTGGTCACACATAAAAAATGTAATATCAACTCGAACCTCTTGACGAGGAGAACAACGTTTAAATAAAGTTGTATTTATTGTTCGATGAAATTTGCTATTCTTTAACACGTCTGGTTTGATTCTGATTGCTCGAGAGATGGTTCAACATCAACGTACTTGGACTGGTAAGTCATTAATTTGCCGTTTAGAAGGAATGCACAACCGATTCTTAAGAATCTATCTGGGAAACTTGATTTATTGTCTATACTATCCTTTTTTGCGACTGAATTGGTGGTGGATTCCTAAATCTGATGAGAAATAGAAAGTTGTCTAGTATTTCTTGCATGTTCATGTCGACTCTTGACTAGGTGAGCTTTTCCTCTTCATTGGCTTGCCAAGGGTTTTGTTTGAATAATTCAACAAGTGATCTTTTTTGGTCCCCAAAATGGCATAACATGTTTTTCATTTTTGATCATTGGAGATAAACATGAGATTGTCTAACCGGATGCCTTTATGCTGAAGGACAACTCACACTACTTGGATGAACTTTTCACCCTGATTTGTGCATTCCTTCTAAACGATGGTTTGATTTTGGGTGCACGCGATCATGGCTTCTTTTAGGCCTTTCTTGGGTTGGACGAGTTTATATCTACAATATGTGGTATTTCCTTTTATATGGATTTTTGGGCTAATTTTGAATTGGTTTCATCCATTTGTTACCTTTCTATATCTCTCACGATTTTGAGAATATGTGGCCATACTTGTATCAAGCCTTAGAAATGGTGGATAAGCTTAAAGTGGCTTGATTCTTCTTCAAGCGTGTTAAGTTGGGGTTCACTTTTCTCTTCCTGGCAGACCTTCCTTTGGCCCCTTCGACCCTCTTGGTTCTCTTACAATTTCTTGTGGAGACGTGGTTATTCACTATACGTTATATTTTTGTCCAAGATGAGTTATACATTTGTGTTAAGTATTGTATAGTTAGGATGTGTATGTGGTTTATGGCCTCAAATGAACTTTCAATATGATCCCTCCCTAAGTCTGACAGGTTTTTGGTTGGTACCATCTAATCATTTAACTATGCAAACGTTTAGAACGTGAGCCACTTCAGAATCAACTCCCCGTATATCTTGAGTGCTTTGAACATCATCTAGTTTGGAAAAACATATTTTTCTATGATTATAGTGCATCCATTTCTGGAACAACATTACAAAATCTTGATTGTATTGAAATTTATCGGTGGTGGACCAGAAATTAAAAAAATTGGTTTTTTTATGAAAAGAGCGGTAAAGGATCAAGATTTTTTTTCTACCCAAATGATCTACTCCAACCCTTGTATTTAATTTAATTATGCTAGAATAATATTGGTGGTAATAATGTGGCTAGTGGTTTCTTTTATGGTTATCAGGTCAAGCACTTCAATCATTTGGCTTCTCTTGGACACCAAATCGGTGCTTTTGATGGTATACTTGAAGGTTGGATGATGATTATCATTACCGTGATTTGTGAATGTCAACTTGTGACTACCTATAATGGTGTCCATAACAGTGTTGCTCTCGGTTCTTGATGGTTTTCATATCCTCTTAATTTCTTTCGCACCTATTCTCCCAGACGATTACAAACATTATAAAGTTTATTGAAAAGTTGATAATGGATTGTATCTCTATACTTCTTTATTTTACCATTTTCTTTTAAAATGTCATGTCTCTTACTATTTTTTCTTTTTTGACAACCTATGTAACCAATTAGGCATCAAATAATTTTGTGTTTGTTTTCTATTTATTTGATACGGATGGAAAATTGAGAAAGTGAACAAGATATTTTTTATAATTATTAATGGTTAGGATTAGTTTTAGTTATTTATTGGATGGGATTAAAAGTTATGTGGGTTCAAATAAATCAAAACCAAGGTTCAGAGAGTAAAATTGTATATCTTTCTTGTCCAAATTATTTTTCAATATCTAAATGCACAAAGATTTAAAAAGAATTCAATAACCAGATTCTTTATAAAGAAAAACAATTTAATAGGCATAAATAATGCTATTGAAAATATAAATAAATAGAGATTATTAATTTAAAAAATAAATTTAAAATATAGTTAATTTAAATTGGTCAAGTACCCAAAAAATATATTAAAATTGATATTGACCAAAAAAATTATATAAAATAATTTAGGTTAACAAATTATGTTTTTTTATTTTCTTTAGAACATTTTTAAATTCTTTGTAAAAATTTCAAAAGAGCATGTCCAGGACTGGTCAAAAAAATTTAGGTTTTCTAGAAAAATCTCATCTTAATCTTAGAATATAGAAATGAGACACGTCTTATTGGAACAAATTTTCTCTCAAAGATGATCGGACAACTCCCATCACATCACATACACAATTCACAAAAGAAAAAAATATTAATTATTACAGATTAAATTTTGATATAATTATTAAGAGTTTTAAAGATATAGTTTTTCATCTTATATTTTAACATGTCAAGACTTTGGATCAAATAAATCCCATCAAAGAGAAAAATTAATTCAATTCTTTTAGAAAATTAAAAAATTTAAAAGAAAGGGACATATAGACCATTTAATTCTTATATTTCACTATTTATTATAATAATATTTATTCAATTTCTTTTTCAAAAAAAATCTATCTTTTTTTTCGAAAAAAAATTTCCCGAATTTTTTTAATGTGTTCCATGAATACGCAGTTCTGAGATTCGTGTGTTGCAAGAATACACAAAATTAGAACAACCAAAATCAAGTTTTGTGTATCCTAGGAATACATAAATTCGAGTTTTATGTGTTCCATGAATACACAAATTTGAGTTTAACGTGTTTCATGAATACACAAATATAAGATTTGTGCATTCTAAGAATACACAAGTCTGAGATTTGTCTATTCAGGAATACACAAAATTGGAATAAACAAAATCAAGTTTTGTGTATTCTAGGAATACATAAATTCGAATTTTATGTGTTCCATGAATACACAAATTTGAGTTTTATGTATTCCATGTATACACAAATCTGAGTTTTATGTATTCCATGAATACACAAATCTGAGATTTGTGCGTTCCAAGAGTACACAAATCTGAGATTTGTGTGTTCCAACAATACACAGAATTGGAACAAACAAAATCAAGTTTTGTGTATTCTAGTAACATAAATTCGAGTTTTATGTGTTCCATGAATACACAAATTTGAGTTATATGTGTTCCATGAATACACAAATCTGAGATTTATGCGTTCCAGAAATACACAATTCTGAGTGTTGTGTATTCCACGAATACACAAAATTGGTATAAACAAAATCAAGTTTTGTGTATTCCAGAAATACATAAATTCGAGTTTTATGTGTTCCAAATATGATATTTGTGCATTCTAAGAATACACAATTTTGAGATTTGTGTGTTCCAGGAATACACAAAATTTGGAATAAACAAAATCAAGTTTTGTGTGACCTGGAACACACAAAACCCTAAAACATAAACACACAAAAATAACAGAAAAGTGTTGGACAAAAAGATAATGTATCAAGATAGTTAAAAACGAGTAAAAATAGGGTATATGCGATTAAGAAAGAGAGAAAAACAATTTTGTTAAAGAAGAGAATCCTTTAGATCGATTTTATGATTTTGTGTGTTACAGGAATACATAAATCTATATTTGTGTGTTATAGCAACACATAAACCGGAATTTCGATTTTAAAAAAATAAAAAAAATTAAAAAATTGGATGTTCTTAGTCATTAATCTGATAAATAATACTTAATTGGGGATATTATTTAAAAAAAATTGAATCTTTTTTTAGTATTATCAAAAATAAATAATATTAATTATCATTTTTAGAAAATTGCACTAATAAAGTTATACGAGGAAAGTAGTTTTTAAAAGATGGAAACCCCAACTCAAGAATCCCTTGTATTTATGCATTTAAAAATGTAGGATATGTAAATTGAAGGAACATATTCAATATGTTATGCTCCAAGAGTTATTAATATTGTTTTTAAAGGATATGTTTTTTACTGGATTCGAACCTTTACGTGCTGGTAAGACTAACCTTATCACCCTCATCCCAAAAATTAGTAAACCTACTAATATAAAACACTATAGACCTATTAGTTGTTCTAATTTTATCTATAAAATTATAGCAAGAATATTGGTCAATAGATTACAACCCTACATGAATTTACTTGTAGGAGAAAATCAAAGTGCTTTTATGCCAAATAGAGTGATTCAAGAAAATACCATGATTGCCCATGAACTCATCACTCATATTAAAAGAAAGAAAAAAACAAAAAACAAAATATGATAGCTATTAAAGCTAAAATTCAAAAAACATATGAATATGTTGAATGGAATTTTTTGCAAGATCTCATGATTAAAATGGGGTTCAATAAAGATTGGATAAGAAAACTAATGATATGTATTACTTCTGTAACATACTCAGTTATTATTAATGGTGAACCCCACCAACTTAAAAATCCAACAAGAGGCATAAGACAAGGGGATCCCCTTTCACCCTTGATCTCCTCTCTAATCTCACAAACCCTTAATGACCTTGTGAGGGATAAAAAAGAAAAAGAATTAATACAAGGAATCAAAATAGGAAACAAATGTCCTAAAATCACTCATCTACTCTTTGCTGATGACAACCTATTCTTCCTTAAAGCTGAAAATATAGAAATACACTCCTTTATTGAAATTATGAACATTTATAAAAATGGGATATGCCTATGCCTAAACCTCAATAAATGTGGGGTTATCTTTAGCCCTAATACACCAACCTTTCTTCAAAATGTTATGGCAGGAAGGCTAAACATGAGAAAAACAAATAACCTTGGAAATTATTTAGGTCTCCTAACTGAATGGAGTAGATCAAAATCAAAAGACCTACAATTCCTAATTGATATAATTTTACAAAGATTAGAAAATTAGAAAACTCTTTTTCTATCAGAAAGGGGGGAAACTTTCCCTAAGAAAGAAATACTCATAAAAGCTATTATCCAAAGCTTACCTAACTATATGATGTCTAATTTTATACTCCCCAAAAATATTATTAATAAAATACACTCTATCATTGCACAATTCTGGTGGGGTGACAAAGGAAAAAGAGAATACATTGGGCTAAATGGGATCTACTTACCATATCCAAATTTGAGGGTGGACTTGGTTTTAGAGATCTTCACCTAATGAAAAAAGCTTTGTTAGGCAAACAAGCTTGGAATATTGCAAATAAAAAATATTTTCTTCTTTATAAACTATCAAAAGGAAAATATTTCCACAATAGTAACTTCTTAGAAGCCAAACTAGGAAGCTCTCCATCCTGGGAATGGAAAAGCATCCTAATAGGTAGAGAAACTTTTAATAAAAATATAAAATGGAAGCTAGGTAATGGTAATAATATTAAGCTCTATGAACATAATTGGATTTGCAATAACAACAACATTGTTAAGCCAAAAGACCTTACATTACAAGGGTAAAACAACTTATTAAGATAGACAAAACTTGGAATATTGAACTATTAAATAAGCTTTTTAATAAAGATGTTAGTGATAGAATAAAAATAATGATAATTCCCACTTTGGAATGTGAAGATCAATTTAGCATCTCCTTTTGCAAAAATGGTACTTACACTGTTAAGGAAATGTATCATAAATTAAAAAAAGAGGAAACTCAAAAGGAAATAATTAAGAATATATACTTACCAACAAACTCTATTA
Source organism: Nemophila menziesii (assembly GCA_029959085.1). Classification (NCBI taxonomy): domain Eukaryota; kingdom Viridiplantae; phylum Streptophyta; class Magnoliopsida; order Boraginales; family Hydrophyllaceae; genus Nemophila; species Nemophila menziesii. The sequence goes on from JARWIR010000006.1 coordinate 35,694,245, forward strand.
CTAGGGGAAGGGAACTTTGGAACCTAATTTGGACAATGGAAACTCCGCCAAAAATTAGAAACTTCATGTGGAGGGCAATCAGAAATCTACTTCCAACTAAAGAAATCTATTTAACAAAAATTGTAGTGATACAACCATATGCAAAATATGCAACAATAACATTGAAACAGTAGAACATATGCTTTTTAGATGCCCTTAGGCTAAAAGTGTATGGTTTGCTAGTTCACTAAACATAAAAAATGATAATGATAGTACATCTAGTGTAGATCAATGGATCTTAAACAATATCAAGAAATTATTACAAAATTTAATAAAAAAGATAGAATCTTAGAACTCATGTGTACAACCGCTTGGAAAATATGGAAAGATAGAAATAAATTCATATATAATAGTAACAAATGTGAACCCTTAGTCACAATTAAAAACTCCATAGAATCATGGAAAGAATACTATAAAATATCAAACCCTAATGAGATTAACTTTATGGATAAAGTTAATGGGAATGACAATCTTCTTCAAAATATAAAAACAACCAATATTAACAATCCCATTACTAATAATAATATAAAATTCAAGGATAAATGGAAAAAACCACATCCAAATAAATTTAAAATAACTGTGACACTGCTTTCTCTGATAAAGGATCAGCCATTGCACGTTCAGTAAGAAATTCTAATGGTGAATTTGTAGCAGGTAAGAGTTGGAAAATCGAGACAGATTCAGTGTTATAAGAAGAGGCCACGGGGATCCTTAAAGCTACAGAGATGGCTTTAGATTATCCCTTTTGAAGCTTAATTATAGAGAATGACGCGGAGAAGATCATGAAGCCCCTTTCTTCAAGACAATTTATCTCTAATCATTTAATTAAGAACCTTATTTGAAATATCTATTTTTTGGCGAAACTTTCGAGTCCTTCTTTTACTCTAATTTCTAGGAGTAGATTTGTTGCAGCTGACTGGGTTGCCAAACAAGAGCTTTTAAGCTTTTTTTTTGGTAACTGTGATATTTCCATCCCGCCCCAGATAGCATCTATCCTTTGTTCAGATAGGGTACCTATAGGGGTAGATTAACTTGTAGCAGTTTAATCTATCTATCTATATATTATGCTTTGAACGAAAAAAAAACCTTATTATTACATATTCAGTTTGAGAAATCTAAAAATTGAGTCTCCTAATTAAAACAACTTATTTTTTAAAGGTCAATTAGAAAAAGAAAAAAAAATGGACGGAATTAGAAAAAAAAAACATTTAAAAGGTCTTAATCTAATTTTTTGGTTGGATTTTTTGCTTTTATATCTTTTTATATTTTTTATTATATTTATTAACCCGGTAGGTATGTACCTATTTTCCAGGGGATACGTACCTAATTTCCAAGGGTACGTACCTATGTCGTTTTTAAAATATTATAAAGTAATTTTATATAATTGCATTACAAGTCCAAATAGTATTTGGCTTTAAACCTAGTTGGTTTTTGTGCATGTCAAAGTCTAGGAGGATTTGTATCAGTTTTTGTCCATGTCAAAGTTCAGAAAACAAACTATCCTCCAACAGTTGTGGCAAGATCTAATGGTTGTACCCAAGTGGTTGTAGCCAAGTGCCCCGTACCCAAGTAGCTCTAATAAGTAGCGGTAGCCGAGTAGTGGTACCCAAAATGATCTCTTCACTCTAGCATTGGAACAAAAAAACAATAAGAAATCTCTTTACTCTAGCATTGGAACAAAAAAACAAAAAGAAAATCCCTTCACCTTCGCACTCGCATAGGAACAAAAAAACAAAAACAAATCTCTTCACCTTCACACTTGCATAGGAATAAAAAAATAAAACCACCGTCATAAAAAATAAAAACAAATCTCTTCATAATAGCCGACCCCAATTAGCCGGACCCAAGTCACAACCCCAAGTCAACGTACCCGGTCTTCTATACCTATCAAAAAACAAAAATAAAATATCTTTACAAGTGGCTGGATCCAAGTGGCTATACCCAAATGGTTGTACCCAAATAGTTGTACCCATCTCTAGCAGTTGTCCCAAATGGTTTTTCCTGCAAATCAATGAAACATTTTCTTTATGTTAAAAAAATGAAATATGATAACATTCATTCATACTGTCGATGGAACAAAAAATAAAAAAATAAAAGAAAAAGTAAACGTTGAAAAACAACGAAACATTTTATTTACCTTAATCTGGGTTCTTCGCTACCCGGTTTGAAGATGGTGGTTAATGGTTCAGGCGGAGCGGTTTGTGCAGGAGATCTGGCGAGGTTAAAAAAACAAAAGTTTGGTCCATGAAAGATGGCGGTTTTAGGAGAGTGGCTTTGTGCGTTGGTGGAGAATTGTCCACTAGTTCCACGGGGTTTCTTGTGCATGAGAGCTTGTAGGTGGGAAGGTGAGATCTGGGTGTGAAGAGAATTCTGGGAGGAGACCTGGGTGGAGATCGGTCCAGAACGGAGGAGACTTTCATTAGCAGGTTGCGACGGGGCAGAATGGCGCACGAACAACGGGTTTCTTTGGCAGGTCGCGACGGTGGTTAATATTCCATGAACGACAATGATTTTCTTATGCAGGAGAGCTTGTTGGTGGGAAGGTGAGATCTGGTTGTGGAGAGAGAGAGAGAGAGAGATAGAGAGAGAGAGAGAGAGAGAGAGAGAGAGAGAGAGAGAGAGAGAGATGTGGTGGAGATTGATCCATGTACGGCGGCAGTATTCTTGTGCAGGAGAGAGGCTATGTTTAGATGGTGGAGAATGGTCCACGACGCCGGCGGTTTTCTTGTACGGGAGAGAGGTACGAGAAAGTCGGAGGAGAGAGAATAGAAAGAGGGGGTGTCTTGATTTTTAAATCCTAATGGAGTTTTTATTTAGGGTTACCGTGAATAAGAGAGAGATAGGAAGATTTTTTGGATTTTTTACTTTCTAGTTGGGTTTCGAATGAGTAGTTAGAAGATGAACTTTATAACTGTAGATAGCCTAGGGTCTTTGAAAGTCAATGCCCCATTGAATTTTTTCAATTGAGTTATATGTTGCACAAGAAGTATTCTTTATGTTATAGTGGAATTAATTAATTCAAGATTATTAAATTCCCTATTATTATACACTAATTAAATAGAGACACTAGTTTATTATGATTATATAAGTTTCCATTATGAAAAATATGGTTATATTAGGAGATTATACGATAGTTATACATATAAAATTACGAGTAAGATTTATGGCCTGTAGATAGAATGTAATTTAGTTTTTTGTAATACAAAAATTTGTCACTAGAAAAAGCTGTCTATTTAAAAATTAAGATTTTTTAAAATTTTTATTTAAAATTAAAGTTATGTTTTTAATAAATACTAATAATTTTAAAATACTTTATAAAAGTAATCATATACTTATTTTTAGTTTGGATGGAAAAATAATTTGGACTAACTTTGTATGCATAATAGTATCTCGTAAATTTTTGGTACTTTTTTTTTGTCAAAACATCTTATATAAAAATAAAAAATTTCAAAGAACTGCGGTTTGACCAACCAAACCCGAAATCAAACACACTACAAATAATTAAAACAAGAGACATACAACACAAACATTAAATGAGGCGAGGTAAACTCAGGCAGCAGCATGAGATCCATAAATGAAAGTGCCACTAAAGTAGCAGGTTGGGAAGGGTCAAGGTACCATGATGATTAAGAAGGATAATCTCAGGCCTCAGGACGAGGGATAGAAAATCGACTATCATTTCACTGACCAACGAGGTGGGCAACTCAATGGACGAGGTGACAGTTGCAATGACGAAGATTTTGGTAGCCCTTTGATGAAATGAGGTATCACTAGCCAGGATGGACCAAAAGAGTAATCATACGCCCAAACAAAAAAAAACACAAACTGCCAAATCAAATAAACGCAAGTCAAAGTAGTCTAACAAGCAAAATCCAAGCCCAAGATAGCTCTAATGAACGGCAAACACTCGAAACTTCTCAAACCGGATTCATGTGAGTGGATCATCTTGGCTTCAAATGAATCACCATCTGTGAAAGTAGGGAATCGACGAAAACCGGAGGAACAACACGAGAACATAAAAAACCACCCCTTATGCCATACAAACCAAGTGCAGGTTAGACTAACCGAGTAGTAAGATCTCAAGCAGAAAAAGTGACGAGTAAACGGCAAACACCTGGAACTCCAAAGGTCGAAAACTAGTGATCTAGTTACAATAACTCATAGTGCATCACCACAATCCCTTAGATTATGATAACAAAAGAAGTGGCCCAAAAAACCAATCCACATACGTAACCCCACCAAAACAGTTCCCTGTCGACCATTCGAGACCACCTCCACGTATTTCAAAATAAAAAACCCCTCCAAACCAGCATACCAGAAAAAGAGGTAGCCACCCTTACCAAAATCACAATGCGGCACAACCAGCAGCAAGCCACCCACAATGCAGCCTTTGAATCCCAAAACCAAAGTTTAATTTCCTCACTAGAAATGGAAAGTCTGGTTTCGTAGTTCCATTTGGTGGACATCGACCAGCCTCCGCCGCCTAGGGATGAACCTATCAGACCGAAAGGACAAAGAAACACGGAACCAGGACACGAAATTGATGTAGAGGAAAAATCCTTTGGTAACAGGCCTGAAAGAGGGAAATTTTTGGCCATTTGGCCTGATTGTGGGCCAAAACTGGATAACTCGTTTAAGAAAGGTGGGCCTTGGTGGTTGAAGAAATGGTCATTTTCACAGCCGGTGGGAGAACCAGATCCGAGGAAGGTGAGAAAGTGTTGTGTCAGAGGTATTAAATCGGCGGTAGAGGGAAGTAGATGGAACGGGATAAAGACAGGAGGGATGAAAGAGAAGACAACGGGAAAGAAAAGGGAGGGCCACCATCACCAGCAAAAGGCCACTGGTGACAGCGGCCGGATTCGGGTTTAGTATTTGTGTAAAAATAGAGAGAGAAGAGAACCCTAATAAGTAGTTAACCCTTCAATCTAAGTATCGACTAGTTTTTGGTATAACCTACATATCATCCCATTCATGGAGGTAATATGCATCTAGGTTTCTTCCACTAATGTTTTGTTAATTGTTGGTTTTGTTTGGTCTTTTTTTCTTTCCTTTTTTGGTGGGGTTGGTAGGTGGGGGTTTGGTTGTTGGTTGGTTCAAAACAAAAGTTTGATTACAAAGAAAATAGAAGTCTGATTAGTGTAGATGCATGGTAACGTTCCATTAACTTCTTCTTTTTTTTTCGATGTATGGGTGTCCGGGCCAGCTTACGCGCACCACGACTAATCCCATAGGAAATATACACGCCTCCTCATGCATACTCCCACTTAATCAGAACTAGGTTACCCATGTTCAGGGAGGAGACTCGAACCATGCACCCCTTGCTTACCCCCTTTAAGGGCTCAAGAAATAACACGACTGAGGGGATTCGAACCCTGTACCTCCTAGATGAGAGACAGGGTCCTGGCCACTGAGCTAGTCCCAGTGGTTAACGTTCCATTAACTTTGTGTATATAATGTGTGGTCGGGGCGGAGCCACATTATTCATGGCCCCCCAAACTTTTTCCCAAAAAAAAAAATTTATAAAAAAATTAATTAATTATAGGTTTTTTTTTAATTTAACTCCTTCTAAATTTTTGAAATCTTTATTTGGTTCTCCTAACTTGTAAAATTTATTTTATTAAATTTAAATTATTTTATTTATATGAATATATTTTTTTAATAAATTGTAGGTTATTGTGTATTTGACATAGAGTAATTAATTTAAATATTATATAAAGACTTATAGTGCAATATTTACATAACATAGGGATCTATAGTGCAATTTTGCATAATATAAGGATTTATTTTGTAATTTTTGCATAATATATGGACTATAGAGTAAATAAGTCCCAAACTTTTTTTGGGGGCGTCGTTAGGGATGGCTATGGTTACGTCTAAAAATGATAACCGAACCGATTAAAATCTGAATTACATAACTGTGGTTAAAATCATTAGGTTATGGTTTTGAAAACGGTAACTCATGGTTAAAATCGTTAGGTAATGGTTTTAGAGAAAAATAAAACCAAATAACCGAAAATCGTTATCATATATATTCATATTTTATAATTATCTAGGTTAAATTAGATATATTAAATTCTAAAACCAAACCCCAAATAATAGATTTAACCAACTAATTAATAATTATGTAATTTAATCAAAGACCAACACAATATTTTATATACCTTGGAGATTTTTCTTATATGTATGGTTTTATTTTGTACATATTAATATACATATTTAAGTATCATTTGATTATGGTTAAAAATCGCAAAACCACGGTTATGGTTTTGAAAAGTGTAACCAATTGTTACAATTAGGCTATGGTTTTTAATAATATAAACGGTTATGGTTTTTTATATTTTTGTACAAAACCGATCTGTTGCCATCCCTAGGGGTCGTTACCCCCGAACCCCACTGCCGTGTGAAACACCACTCTCGACGCCAATTGTCGTCACTTATACTTGGTCGCTAGACATTCATCGATAGAGATCATCGATTGCTATTACATGAGATTGTAGTCGCGAAAGCAATATGGCCATTTACGATGCCAGTAGTAGTCTCAGTTGATATATTACCAGCGACTACATATTGTAGTCGTTATTTACCATTTTTAGCAACGAGATTACGTAAATTCTATCATTTGCGATTATTTTGTAATCGCAAATGTTCTTTTATTTTATTTTTTTATTCTTTTGTTTTTAAATTTATTAAATTCATATAAATAATGCATAACTAAATAAAACTCAATTATAGTAAACAATTAATTACAATAAAAAAGTCAACATCGAATAAAGAGTCAACATAAATATAAAATAGATTCAAAAGAAATATATAATAAAGTCAACACACAAACATCGATCAAACATCTCAAAATACTATGGATGATAAAAACGTTCTTCTTCGTCTTCCTCAACTCTTTCTCAACTACTAGATGCACCAGCTTGAGAAGGACCAGTTGGAGGCTTGTATTGGACTGGAATGAAATGGATTAGTCCTGTTTGTGCCCTAATCTCATTCACAAATTTCCATCGCTACAGATAATGTCGGTCATCCTAAAAACAAGGGAGTGGGTGGTGGCAGTTGAAGCCATGGATCGATAAGTTGGAGGAACATATGGGGGCAGACCCTGTGCAGCGCAAAACACATTCAAGGATGCCATCAATATCGCCCAGTTGCTGATCATGGACGCGTGTCGATGAACCAACTTCGGAAACGCGTATTTTCTTAGGAGGCGGGCCCACTCCGGGTTCCCAACTCCTCGTCGATAGGCCCATCCCTGCCTTCACTGTTTCCTTAACAACATATACTTGCTTCTTAAGCACCAACGCGGGAGTGAGGATGTAGCTTCAGATGAACCAGATTGGCCCTACGTCTTCTTCTCTTTCATAGATTCCCGAAGAGTTGCCTGTTCATTAAAGATATACATTCAAAAAATTAATTTTTATTTTATTTTAAGTATTAAGTTTTTATACTAAAATACTTACATTGACCTTCTGGTATTTCTCGGTCCACCACACCCGATTCTGTTCATCCTAACCTACGTGCTCGAATAAGCCACCTAGTGGGGAAATCGGGATCTGCTGTTGTGTGTGCTCATAGATGACCACCAACGATCCCGAGGTGGGTTTCTTTAACTTACCTTGTTTCATTCCATTGTACAAATTATTCTAAAGAACTGTAATACTTAAATATATATATATATATATATATATATATGAAAAAATAAAAAATTGTATAATGGATAGAGGTATTTTAAGAAAATTTGGTAGTTTATTTGTGGTAGTAAGAAAGGTAAACTAAGTAGAGATAATTCTAAAATCGGTTGAGCATTAATCTCTTTAAATTATTGTAATGAGTTAAAGTATTTTGTAAGATACTATTATAGAAGAGAATCACCAATTAAAAAACTTTGAAAATAACGTAAACTTTGCTCCTTCTTTTACGTTTCAAAATAACAAACCAAGGTGACTCAATGGCCACTGCGCCGCCGATTCTGGCCGGCGACATGGCCCAAAATGTTCCAGCAACACAGCCAATGGAGGAGGGCGGTATGGTGGTGGCCTCGCCGCTGCCAGAAGCCCAACAACATGATTCACAGATGGAGGAATTCCCTTCTCTTGCTGCGGCCATGACTGAAGGGAGAACAGGAAAAAGATCGCGGGCCAACCTAGAAGATAATCCCACCATTAATGAATTGGAAGCCTCACATTCTGAAACCCCTGCTGCTGCAATTTCGACAAGGCCAGGAATGATCACAGGCGCATCACTCAATGCGACAACGAACAAGACTAATGTTGCATCAAAAGGTAATAATTCTGCTCCATTTATTAGGCCTAATCTCAGTGGTTGGAAAGGCACAGTAACGGGTAACAATATCGTAATACCAATCATTGAAGATAAAGAGGAAACTAGGACTAGACATGTAATGGGTGAAGAAGAGTTTTACGAATTAGAGGAATTAATCGAAGACGATGATGAGAATTTAGTAATAGATTCGATTCCAACTGTTCTTAGAACGCGTGAGGAAATTCAGGAAGGGGTCCGATTATGGAGAAATACGGCGGTGGTTAGGCTTTTAGGTAGAGAAGTCGGGTTCACATATTTACTATCAAAATTGAAACAGATTTGGACACCGAAAGGGCATTTTGAGCTTGTTGACGTGGGCTATGGCTATTACATGGTAAAATTTGAACAAAGGGAGGATTTTGATTTTGCAATATCCGGAGGACCCTGGATGATACTCGATCACTACCTAATTGTAAGGGAGTGGACCCCGGAATTCAATGCAGCTTCAAATTCGATAACAACTACAACTGCTTGGGTAAGGGTATCGAATCTTGGGATGCAAAACTATACAGCTCGGATATTAAGGAAAATTGGGGACAAATTGGGTCGAACTATCAAAATTGATCCAATGACAAAAGGGAGACTAAGAGGTAACTTTGCTAGACTTGCTATTGAATTGGACTTGAAAAAGCCACTTGAACCGGAAGTTAGAATAGGGATGGATGTATGCAAGGTAGAATATGAAGGTCTCCATTTGATTTGTTTTGATTGTGGTAAATTTGGACACAAAAGAGAGAATTGTCCATCTATTATTATCAATAGGATGGAGGAAGATAATAGTGTTACGAATGGAAAAGAGCCTATAGTAAACAATACTACTGAAGTAACAGGTGCAAAAGAAAAATACGGGGAATGGATGACTGTTAACCGGAAAAATAGAGGGAATGGAAAAAACAATGGTAATAGTTCAACAAAATTCCAAAATAATAGTAGTCTTGGGAATAGATTCGAGGCACTTAGGGTGGAAGAAGCTCCTAGTGATATACGTTTTAACGCAAATAATATATTTAGCAAGGGGCAAAGTTCAGGTACAAAATCGACCTCTAACAAAGGTAAAGGTGCTTCATGGGGTAATTCCGGAAATAAAAACACCGGTGGGACAAAAGGACACAGAGTAATTATTTCTCCGAATTTTGAGCAAAGGAGGACATTGATAGATGAAGTAGAGGTTAGTGATTTTAATGTAATTGAGGAGCGTAACGGGATGGGTTTAGCGGGCAAGAAATTGGACAAAAAAAGTGCAAAACAGACAAGAGTTGCTGCAAAATTAAACAAGGTCAGTAGCTTAAAAAGATCAAACTTGAGTGGGGCTATGAGTGTTTCGGTTGGGGCTGGAGTATTGGACAAAATGAATGATTTAATTGAAGTGGAGGTGGCAAATGGAATTATTTTAGATAAGGACCAATATATAAATAATCATATCAGCACTGTTCCTTTTGAAGATGGTCCTCCCACCCCACAGCATAGGCCAACGCCTGAAGGAGAAAAGTCCACTTTGGACTCACCTAATCCAAAGGACAAGTCAGTAGCAGATATGCTTTTGAATAGGCCTCCAGACCCATTATGGGATTCTTCACTCAGTGATGGAGAAAATGATCATTCTTGGCTGCCGAGCCAAGTACCTGAGACAGCCCAAGAAACTCCAGGCGAACAGGTACACACCTCAGCACCGAACGAACAACAGGCGCGGGTCCCAACAGCTCCTGGCGAACAGCTAAATGAAGATCAACGGGAGCGCGGTGACATGGAAGTGGAAGCTCGCGCCTAATGCGCCACGAGGTACTAGTACATTTTAATATTTTTATACTTATGAATTGTGTAAATGTTTCAGATATTTCATGGGAAAACTCGAAAAATCCCATAAACATTTTAGTTTGGAATTGTTACGGGGCGGCAAAACCGAGATTTAGACAGGTCCTTAGAGACATGATGATACGTAATAATGTGTGGCTTTCAGTGATAGTCGAACCACGGATAAGCGGGGTAACGGCAAACAAAGTCATTAATTCCCTACAAAGAGATAATTCAGTTAGAGTGGACTCCGAATGTTATAGGGGAGGTATTTGGCTACTTTGGAACGACTCCAATATTAATGTAAGGGTTCTTTCAGCTGGACGCCAGGTTATCAATGTAGAGGTAAGCCAAGTGGGATGTATATCGTGGGTTTTTTCAGCTATATATGCAAGTCCAGACTATAAACAAAGAGAGACACTATGGGATGCACTTCACTATGCGTTTCATAATATAAAGTCGCCTTGGTTAGTAGCTGGGGATTTTAATCAAGTGGGTTTGGAAATAGACAAGAAGGGTGGAGTAATGGGGGTATCGAGAAGAATGGAAAAATTTGAAGAATGGAGACAAAGTTGTGGGTTGATTGATCTTGGATTTGAGGGGCCGCGCTATACGTGGAGTGATTCTTGGAACTCGGGACAAAAAATTATGGAACGGCTTGATAGGGCTTATGGCAATTTAGAATGGCAGGTTCAGTTTCCAAATACGCGTGTTATACATCTGGCAAGGGTTCATTCGGATCACATGCCAATCCTAATACAAGTCTGTCCGAACCAAAGACCAAAGGAGAACCCCCGCCGTTTCAGATTTGAAGCAGCTTGGTGCCTTCATAATGGGTTTGTAGAATTTGTAAACAAAAATTGGGAAGGTAGTACCGTGGGTTTAGGGGAAGGAATAGCTGCTATCCAGTGTCAAATAAATAAGTGGAAAGTGGAAGTCTTCGGAGACCTTAACAGAAAGAAAAGAGAACTTAGTGCAAGAATTAGAGGAGTTCAGAAATCTTTACAAAACTCTTATAACTCCTCGCTTAGACTTATGGGTTCTCGGCTAACAAAGGAATATGAAAGTGTTCTTGCGCAAGAAGAAATGATATATTTTCAGAAATCGAGAGATAAATGGATCGAATCTGGAGATAGAAATACTCGATTCTACCAAATTGCAGCAACTATACGGAAGAAAAAGGCGAATTGTACTAGATTATTGAATGATTTAGATGTTTGGGTTGAAGAAGAGGAAGGCTTGAAACAATTGGTTCGATCTTATTTTGAATCTCTCTACAAAGAACCAGAAGATCAAATGGAAGGGGGGGCTTTACCGCTAGTGGGTCCACTTGAGGAGGAAACTACGCGAGAGCTTGCTCAACCCTTTTCCGATGACGAAATTCGTACAGTAGTGTTTCAGTCTAATCCGACAAAAGCCCCTGGCCCGGATGGTATGTCAGCAGCTTTCTATCAAAAGTGTTGGGGTTCAGTGGGCCCTTCAGTTTGCAAAATGATTCGAGATGCAGTTAATACAGGTCATATTCCTTCGGGTCTGAATGGTACACTAATACATCTCATTCCGAAAGTACCAGACCCGAACCGGGTACGTTTACTTCGTCCTATTAGTCTTATAAATTCTCCGGTTAAATTTGTAATGAAGGCAATGGTCAATAGACTAAGGCCTATATTATCTAACATTATTGGCCCTTGCCAAAGTAGTTTCTTACCAGGTCGCTCAACGGTGGATAATGTGGTGTTAATCCGTGAGGTGGATCATAAGATGCGACATCTTCAAGGGAGAAATGGTGTCATGGCTGTTAAAATTGATCTTGCGAAGGCGTACGATAAGATTAGATGGGATTTCATTGAAGAAACGATCAAATTCTTTGGCTTACCGGAGGACTGGATTAAACTTATAATGTCTAGTATGAAAGAGAACGAAATGCGTATTCTTTGGAATGGCGAACCATTAACTCCATTTTTTCCTCATCGTGGAATCCGTCAAGGGGACCCACTCTCACCTTATATTTTTGTTCTATGTATGGAGAGATTATCCCTGTTGATTCAAGATTTCTGTATTGCGGGAAAATGGAAAGAAATTCAGATTGGGCGCAAAGGTCCTAAGCTATCGCATTTATTTTTTGCGGATGATCTAATTTTGTTTGGTGAGGCCTCTTATTTGCAGGTACAAACTATACAAGAAGTAATGGATAGGTTTTGCAAAGAAGCTGGGCAGACAATTAGTGCTGAGAAATCTTTAATATACTTCTCATCAAATGTACCTATTCATTTTCAGAAAGATTTAGCCTTGAGGAGTGGCTTTTGTCATAGTAATTCTTTTGGTACCTATCTTGGTGTTCCTATTCACTCGGGTAGATTACCTAAAGGATTCTATAAAAGCATAGTGGAGAAGATGAGATGTAGACTAGCAACATGGAAGACAAAAACACTATCATTGGCTGGTCGTGTCACATTAGCGCAATCGGTTTTAAATGCAATGCCGGTCTATCAAATGCAAGTGTTAAAGTTACCAAAATATGTGTGCAATGACATTGATAGAGTTATTAGGGATTTTATATGGGGTTCGTCTGGCTCGGAGAGGAAGGTACATTGGGTTGCGTGGAACCAAGTGTGTAAATCAAAAGTTAATGGTGGTCTTGGAATAAGGAAAGCTGAGAGCTATAATTTGGCTTTATTAGCCAAATTGGGTTGGAGGATTCTCCAAGACGAACAATCGGTAGCATGGGTAAACGTTTTTAGAAACAAATATTTTAGAAACGGTTTATTGAATCGAGTTCAAAATGGAAATGAATCGAATGTTTGTAAGGCAATTCTAGCGGGTGTAGAAGCAGTTCGGGATGGATTTATTAATCATAGTGAGGAAGAAGGAACAAAATAAAATGGAAGTGGGAAAACTCAGGTTCTTTTTCGGTTAAATCGGCCTTTGAAAACTTGATTGAAGATGAAGTAGATGTATCTTTTAAATGGGACTTGATATGGAAACTAAAATGTTCCCAAAAGATAAGAGTTTTCTTGTGGAGAATCGTGCTTAATCGGGTTCCTACTATGGAAAATCTATACAAAAGAAATATCGTCGAATCGAAAGCGTGTGGATTGTGTAGTGCTGAAAGGGAAGATTTAATACATGTTTTTTTAAAGTGTAAAATTGCTGTGAAAGTATGGAACTTATTGGGTGTTTTTTCAGGTAATTCGATCCTTGGAGGAGTTGCAGCTACCTCGGTTTGTGGGCCTGGAAACAGGAGCTCGCTGGACCGCCTGGAGCTGGAACCTGCTGCGAGACCCCTGGACGAAGTGGAGGTGCTGCGGAGCTGTGAAGTGGAGGTGCTGCGGACCTGTGAAGTTGAAGCGCTGCAGCAACTAAATAGCTGCTGGCTGACCAGTCGAGACCCCCTGCCGAGAAGAACTGCTGAGGACAGAAACCTGCAATTGGAGCAGCAGGCACGTGAGAGAACTTCTGCTGCATCAAGAGGAAGAACTGCTGCAGAAACTGAACAGCAGGCCCGCGATTTTCTGCAGCAACAGAACAACAATTCTGCTGCGGAAAGTGCAATACTAGATGATTTGAAAAGTGTTAAAAAATGGGTTGAAGGACATCTTCGATCCAAAGCAAGAATAAATGGAATAGAGTGGTCTTACGTCTATGTGGCTGCGATTTGGACTATTTGGATTAAAAGGAACTTGGTAATATTTAATGAAGAGGCTATGGTACCACATACATCGGAACTAAAAAGAGATATATTCACGTTAGCTTCAAGTTTTATTTTAGCTTGGGGTAAATCCTTTGATGGTGGATTGATTAAGTTGGCCAATAATGTAATGGTCAAATGGTCAAAACCTACCACGGGTTTCAAACTCAATATAGATGGAAGCTTCGCTGAAACGGAAAAATTAGCTGGCATTGGTGGTATAGTAAGAGATAAGTATGGTACTTGCATTTCCGGTTTTTTGGGTCCTTGCTTATTTATATCACCTTTCATGTCGGAGTTATTAGCATTACACTTTGGTCTTAGATGGGCTTGTAATAATGGTCTTAATGAGTTGATAATTGAAACAGATTCGGAGGAGCTCCACGCGCTAGTGAAGGGCGGTGGGAGCTCTACTCACTATGAGATGGACTCGGGGAAGCTCCATGCGCTAGTGAAGGGCGGTGGGAGCTTAGGTAGTCATTGTATTTCAATTATCAAAGAATGCTACACATTACTGAACAAGTTTCCGAACTTTGAACTTAATCATGTTTTTCGCGAAGCAAATTTTTGTGCCGATAAACTTGCTAAGGAAGGTGCGAGAATGATTAGTCAGCCTGTGATATTTGATGATCCACCAGATTATCTTTGGAAATTGATTACAAGGGATAGAAGTGGCTACGCTACTGCTAGAGTTGTCCTAGTTTAGTCAATAAGAACGTTTTGCTTATTATGTAATCCATTGTATTTCCGGCTTTTATAGCCTCTCATGTATGCAAAAAAAAAAGATACTATTATAGAAGATGTGGAATAAAATTAGGAAGAGAGAGGAAAATAAAAATTAAGAATAAGTTATTTGAAACGATAATTATAAAGACTAATTTACTTTTTCAATTATAATTATAGAACCCAGAAGTAGTAGATAGTAGAGGAAACTAGTTAATTTAGAAATCTAGTCAAATCCAAAGTAAACCAACGACTGTAATGGTGAGATACCTAATTCTAACACATTAGTTTACATTACATCATATTTCTCTCAACAGTTGATCTTCACATGGCCACTACTTGCTCATCATTTCACACGAAACCCATCTCAGAATCTCCACTCAATTTCACTGATCGATCTCAAAAATCACTTGTTTTCACCAGAAATCTTCCGTTTTCCAGATCTGACTCTCCTTGTTTTACTCAGATTGGATATGCTGGTACCGTGTTCAAACGTTCGAACATTATTAGAAGTTCGTATCAACCTGCATCTTCTTCCTGTAAGTTTTACACGTATATTATAAGTGTTGGAATTTACTGTTCATTAGCTTAGAATTTAATAAAAAAATTGTAATTGCCTTCTTAATTTTGATTCTACTATATAGTCAATGGAAAATGATCGGTCGAAATAAAAATAAAAAAATTAACCCTTCAACTTATGATTAGTAGTTTAAATTTGTTAAAACTTAGTACTGAAAATTAAAACATACCATCATACCGGTTCTTTGCTAAAACTATTATTGTTCTTTGATGCCACAGATGCTGAATTTGATGAAAAGCACGACATACCTGTTCTTTCATGCTCCGAGGTACATTTTTCGAGTTTAATTTAGGATTAATTGTTTTGTTAGTTCCCATGTTAAGCAAAATGCTGTAAATATACCCTCTTTCAAGAATATATTCCAAACAAAATGCCCCACATATTGATTGTGTTCTTACTTTTATGAAATAATAAAAAAACACTTGAATTTGAAACACAGGTATATTTGTATACTTTTCAAACACATGGGGTATATTTGCTAATTTTGCATGAAACGGGAATTATCCCTAGTTCTTATATGTTGCATGAATAAGTACAAGATTAAAAGGCATTTTTTAGTTTACTTTGTGAAGATAACATGATCAACGTGCTAAATATGCATTTAAAGCTAAAATGACATTCCTTCAATATATTAGGACAGTAATCACGACATCGTGAATTCTATTACGAAATGATAATAAATGAATGTTTTAATGGTATCTAAGATTGTTATAATGGTATATTCCCAATCTGGGCCAGAAATTATGGGACATGTGCAGAATTAGAACAAAACTTTAAAAATGAGCCATTTGGGACCATAATTTAAACTTTGTTCCAAATTAAGACAATATTAAGGCTTGCAAGGAAGCTAATGTTGGTAATTTCTTACATGACTTTTTGTTAAGGCGATTGAAAAGCTAAGAACAAAACTAGCTACTTACAAAAACCAACAATATTTAGCTGTGTACTCGAGCATTTTTGGTGCAATCACAATAGATCCAGCTATTATGTAATTCCTATAGATGATCATATGGTTCATAGAGGCCATGGAGTTTCCGATACTGCCGCAATATCAAACGGGTCACAGTTAATTTCCTCGTTTATATCATATTATTAAACACACACACAAAAAAAAAAAAAGAGTTACCACATTAAAAATGTCTGTAGAGTATTACACAAATAAAAAGAGTTACTAATTTAAACCATTCTAATAGCAGGAGAGAGAGTTGAAAATCATAATTAATTTTTAATACAAGAGTATATCAGATTTGATGAAGTTTTCTCTTTCTAACCCTTGCGCTACGACGAAGTTTGAAAGATACAGGCTCACGTAGATTCACCAGACTTGTACGATATGGTAATACAACAG
Organism: Nemophila menziesii; assembly: GCA_029959085.1. Classification (NCBI taxonomy): domain Eukaryota; kingdom Viridiplantae; phylum Streptophyta; class Magnoliopsida; order Boraginales; family Hydrophyllaceae; genus Nemophila; species Nemophila menziesii. The sequence continues at coordinate 35,710,739 of JARWIR010000006.1, forward strand.
TGTAATATTGAGTCTGTTGTACACTCACACACTTATTAGTTGTATAGTTGTACGAAATCACAAGTTTATGATCTCTTCCGATAACTATCATTATAATTACAACATCATCATAAAAAGCCAAAGTTTCCCACATGTAAGTTACGGGTAACAAAATATTTGAATGTTGTTCACAGAGTTGAGCTATACTTATAGAGTACTTAAGTTCCCAAGCTGGGTCCTCATCGTAACCTTTTAAAACCCAAACTTGAATCTTGGTTTGGTCACTATACACATAATGAAGATAACTATCTGATTGTGATTCTCCTAAACAACTCGAGATAGTAACTTTATCAAGTAAAATAGGCGGCTCTATCACCTTAGACAACTCCTTTTCTACATTGAATGCTAGTATTTGACTTTCTTTTGTCAAGTAATGTAACCAACCATTAGTAAATACGACTCCTTTACTCACACAAACGGGCGATCTAAACTTACATACCTCCTTAGATGTTATCCACTTGTTAGTATCGGACGAGTAAATATCAAATGAATATGTATCAGGATTGCTTTTAGAGGGTTTATTAACCTTGACCAACTTAAACATTGAAGCTGATTCCAATGAAGAACGGAAAGGGTATAAAGCTAATCCAAGACTATAACCTCCATTGAAATTTAATGGTGGTAGCCATTGTCTTGTAAGTGGATTGCATATGTATATATTTTTACCCTTTGGATTAACATTCATAGTTAAACAACAAAGTACACCATTACAAGACAATATAGGAAAAGTCTTTTCTGGAAGGAAGCTTAAAACATTATCCTTTATCTCAAATTCTGTTTCTGTAGGAGTTAAGAGCTTGACAGGTTGTACCTTTCTAGAATTATATTCGATTTCATACATGAAAAGTCTATCAGCTCCTTTTACTTTTTCAAAATGTATGCGCATGAATGAAGGATCCGATATAAAGTTATTCCACTCTTTAGAAGTGCACTTAGATGCCATCAGGGAATCAGCAGGCAATCGAGATAAGATCTCAGATGCAATGTCAGGTTTTGAAAAAAGCTCCATAATTCAAATAGCTGGATAATAGAACATCAAGAGAAATTAGACTCTCAATCATCATAAAATAGAAACAAAATCACAAAAAGCCCAAAATTCATTCAAAAATAAGGCTGTAATCTTGTTCTAAGAACAAAACACACAGGAGAATCAAAGCAGATATAAGTTCTTGCTTAAACATAGAAGAAAAGTGTTTTATCAGTCAAATGCGGGTGATAGTAAAATTTCAAACTAAAACTAGTCAAGAGTAATAAGAACATTTCCTATAGTTGCGTCAAAGATCACATTATTGAAAAAATTCAAGGTATGCTATATTGATCGTTGCTGCAATTCAGCCTCCCCACCAAAACTTATACGTGGTTCTTCACATCCCATATGATATTCCCCATAGGCAAAATTCTCACAATTGAGAGATTTGTTTAACATAAACAAGATTTAACACTCTCGAAAACTGAAAACATATGAAAAAATTAATTTTACAAAAATCAAAATCAATTTTTATTTTTGGGTTTTAGGGTTTATTAACAAATATTTAATTTTCTTTTTACCTTAGATTTGGTCGGTGCAGTAGGTTGTTGGTACGGAGAAGGATTCCAGCTAATGTGAATGTGTGAAGAGAGATTAGACCGTCTCCGGCAATTGATATTCACTGCAAAAACAATTCAAAAGATGCCATAAAACTGCTAACTCCGTTTGAAATTGCTAACTCCAACACTTTCTAAAAATCATCTATAGAAAAATGTCCAAAAAAAATAAATCATCTATAGAAAAAGCCCTATAATCACTTAGTAATATGATTTTAGATGTTAAAATACTTTTTAATATTTTTAATGTTACTCGGCGGAGACCAAGTGGATCGAATCTTATTTGAGTCATTTACTCCGAGTCCAAAGTGGCTCTCTCATGTATTCAAAAAAAATTAATTTTAATTAAAAGAGCCCTTAATCTATAATTATTCATTAAAAAACTTATTAACTGAGTTTTTAATAAAATTATTTATTAAAAACATCAATCTTTTTCAATTACACTATTATTATTATTTAAATTTCATTATCCTATTACAACTTTCTACCACCACTATCATACCCCACAACCACCACCACGCTACCACTACAACCACCACAATCACCACCACCACAACCACCACCACCACTACAACCTCAAGCACCACCACAAGCACCACCACCATTATTTACTACTTAATTTCATTACACGCGCGTGTCCGTGTATTTTTTTTTAAATCGTCATAACTAATTATAGAAAAATTAAAAATTTGCATTACTGGATAAAGCAAATTAAAGTTTACATCTATGATTTTTTTTTTTTCGTAGACACGAAATTCATTGTTTAAAACAGTGAATTTCATATTTGCGAAAAAAATTTACTGTTTCGAAAAGTGAATTTCATGTTTAGAACCGCGAATTTTATGTTTGTGAAAAAAAGCAAAAAAAAAAAAATCCATAGATGTTGAAAGTCCTAGAGGGGGGGGGTGAATAGGATTACTAATAAGATTAATGCCTAATTAAAAATCTTTTGGACAATTATAAGTTTAAGAAAGAAACTTCTAAGTCAACTAATATATCAAACTCTTAAGGGATCATGCAATGGATAAGCTAAGAGGTACGATATATAATTGATACAAGTAAAACGAGTTTCTAATCTCTAACTACTCTAGATTGCAATATGTTAGATAAACTAGATAATCAATATCACAATATTCATACTAGCATATTATCAAACATATAAAGTGCGGAAAGTAAATAGAGTAGGGATAGAAAGATACACACGATTTATAGTGGTTCGGTTTCCCTACATCCACTACCTAAGGAAGCCTCCTTAGGATTTCAAGCTTTTCACTAAGCTCCCGTGTCTCTCTTAACCGGGTCGAGAACACAATAACCCTTGCAACCTCTTCGATAACACGAAGGACAAACACTTGTGCTATCGCAACACAAGGACACCAAGTATACTCCCGATACTCAAACACTTATGCTATCTCAACACAAGGATACCAAGTATACTCCCTATACTTGAATTTTCTCTTAATCTATCTATTACAAGACCTAGACTTAAGAGGATAGATACAAAGTGTTTAAAGGGGTGCAAACAACTTTGCTAGATAATCTCCTAAAGAGTAGATATGACTATAAGCTTGTAAACTCCTCTTTGAGTAGATAATAACTTTGATAGCTCCTTGGATTAACTCCTTAATTGAGTGGATATGAACTATGAAGCTCTTGACACCTTCTTGGATGATAACAATTAAGCCCCTAAGTGTATATGGGTTGAAAGTGTAGTTGTAGCCTTGAAAGACCTTCAATTTATAGCTGCAAAATGCTCCCAACGGTCATAAGACTTGTCTCCAACGGATATATTAATATCCCCAACGGATCTATTCCTTTTGTCTTCATTTTGCTGCAGGAAAACCTTCTTTGCGGTGTACCGCGGGTATGGTCCGGTGCACCGCGAAGACGTTCGTCTTAAACTTCAAGCTTACTGGTCGGACTATCCTATGCACCGCGTCCCTGGTCCGTGCCTCAGTCCGGTGTACCGCGCCTCAGTCCGGTGTACCGCGCATTTCTTAGCTTACTGGTCGGACTAGCCTGTGCACCGCGCCTCTGGTCCGTGGCTCTGCGGTGTACCGCAGTTTCTGTCCGGTGTACCGCATATTTCTTTGCTTTCTGTTCGGACTAGCTTATGCACCGCGCCTCTGGTCCGTGGTATTGCGGTGTACCGCAGGTGTACTCCGGTGTACCGTACCAAAGGTTTAAGACACCTTCTAGTGAGTATATCTTTTACTATGATGCTCGGATTGGAAAACCTTCTTCACGAGAGTTGTAGAGAACATCATTCTTATAAACTTTGTAGTTGATCACTAAAGCTAATTCTCAATGTACACAAAGATAAAGTTAATAGCATTTGTAAGAGAATTAGTTTCTTAAGATATAACAATAAAGATTTGATCTAAATGATGTCAATTGTGCTTTTTGATGAATTTAGAGTGCAAGATAATAAAGTGAAATTAGCACACTAAACAATAGAGGATTTGTCACATTAAAACACCTAATCGATGGGGGCAATATGCCAACAGATGTCAATATTAATTTGCTTTTTCCAAAAATACAAATTCTTTATTTTTTTTGATTTTTTTAGAATTAGTTATGACGATTTTAAAAAAAATCACAGACGCGCGCGTGTGTGACAGAATTAGTAGGTGGTGGTAGTGGTGGTGGTTGTGCTTGTGGTGGCCATAGCGGTGTTGGTGGCGGCGGCGGCGGTGGTGGCGGCGGCGGCGGTGGTGGTGGTAGTGGTGGTGGAAGTGTCTGATTATTTATTTAATAATAAAAAATAAATATTTTATTAAAAATAAAATAATATATTTAATAATAAGAGTAGTAAATGTATTAAAAGATTCAAGAGATGGTTTCAATAAATAATTATTTCACTAAGATTCTTTTTATAAAATAAATTAGGAAGGCTACGATTAACAGTTATGTACTTTTATTTGGCTTCTTTTAGCAAGTTCCCTACATAGAATGCGCTTTTACCTCTAAAATAATCAACCACGGGCTCTTACGCAATATCCCTTCCCCATATGCGCTATGAGCCATTAATTAGAAACTAAAAAAACTTATGGGCTAAACCCTATAGGTCGTGCACTATCCTGTAGAAGGGCATCTTTTTTTAGAAGATTTTGAGTTTGCTTTCATCTGACGGGCAACAAAATAACTTCAATGAAAACAATTAAAAAAATTATAAAACTATCATAAAAGCGAGTCATCAATTATTTTAAATACAAAATACTGAAATGATATGTATCAGATAAAGAACTTAAAAAAAAGACAGTTAAGGGAGAATTCCCAAAAAAGTTGAGTTATGTTTTAAGAAAATCCACAAAATTTTAAAAAAAATGAGTTATGGATCAGGGTAACTAACGGTCCCACATATGTATTTAATGGTATGTTTCTTTATCGATCAGGTTCGGACTATTAGGTCTTTCCTTGCAACATCAGTTACCGTTTGGTTCTAAATTGGCCCTAAGAGAAAGCCAGACTGCTATAAGAGATCGATATTCTTAATGGTTCCGGTTCTGGTTTCAGTTCCTTAACAATTCCAGTTTGGGTTTTTATTGGTCTTTTAAAGGTTTTTACATGGAACTGCAAATACGATTTTTTCATTATATAGGGAACTATAAGTGAATTTTCGAACCTATACCCTCCAGCTTATTGGGCTTTTGGGCCTTTGGCTCATACCATCTGAAGCAACCCAAACTTTGGTCTTTGTTTAGCAAACGTTGTATCTTATATTTGAAACAACGTGTCTTCAAATTAACATTACAACTTTTTTCCAAGCCACCTTTTCATTTCCTATAAATAGTTGGACAACTGAAACATTTTCGTCATTCAGTTTCTTAAAGCATTAAGCATTAAAATTATAAGAGAGAAACTGAGAAGAAGCAGCTTTATTAAGTTTGTTGAAATTCTTAAGGATTCGTGTATCAGTTTCTTTTGAATAGTTTTGTCGTTGTATCCAGGAGGTTGAAGACGTAAGATACCGGTACGTGGCCTAAGACCTTAAAGACATCGGATCCAATCCGAGTCTTGACAAGTAAAGTTATTTATTTATTTTATTTTATTTTATTTTTGCATTAGTTTTTATGTTGTTTTGCTGATTTATACAAATAAAACACTACAATTTAAGGTATTTATGATTCACATCGTATAAATTAGAAAACATTTTCTTTTCGTTTTATAAACTTTTCTTTTGCAAAATTTCTGGGTCTGTTTATACAGAACAGGAATATTACATTTAATTTCTTTTCTCTTCTTTTGATTTCTAGGTTGTGTATACAAACTAGAAAATTACTCGCTTACTAACGTCAGATTTTTGCTTCATATAGAATATGGGAAAAAACACTTAAAAAATTGAAAACCAACCTGAGACGGGTAACTGTTCAAGAATAGAAGTTTGTGTACCCGCACCAACACCCATTGGACTAGCCGATAGGCCAGAAAAGTTCAATGGTTCTAACTTTAAGAGGTGGCAGCAAAATATGTTATTCTACCTGACCACTCTAAGTTCGTAAACATCGGGTTATTACCTAATGTGAATTCAATTCTCAAAAGAAATGTGAAGTATGTGTTGAGTCAAAATTAACCAAAACCTCATTTAAATCTATAGAAAGGACTTCCGTACTTTTAGAGTTAATTCACACTGACATATGTGACTTCAAATTTGTGCAAACTAGAAGTAGGAAAAAGTATCTTATAACTTTCATTGACGATTACACAAGGTATTGTCAAATATACTTGCTTCGAAGTAAGGATAAGTCCTTAGAAGCATTTAAGCAATACAAAACTGAAGTTGAGAATCAACAAAACAAAAAGATTAAGAATTTTTAAACAAATATGGGAGGGAAACCCGTGTCTCCTTTTAAGGAGTTTTCCGCTGAACTTGGAATCATCTATCAAACCACGACCCCCTATTCGCCTCAACAAAACAGGATTGTTGAACACAAGAACCGCATGTTGAAGGAAATGATGAATGCCTTGCTGATTATCTCAGGGTTACCATAGAACTTGTGGATAGAGGATTTTCTCACCGCAAACCACATCCTTAACAAGGTCCCACAGAAGAAGGTAGATAAATCTTCTTACGAAAAGTGTGGAGATGCTTGGCAAAGGTAGCAATCCCTGCTCCCAAAATGGTCAAAATAGGACCAAAGGCCATGAATTTCATCTTTGTTGGATATGCTCACAACAGTGCTTCATAGAGATTCCTGGTATACAAATCTTGTCATGTTGACATTCACGTCAATACGGTGATTGAATCAAGAAATGCATATTTATTTGAAACAACTTTTTCGTACAAGACCGTACCAGAATCTGGTTCCTTAAAAAGAGCACACGATGCAATTCAAGAAGAGCAAGATCAAGAATAATTGCCAACCGCAGTAATGGCATGACAAATTTGATAGATTCATGATCTTGAATATTTCCAGGATCAATGAATGTGACAAATGTGTTTATGTAAAACGAAATGAGACAAAATATGTCGTTGTGTGTTTATATGTGGATGATATGTAAATCATTGGAAGTAAGAATGATGTGATGACATTCACCAAAAAGATGTTTCGAGTAAGTTTGACATGAAAAATCTAGGGCTTGCGGATGTTATGTTGGGTATCAAGATTCTCCAAACATCTTAAGGTATTGTACTATCTCAGTCACACTATACTAATAAAGTATTAAAAAAATTTAGTAATGGCGCCACAAATATTGTCGAGACACCTGTTGATGTAAATTTATATCCTGCTAAGAACACTAGTTATCAACCAGATGGAGTACTCTCGGGTTATTGGGATTCTCATGTACCTAACAAACCGCATTAGGCTAGATATAGCACATGCAGTAAGTAAGCTAAATAGGTTTACACATAATCCGGGGACGAACCATTGGATTTCTATTGTAAGAGTTCTAAGGTATCTCAGATACACTGTGAACAAAGGGGTGTTGTACACTAATATTCAGTTGTACTAAGGGGTATCAGACTCCACAAGTGGATTTGTCTACATGTTAGGAAGAGCAACCGTGTCTTGGAAATCCACTAAGCAAATGTGCATAGCTAGATACACTATGGATTTGAGTTTATAGCTTTAGACAAAGCTACTGAGGAATCCAAGTGGCTTTGGAATTTTGTAGAGGATATTCCTAAATTGGCCAAAGTCTGTGTCGGCTATCTACATACATTGTGATAGTCAGAGTGCCATTGGTAGGGCACGAAACGAGATGTATAACGGTAAGTCTAGACACATACGACGTAGACACAATATCGTTACACAACTGCGCTCAAACGGAGTTATCACAATTGATTACGTTCGATCAAAGGATAACATAGAGGATCCATTAACCAAAGGTTTACAAAGATAGCAAGTGCAAGTGTTGTTAAGGAGTATGGGTCTTAAGCCTACGAAAGCTGAGTTGCCATGATGTTCCTAACAGAATGGAGATCCCACAATCTAGGTTCAAAGGGAAAACTGAATCATGAAACTGCAACTTGGTGCGACGCACTGTGGGAGACCTCCCCAAACCATTCCTTGGACAAAATTAAACAGTGATACTTGTAAAAGTGAAGGATAAGTTAAATTTGTGTGGTTCTTGTATCTTCGATAACATAAGATAGAGTAATGCAAAATAATCTCGACAAGACACCACCTATATGAATAACATGGGTAGGGCCGCCTACGATAATTTTAAAAGGCGAAATTTTTCGACAGTTATTCATGAAGTACTAGGAGTTGTCCAGGGTCGTAAATGGACACAACTGTGAGAACTAAATAATGTTTCTATTGTCTTGGTTTACACAAAAGTTGGATATTTCAAGGCCAAAAGCTACCTTTCCTGATGTAGTAAGCTAGGGGTTTGAACCTGGACCCTCCAACTTATTGGGCTTTTGGGCCGTATGTTCATACCATCTGGACCAGCCCAAACTTTGGTCTTTGTTTAGTAAACATTGTATCTTATATTTGAAACAACACGTCTTCAAATTAAATATCACAACTCTTTGCCAAGCCACTTTTTATTTTCTATAAATAGTTGGCCAACTCAAAAAAATTCTATATTCAGTTTTGTACATAATTAAGAATTAAAATTATAAGAGAGAGGTGGAAAAGAAGTACCTTTATTAAGTTCGTTGAAATTCTTAAGAGTTCGTGTGTCAGTTTCTTTTGAATATATTTGTCGTTGTATCCTGGAGGTTAAAGCCAACAAACGTAAGACACCAGTACGTGGCCTAATGACATCGGATCCAATCCGAGTCTGGACAAGTAAAGTTACATATTTATTTACTTTTATTTTATTTCTACATTAATTTTTATATTGTTTTACTGGTTTATACAAATAAAACACAACATTACATGTAGGAAACTATAGGTGCAATTTTTGCATTATATAGGGACTTACTTAACATATCCCATACATTACTCCACAAATTAGTTTAGTCTTCCTTATTTAAATTTTTTGTACATAAATAAACTAGTCTAATTTTTATAAATATATATATATATATATCGTATCATTTGTAATAGAATTATCAAATCAATACATAAGAATCGTTCTTCTTATATGGTATCAGAGCCATTAAGCTTTAAACAACCTTTTTTCTTTTCTTTTCCTTCCAATCCTTGCAACCAAGTCTTTTACCGGCTCATTTTTTCCTTTTCGTCCTTACAATCAAGTGTGCGTAAAAGTGTTTACTAATGGAAAATCAAACTTCTGCTGTTAACGCAATTGTTAGCAACAACAATTCCTCAGCCTCTATAATTGCAATCAATTCAGACATGCAATTGCCTATAAAATTGTCTGATAGTAATTATCCGACATGGAGAGCACAACTTCATAATCTTTTATATGGCTATGACCTAATGAAAATTCATTGACGGCACAAATAAATGTCTGTCTCAGACACTGGAAAATGAAGAAAATAATACTCCTAAGAGTAAATACACTGTTTACCCCCTGAATTTTGACCCGATTGACAGACTGCCCCCCAAAGTTTAAAATGCGACTAGTTGCCCCCTAAACTTTAACTTCGTGACTCGATACCCCTTGTGACCATTTTCCGTCCATTTTTTCCATTAACTCGCAGCATGGGTGCCACGCGCCGTTAACTCGTGACTAGTTGCTCCCTGAACTTTTTTTTCAGAATTAATTATTTAAAAAATCATTTTAACAGGGGCAAAATTGGTATTTCAAAGCTTCTTCTCCATGACCTTCTTCTCCAAAGCTTCTTCTCCATGATTAAAGCTTCAAAGATTCAAAGCTTTAAATCTTCGAATCTTTAAATCTTCGAATCTTCAAATCTTCAAATCTTCAAATCTTCGAATCTTCAAATCTTCAAATCTTTAAATCTTCAAATCTTCAAATCTTTAAATCTTCAAATCTTCAAATCTTCAAATCTTCAAATCTTCGAATCTTCAAATCTTCAAAACTTCAAATCTTTAAATATTCGAATCTTTAAATCTTCGAATCTTCAAATCTTTAAATCTTCAAATCTTCAAATCTTCGAATCTTCAAAACTTTAAATCTTTAAATCTTCGAATCTTCAAATCTTTAAATCTTCGAATCTTTAAATCTTCAAATCTTCGAATCTTTAAATCTTCAAATCTTCAAATCTTCAAATCTTCAAATCTTCAAATCTTTAAATCTTCAAATCTTTAAATCTTCGAATCTTCAAAACTTCAACTATTTAAATCTTCGAATCTTCAAATCTTCAAATCTTTAAATCTTCGAATCTTTAAATCTTCAAATCTTCAAATCTTTAAATCTTCGAATCTTCAAATCTTTAAATCTTTAAATCTTCAAATCTTCAAATCTTCAAATACCCCAAAATACCCATCTTTAAAAAAAACCATGAAGCTTTGAAGATTTGAAGATTTGAAGATTTGAAGATTTAAAGATTTGAAAATTTGAAGATTTAAAGATTTGAAGCTTTGAAGATTCGAAGATTTAAAGATTCGAAGATTTAAAGCTTTGAATCTTTGAAGCTTTAATCATGGAGAAGAAGCTTTGGAGAAGAAGATCATGGAGAAGAAGCTTTGAAATACCAATTTTGTAAAATACCAAAAATACCCATCTTTAAAAAAAGAATATAATTAACAATTTAAAAAAAAAGAAAAAAGAATAGGGGGCAACTAGTCACGCGCGCGTGTAATGCACGCATCAAAAAATGGACGGAAAACAGCAAAAAGGACTAACGAGTCACGAAGTTAAAGTTTAGGGGGCAACTAGTCGCATTTTAAACTTTGGGGGGCAGTCTGTCAATCGGGCCAAAGTTCAGGGGGTAAACAGTGTATTTACTCTACTCCTAATACCGAGTTCAAAGTCTGGATGCTCCAAGATCATCTATTACGTAATCTCTTCTTGCATCCGTTGATCCATCCATATCTCCTATTGTCACAATGGAGGATTTGACATGGGATGCTTGGAACAAACTTAGCACCACATACGCTAATCCATCAAAAACTCGAATTTACGATCTTAGAAAAAAACTTTTGAATATGTCTAAAACTAATATGTCTGTTGCAGATTATCTTAACACCATTAGATCGAGTTGATGAACTTGCTCTTGCTGGATCACCCGTTGGTAAGGACGAACTTATAGTTAATATTTTATATAGTCTTGGTGACGAATACAAAGAAATTAGTACGGCTCTATCCCATAACTCTTGAAGTTTTATTTGACAAACTTTTAGATCATTAAGCTTTCCTTAAAAGAGCAGATCTCCTATAAGAGCCACCTCTCAGCCCAATTTACTCATAAAGGTTATCAATCTCATGGATGAGGAAGAGTTAATGGTTACAATAGGAAAGGCTCGCAATACAATCAAAATACAAACTCATCCTATAATACTTCCACTTGAAAACGCTATTATCAACATAATTAGTCACTTGGAAATCGATCTCCCACATGGCGCTACAACAATGGAAACAATCAGAAAATTCAGTGCCAGTTATGCGACAAATTTGGTCATGCTGCAAAATCATGTCGCTCTCGCCCAACTCCTAATCATTTTGAACCTCAAGCCAACTTCATGGTTTGAAATTCATCTTCCAATCAAAATAATTGGATAGCCGACTCAGGTGTGTCACAACATGTCACTTCTGATCTACAGAACTTGGCAACTCACTCAGAGTATGAAGGCGATGAAGGTATAACTATAGGTGATGATACAGCTGTTCCCATTACTTATATTGGTGACTCTAAACTACAATCCTCACTTTCTAATTTCACTTTGAATTTTTTTCTGTGCCCCATCTATCCGTACAAATTTATTATTAGTATCGCAATTTTGTAACCATAACAATACATCTGTTGAATTTTTTTCCTCATTTTTTGATGTGAAGGATCTGAAAACGGGGTCAATTCTACTGCGAGGCCGGAATAAAGGGAACATGTATGAGTTGCCTTCATCTGTTTCACCTCCTCAAGTTTATTCAGCCGTTCACCCACCACTTGATCAATGGCATCTTCGCCTTGGTCATCCACAGTCCACACCAACAAGTTTTACAGCAAATTATCTCTAATCATTCTTTACCCAGGTCAAGTCGTTCTAAGTCCAGTTTTAACTCCTGTCTTTGCAATAAAAGTCACTGCCTACCTTTTCATGAGTCGACTATTGTTAGTTCAAAACCATTAGAATTTATCTATACCGATGTGTCGGGACCTGCCCCTATTCAATCCATTGAAGGCTTTCGATATTATGTTATCTTTGTTGATCACTTTTCAAAATATACTTCACTCTAGCCAATCAAACTCAAGTCGGATGTTGCTAATATATTTTCCACCTTTAAATCTTTAGTTGAAAATTATTTTCAACAATCCATCCTCACTTTATACTCTGATGGTGGTGGTGAGTATATTGGTCTTCGGGACATTCTCACAAAATCAGGAATTCAACATCTAATTTCACCCCCTTACACACCTCAAATTGTAGGGCCCGCAGAACGACGTCATCGACACATCATAGAAACTATCCTCACCATATTGTCTCTCCCTCTCCATTTTTGGTCTCTTGCGTGTTAGGCTGCAATATATTTGATAAACCGATTACCAACCACCATTTTGAAAAACAAATCTCCATTCAAAATTTTGTTTCAAACAACGAATTATCTCAAACTTAAAGTTTTTTGTTGTCTCTGCTACCCATGGCTTCGGCCTTATACTCAAATAAATTTAAACCCAAATCCAGACCGTGTGCATTTCTCGGTCACTCACTTAGTCACGACGCCTACAAATGATATGACACCATGTCCAAAATATATATATATATATATATATCTCAAGGCATGTCATCTTTGTCGAAAATCAATTTCCCTTTCAAAATCTTGTTGCCAACTTACCAAATAATTGTTCCTCCTCCATCGATCTGTGGCTGCAAGATTCGGCTCCACCTGCTTCAGTTTCCCTCCAAAATCCTCATGTCTCTCTTGATAATTCATCTCCCACCATAGCGCAACCTCCCATACCATGTCATCTAAACACATCACCGACTAATACATCACTGTCTCCAAACTCTTCTATAATGTCTAGTGACTCCTCTTTCGCTGCTCCTACAGGTTCTCTTTCATTGATCATCGCAAATGTTCCCCCGACTTCAAAATGTGAGCAAACTTCTTCTCATGTTATCGGTACAACGTGTTGGCCTAACGTCCTTTTAATCTTGTTTTAATATTTGCCAAATCGTGTTTTAATTACCCCCGAAATAGTGCTTTATACTTGCCCTAACTTAACACTATTTCTCCTTGTGTTCTAACTTAATTTTTCAAGGAAATTGATTTGGTGGGCCGGCATGCCGCCCAAATGGCCGGCATACCTCCGGGAAAGAGCCGTTGCCTAACGGTCACAAGCCACGTGGATTTTCCCGTTGACTAGAAGACAAGCATCACCGGTATACCGCCCGATTCACTGGTATACCGCCCAGAGGTCAGAAATGTCTATAAAAGAGAGCTTTATCACATTCAAGAAACCACCTCTTACCAATCCAATTCTAATCATTCTTACACATCAATAAGAGGTCTCAAGCTTACATAGAATCAATCCAAGCTTGATCAATCAACTTGTTATATCTACTCATTCAAGGAGTAAATCAAAAGGAGCTTCAAAGTTTTATCTACTCAAGAGGAGTTTACATGCTTATAGTCATATCTACTCTTTAGGAGATTATCTAGCAAAGTTGTTTGCACCCCTTTAAACACTTTGTATCTATCCTCTTAAGTCTAGGTCTTGTAATAGATAGATTAAGAGAGAATTCAAGTATAGGGAGTATACTTGGTATCCTTGTGTTGTGATTACACAAGTGTTTGTCCTTCGTGGTTTCGAAGAGGTTGTCCTTGTGTTGCGATAGCACAAGTGTTTGTCCTTCGTGGTATCGAAGAGGTTGTAAGGGTTATTGTGTTCTCGACCCGGTTAAAAGAGACACGGGAGCTTAGTGAAAAGCTTGAAATCCTAAGGAGGCTTCCTTAGGTAGTGGATGTAGGGAAACCGAACCACTATAAATCTCGTGTATCTTTCTATCCCTACTCTATTTACTTTCCGCACTTTATTTGTTTGATTACGTGCTAGTATAAATATCGTAATAATGTTTTTCTAGTTAATCAACATATTGTCATCTAGAGTAGTAAGAGATTAGAAACTCGTTTTACTTGTATCACTTATATATCGAACCTCTTAGCTTATCTATTGTATGATCCCTTAGGAGTTTGATATATTAGTTGACTTAGAAGTTTCTTTCTTAAACTTATAATTGTCCAAAAGATTTTTAATTAGGCATTAATCTTATTAGTAATCCTATTCACCCCCCCTCTAGGACTTTCACAACGTTGCAAAATAAACCATGTCATTCTATGGTCACAAGATCGAGGAACAATATCTCAAAACTAGTTTAGAAACTAAGCCTATTAACTGCAGCTGAACCACTCTCTTGTATTGAACCATCATCTTATTCTCAAAGCTCAGAAATCCTACTATTGGCAAGATGCAATGAGTTCATAATTGACGCACTTCTACGAAATGGAACCTGGTCTATAGTACCATTGAAGGAAAATCTCAATATATTGGTTGTAAGTGGGTTTATCGAATAAAGAGAGGACCTGGCGGTTCTATTGATAAGTATAAGGCTCGTCTCGTGGCGAAAGGTTTCCATCAACTCCCTAGAGTGGATTTTCATGCAAGTATGCAACTTTCAGCCCTGTAGTTAAACACCAAACAATCTGTTTGGTGATCTCTATTGTCGTTGAGTTTGGATAGTCTCTTCGCCAACTCGATGTAAACAATGCCGTTTTACAAGGTTCGTTAAGTGAATTTGTTTACATGAAGCAACCTCCAGGATTTATTAATTCAAAATTTCCGGATCACGTCTGCAAATTGCGAAAGGTAATTTCTGGCCTGAAACAGGCTCCCGGAGCATGGTACACCGAGCTTCACAAATTTCTTTTGTCCATTGGATTTGTGAACTCAGAATGTGATGCTTCGCTCTTCCTTTTGCATCACGGCTCAAACACATCGTTCCTTTTAGTGTATGTTTATGACATCATAATCACAGGTAATAATCCACAAGAAGTGCAACACATTATCTCAGCTCTTGCGAATCAATTTTCATTAAAAGATTTGGGCATTATCGATTATTTCTTGGGTAATGTGTCTCGCACTAAGGACAAATTATTTTTATCTTAACATAAACATATCCATTATTTGCTTGTTAAAAAAAATAAGCAAGATTCAAAAGGTGTTTTTAGCCCTCTATCTTCCACTATATCATTGTGCCTTAATGATGGAGCGCCTACTTCAGATGCGACATGGTATAGGCAAGTTATCAGAGCACTTCAATATCTCGCTTTAACAAGACCAGATATATCATTTATTGCTAATCGTTTATCACAATTTATTCATTGTCCTACTTCTGCTCACTGCACAACAACTAAAAGAGTCTTGTGATATCTCAAATCAATGATGTTTCACAGGTTACATATTCGCCGGTCATCGCGACTAGCATTACATGCCTTTTCTGATGCAAATTGGGCAGGAAATCCCGATGATCGTATGTCCACCTCCGCCTATATGATATTCCTTGGTGGTAACCTAATCAGTTGGTCCTCCAAGAAACAACGATCGGTGGCACGATCATCATCGAAAGCTGAGTACATGGCCGTAGTTGGTACAATAACTGAGGTCCTTTGGCTACAAAATTTAACGCAGGAATTACGATTTCAGCTGTCAGATACGCCTACTATCTATTGTGACAATATTGGAGCCACGTATCTCTGTGTAAACGTGGTCTTCCATTCACGTATGAAGCACATCACAACTAATTTTCACTTTGTGCATGATCTAGTAGCAAAGAAAATTTTGCGAGTATCTCATGTACATTCAGTAGATCAATTGGCGGATTCTTTAGGGTGTGTTTGGATTGAGAGAAATGGTAAAAAAGGAAAAGAATAGAAATAATTTTTTTTACTTTTTACATTGTTTGTATTAGAAAATTTTATGAAAGAAAAGAAATCATTTCAAAAATCACTTTTGTGTCTATTTTTATTATCACCCCAAATTGAAGTCAAATAGAAAGAAAAGAATTATATTAATGATTATAGGCCAAATTAACCTTTTTTTGTCTTTCTTTTTGTATTTTTTTCAATTGAAACAAAATATATCTAAAATCATTTATAAAATCTTTTTTTATAATTTTTTTAATCCAAACAAATTTTTTTTCCTTTCTTTTATAATTACTTTTTCTTTCTTTTATTATTCTTTTTCTTTCTCCATATACAAACAGACCATTAACAAAACCTCTTACTAAACAAAAAGTATTGATCCAAAACAACAAGATAGGTATCCTTGATGGAACTTCTATCTTGCGGGGGCATGATAAGGCGGAATCCCTTATGAAGAAAAGAAATCATCATTTGTACATTATTATCTCTATTCATCGATATTTGTCATACTTTTTTCTCACACAAATTAAGAAAACCAATTAATTTTTTCTATTTTTACTAAATTACCATCAACCAACTAAGTAAATGAATTTAATGATATTAAGTTTTTAAACATTAAATAAAGAAAAAATTGATAGAAAAGTTATAAAAATTTATTCCTTATACCTTTTGTGGACATCTATTTTTAAAAATTATGACAAACATTGATGGACGGAAAAAGTACCCCACAAATTAGTTTATCTTTTTAAATTAAATTATTTGTACATGCTAGTCTAATTTATATATATATATGTATCGTATTATTACAAATTATCAAATCAATACATAAAATCATTCTTCTTATAATTAGTATTAGTAGTCTACCTAACATCAACTTTCTCTTAACCGTTGATCTTCAAATGGCCACTACTTACTCATCATTTCGCACGAAACCCATCTCAGAATCTCCACTCAATTTCACTGATCGATCTCAAAAATCACTTGTTTTCACCAGAAATCTTCCGTTTTCCAGATCTGGGTCTCCTTGTTTTACTCAGATTGAATATGCTGGTATGTTGCTCAAACAATCGAACATTGTTAGAAGTTCGTATCAACCTGAATCTTCTTTCAGTAAGTTTACACGTACGTATATTTAAGTCTTGGAATTTACTATTCATTAGCTTAGAATTTAATAAAAGAATTGTAATTGCCTTCTTAATTTTGATTCTACTATATAATCAATGGCAAATAGTCCGTTGAAAAAAATAACTAACCCTTCAACTTATGATTAGTAGTTTAAATTTGTTAAAACTTATGATGCCACAGATGCTGTATTTGATGAAAAGCATGACGTACCTGTTCTTTCATGCTCTGAGGTACATTTTCGAGTTTAATTTAGGATTAATTGTGTTGTTAGTTACCTGTTACGCAAAATGTTGTAGATATACCCTCTTTTTAAGAATATATTCCAAACAAAATGTCCCACAAATCAATTTTATTATGAAATAATAAGGAACACTTAAATCTGAAACACATGTATATTTGTATACTTTTCAAAAACATGGGGTATATTTGCTAATTTTGCATAACACAAGAAGTATCCCGAGTTCTTATATGTTGCATGAATAAGTACAAGATTAAAAGGCATTTTTTAGTTTACTTTGCAAAGATAACATGATCAACATGCTAAATCTGCACTTAAAGCTAAAGTGACATTCCTATAATATATTAAGGCAGTAGTTATGGAATCGTGAATTCTATTGCGAAATGATAATAAATGAATGTTAAAACGTGTATGTAATCAGTTCAATCACAGATCATGTATAGTATCTATTATTGTTAAAATGGTATATTCCACAAATTATGGGACATGTTTGGACCATAATTTAAACTTTGTTCCAAATTAAGACAATCTTAGTATGTGCACCATGTATTAAGGCTTGAAGGAAGCTAATGTTGGTATTTTCTTACATGACTTTTTGTTAAGGCGATTGAAAAGCTAAGAACAAATCTAGCTACTTACAAAAGTAAACAACAATATTTAGCTATGTACTCGAGTATTTTTGGTGCAATCACAATAGATCCAGCTATTATGGTAATTCCTATAGATGATCATATGGTTCATAGAGGCCATGGAGTTTTCGATACGGCTGCAATATCAAACGGGTCAGTTAATATCCTCGTTTATATCACATTATTAAAAAAAAGAAAACTTAGTTTTTTTTTGTTTTTTTGTTCGGACAGGTATCTATATGAATTAGACCAACACCTCGATCGATTCCTAAAATCAGCTAATATGGCAAAAATCAAACTCCCCTTTAATAGGGAAGCTATTAAAAGAATCTTGATTAAAACTGTAAGTGTTTCGAAATGTAGAAACGGTTCATTAAGATATTGGGTTTCATCAGGACGTGGTGATTTCCAATTATCTCCTTCGGGTTGTGAACTATCATCTTTATA
This sequence comes from Nemophila menziesii, assembly GCA_029959085.1. NCBI lineage: Eukaryota > Viridiplantae > Streptophyta > Magnoliopsida > Boraginales > Hydrophyllaceae > Nemophila > Nemophila menziesii. Next base: position 35,729,204 of record JARWIR010000006.1, read on the forward strand.
CGCGATAGTAATACAAGATTATTCACCACCTAATTATACTCCAATAAAAGTAACAACTTCTTCAATCTCGATAAAACCACCTGAATTTGCTGTAACTAAAAGTGTAAATTATCTTCCGAACGTGCTTTCAAAAATGGAAGCGGAAGAAAAGGACGCGTATGCAGGTATTTGGGTAGATGAAGATGGATTTGTAGCGGAAGGTCCGAATATGAATGTGGGTTTTGTTACAAAGAAAAAGGAACTTTTAATGCCTCATTTTGATAAGATTCTGAGTGGTTGTACAGCTAAGAGAGTTCTTGTGTTAGCGGGAAGTTTAGTTTTGGAGAAAAAGATTTCGGGGATAAGAATTGGGAATGTGAGTGTTGAGGAAGGGAAAGATGCGGAGGAAATGATGCTGATTGGTAGTGGGGTTCTTGTTCGTTCTGTGGTACAATGGGATGAAACTATTATTGGTGATGGTAAGTTTTTTTTTGTTTTTTTTTTTTAATGATTTTGCTGATGATAAATTGTTTGTAGGAAAAGAAGGTGCGGTGACTCGAGCTCTTCGAGAACTTGTAGTGAAGGATATGGAGTCGGGGCCTTCTACCGTTAGAATTGCTGTTCCTTACTAAGGCTAAGTCTGAGAGGCTTTATACAATAGCTTTTTCTTATAGCTGGGGTTTGATTGATAGCTTCCCAATTATATAAAACCCTATTCATATGATTTTATCACTACATTGGCTAATATTTGATTTTTCACACATTCTTTTTTCATTTGTTTTTATAATTTTTTATGTCTCTTGCTTACTTTGTCTTTTTTGGTTGGGTAAACGGTTGTATTAATAGAAAATAACTGTACACTATACAAAAAAAGTTATCTACCTAAATCCGAAAGTTTAAGGTAGCAACAAAAAAGTAAAATACAACTAACTCATACTAAACTAATACAAGCTAGTTTTCCACTTTCATCCATAAAGGAATGACGAGGGAACAAGAAAAGTAATATGGAAAAAACATACTATTTAATCTCCTTGGTAACCGTTTTCCGTGACATAGAATCATCCCTCATAGTTAGGTGATTTCTCGCTTTCCAAATACAATAAACGGTTGCTCCTAAACCGATTCTCCATGCTTTTCTCCTCCAATTTTCTCTAGCTTTTAACCTTTTAAACCATTTCAAAACACTAAGAAACATGTTCATCTCCTTATTTATTCCAAACCATGACTTTATCTCATCCCAAATTGTCTTTGAATAAGCACAATAAAAAAGAGTTGCTTATTTGACTCGAAATTTTCTCCACATAAATCACAAAGCGGATCTAGCTCCAAATAAAATATTCGATTTTTAGTTTTAAACCTTTCCCTCAATGCCATCCAAACAATAATAGTATGCTTAGGGAACACACTCGAATCCCAAATAATATTAGCCCATGGCTTCACAAAAGTTTTATGACGAAATAAATCATATGGTTTTTATATACATCATAAAATTCTTTACTAGATACCTCATTTGTCGTTTGATGCATATTTCCCGAGAAGAACCACAAAGCCAAGATTCTTTCTCGTCCTTCTTCTTCTAAGGACCCACGAATAACATCTTTTAGCTCTTAAATATTTTTCAAAAGAGGGGAATCACTTTTTTTGGGATGCCATTCCCAAAAACCACAAGCATGAAAATACTCCCCATGAATCCACCTAATCCAAAGTGAGTCTTTTTTATCCACAATTTTCCAAAGCATTTTTAAAAGTAAAGCTATATTCCATGCTTCCAAATCCTTTAACCCAAGTCCACCTTCTTCTTTAGGTACACAAATCTTTTTCCAACTAACTTGGGGTGGTTTATTATCCCAATAAAATTTAAAGCAAATACTAATTATAAGATTTTTAACACCAATTGAAATTAGAAAAATAGTGAACCAAAAGCATATTACCCCTTGAAGGACCGATCTTATAAGTTTCAATCTTCCTGCAAAAGAAAGTGAGGAAACTCTCCAACCTCTCACATAGCCTTCCAATTTTTCAAAAAGAGCTTTATAATCTCTTGAAAGCAAGACGGAAGAACCAAGCGGGACCCCTAGATAGCAAAAAGGCATGATACCTTTTTCCAAATGCGTTGGTTCAATTCCATTTACTATATTATCATTTGAAACCCCCAATATAATAAATGTTTGATTTTTCAACATTCAAACGAAGTCCCAAAAAATCTCCAAAAACATTTAAACTATCCATGAGAATCTTTACCGAACCTTTATCACCCTTCGAAAGAAGCATTAAATCATCCGCAAAAGCTAAATGTGTAATCTTTTCCTTTTTACATTTCAGATGATAATTAAAATCAACACTCGTATTTTTCTTTAGGAGTCTAGAGAAATATTCAAGGCAAAGGATAAAAAGATAAGGAGAAATAGGGTCACCTTGCCTTAAACCTTTTTCGCCTTTAAAGAAGTCATGAGTTTCACCATTTATTGCTACCGAATAATAAGGAGATGAAACACACACCATAATCCAATTAACAAATTTTTCCGAAAAATTTAATCCCTTAAATACCTCGTGAAGAAATTCCCAAGATATAGAATCATACGCCTTGCAAAAATCAATCTTTATCGTGCATACCGAGGAACTACTACTATTATTATATCCCCTTAAAAGCTCTTGCATTAAGTGTATATTCTCAACCATAGATCTTCCCTCCACAAACGCATTTTGCGGTTTATCCACAAGATTATTTAACACCGGTTTTACTCGATCCTCCATAATCATAGTTATCTATTTATAAACCACATTACAACAAGAGATGGGGCGAAAATAATCCACTCTTCGGATCATCATTTTTCGAAATTAAAACAATTATAGTAGTATTTAATTGACGAAACAAAAAAATTGAATCGAAAATTCACGTACCGCTAAAATGACATCTTCCCTAATAATATCCCACGAATGCTTAAAAATAAAGAAGAAAAGCCATTGGGTCCGGGAGCTTTATCATTTGCTATTTTAAAAATAGCCTCTTTAATCTCTATATCGGTTACATCTCTACACAAAACCACACCTTGCTCAAAAGAGAGTATACTTCCATAATTAAAAATATCGTGGTTTACATGTGCTATATTATCCTTTACTCCAAATAAGACTTGGAAATAATTAAGAAATGTATCATAAACTTGGGCCTTTGAATGAGATAATTCTCCATTTGCTCACAATATATTAGGAATAAAACGTTTCCTTTGTTTACTCTTCATAAGTCCATGAAACAATATAGTACATCTATCACTCCTCAGAGAATAGCCAAGCTTAGCCTTTTGTTGGAGAAAGCTAATCTCAGCTTTCTCTAGAGTTCTCGCCTTATTCAGAAGCTCAACTAAAACATCAAAGGAAGAATTATTAGATAAATTTTGTTGAAAAAAGTACCTCGGCCTTTTCTAGATCCTCCTTTGCTTTCTTATCTCTTGCAGAAATATAAGAAATTCTTATTAAGCTTCCGCAAATCAAATTTTAACGCTTTTAGTTTTTGGCAAAAGATGTATTGTTTAGTACCCAAAACAATATTCCAATTCCATCCATCTGTTGAGTTAGGCACAAATTTCATCATTGCTTCCATTATGCACAAGTAGAGAATCGAACTCAAGTCTGCACCGTGGCAAGGTCTTATTCTACCACTAGACCACTAGTGCTCATATATTCCAACTAGCTTTGCCATTGAGTAGTAATGATTATTTAGTAGTAAAGGGTTTTTTATGTATATTTTTGCTTGTTGATTATTGTTTGTTGAATAAGCCGCGTAGGCAACAAAATGCTAATGTGTGATATCGCGGCCGACCCTTGAGTTGTGCCGGGATTTTCTCTTTGGTTTAAGGATATAGTGGAATTTAACTGACTTAGAGATAGACAAATTAACCAAGGTAAACAAATTTGAAATTTAAAGATGATTTTCTAATATTTTAAAGTTGAAGGGATAAGGCAAAAAATGACTCCAATATTTCATGAAACACTAACCACCATTACGGCTTCTTCGACGACATCGATGACCACAGTGTAATATTGCTATCGACAAACATATGAGAGAAGAGGATGCTTGCACTTCCCGACATATTTATTTGTGACGAAGATGAGACTATCAAAACGTGTGTGCTCCTCGCCTAATATATGATTCCAAACCTATCATCCTGTTACTAGTTATAAACTTGGAGCCTGATCACGTGCCTTAGGTGGTTCTGGGTGTGGGGAATTAATCAAAGTATGGGAAATGTATGATAGTCCAACATATATTTCCAAGGGAAGTTGAAAAATGAATATCAATGTGGAGGCTAAACTGTATCAGGGTAAGGGTTTAGGTTCATGGTTAAATGTTGTATAAGTCAAGGAGGAATGACAAGACACATTGTGACAAGGGTTTCCTAGTGGCACTACGAAAGGCATGACAACGAAGACTTTTGAGAAATTGCGAAAGTCTATGGGTACGACAGGAGTGTTGGGTTAATCGAGAATTACGAAAGAATTTTCGGAGTATCATGTAATTGCTATAACGGATTTTGAGCTTCATGAAAAACTTGAGGCAATTCGATTAAGAAATTGATGTTAATACTGCATGGGTAAAATAAGTAATCTAAGTGAAGTATATGTACAATATGAAAATGCCACACGATCAGGACGAAAGGGGTCACGAAGAGTGATGTGGCCGAAGTTGATGGGTCATTGGGTTTAATGGACATCTTTGTGTCATAAGGTGTAATCGATAAAAAAATATTAGTGAGAAAAAACGTAAAAGGACATATCGAGGTTGCTAATATTTTGGAAGTAAACCATGTTGCCTTCCTAATGTGGATAATCCCTAAAGACCCGCTTACCTCTTTCACTACAATTATGACATGTGAGAATGATCTAATAAGTGACTCACTAATGACCTACATCTTACACATGCTTTTGATTCAATCTCGGGGCTTAGTCACATAGCTGATTGCAAAGGGACAATACTAATATAATTATGGTAACTTTATAAATTTAATTCCTTCTCATGTTCTATTTATATATACTATTTAATGGTAACATTTGTTGTAAATATATCCTCAATCCATTAGATGTCCCGTAACCTTGGTTTAATAAAATCTATTGAAATACCGAGATATTTTTTTTCATTGTGATGGATATATTAACTCCAAACAAATTGATAATCCTATTTTTAGTTTCAATTGGAGTACACACGAGACACGAGATTCATAGAAATTAGATTATTTCCCTGAGCTTGGGGTGGATTTGATAATACTACTTTATCGATAGATATTTTTCTCGATTATCAATTTTAAAGAAAAATAACGAGTCATACACAAATAAAAGATGAGAAATTATCGTCACCGTTCTAACCAACTTGAATTCCAAATTATTCCCTAATCCCATCTAATATTCTTTGTGAAATAAAAAAAATAAAAATAAAAATTGACCAAGAAGCCTCCACTTGGATAAAAAATCTGAAATAGCACCCATAGAGCCATCTCATAAAAATCACTAAAAAATTTAAATATTTTTTTTGAAAAATGACAGAGATTTCATTATATCCTCTCACTTTCTCTTCGAGAATCCAAATCTGTGTTCTGATATTGCAAGATTTTAGGTATGGTATCCAACCAGATATCATTTCACTTTCTCTTCGAGAATCCAGATTTTTGTTGTGATACTGCGAGATTATTAGTATTGTAAAATTTATCCAAATCTGCTCAACTTATAATAAATAATCTATAAATAAGAAAATGTGATAGTGACAAACCCACCCGCTCCATTAAAACAACTTTATATAACAGTAATAGTCGTTAGATTAAAATAGTCGGCTGAGCATTAAATGCAGCTCACTAAAGCAATCCATGACATATTGACTTTATACGTGTTTACTTTTCATTGGCGGCTAATAATTAATCAAACATTTTCCTAAAGAATAATTGATGTTTATAATAATAATTTATTCATATATTTTTTTTTAAATGAATAATTGGAGTAACGTATTAGATAGTGTTGATATTGTTTGAATTGATCCATAATACTATATACATATCTTAAAAGCTTCATTCATCAAGTTAAAGAGCACGCCGGAAGTTCTTTTGCCGGTCAAGATGGTGAAGTCAATGGTGGAACGGGCCACGACTAACATGCTAATCGGGCCGGATTGGGCTTTGAACCTTGAGATCTCCGATTTTTGCAATAGCGATCCCAAGTATGTAGGCTACTCTCATTTTATTCAATTCAATTATATTTGATATTACATAATTATATTTGTCCCTCTACTAGTTAGCAAAACAAGTGATTCCCTAATTGAATTCACTTTTAGTCTTTAACCGCTTTCTATAGTTTTAATTAAGTCAACTCTCTAAAAATAAACGAATGATTGTTAATGAGCTTAATTTCCCTTGTATACATAGAACATATATTGGCTTTCAATTATGTATCATCTTGTAGCTTAGAACTCAAAAATTCTTCTCAGATAATGCAGTATACCATCTGTTAACCAGCTCATGTCTTCAAATTTAGGATACCTTGTCCTAAAGTGGTCAAATAGTAAAGCTGTTCGAGGAGGTTTATTGTGCCAAAATCCTTGTTTTTAGGCTAAAGTCCCTTAGCTTTATTTAGAATGTATTTCTTCACTACTTTGATTGAGTAGTTTATGTTTTACTTTTCAAGGCAAGCGAAAGATGTGGTGAAAGGAGTGAAAAAGCGTCTTTCTAATAAGAATCCAAAAGTACAACTTCTAGTTTTGACGGTAAGCCTCGGAAAACATCATTTCCTGCTTTTATTTTGGTAATTTGTTAGGGAATCTTTGTAAGAAATTTATAGTATGATTATATGTATGTTTAGTTTACTAATTGTTCCGTGTTTTGCAAGTCAAATATTTAATATTTACTTTTTTTTCTTTTCTTTTGTGAGGTTTCAGTTACTAGAGACACTCGTAAAGAATTGCGGGGATATTGTCCATATGCATGTCGCTGAAACAAAAGTTCTCAATGAGATGGTGAAAATCGTCAGAAAAAGAGTAAATTTCTTGTATATACACTCATTTTGCAAAGGATAAATTATTTAGTGTTCCATATAAGATGTTACTAACATTGAAATTTTTTTTGTTCCAAATACTAACATTGAAAAAACAATGATTTTGCTATTGTAGCCCGACTTTCATGTGAAAGAGAAAATATTAATTCTAATTGACACCTGGCAAGAAGCTTTTGGAGGACCACGTGCAAGATATCCTCAGTATTTCGCAGCTTACCAGGATCTATTAGTAAGTTTTGCAAGTTTTACAATTTATTTGTGCTCATTTCCATTATATTTACACAATTATAATGTATAACTTTTCAGCGAATCGGAGCAGTTTTCCCTCAAAGATCTGAGAGTTCAGTACCTGTTCTTACACCACCTCAAACTCAACCTTTATCATCGTACCCACAAAATTTTCGTACTCCAGATTCTAGACATGAAGGTGCTGAGTCTTCTGCTGAGTCACAATTTCCTACTCTAAGGTATACTTTTAATTTTGTTTTAAATCTTCAGTTAGTTTTAATTAATTAAGTTCTGTTTTTGTAGTTTGACAGAAATTCAGAATGCACGTGGTATTATGGATGTACTTGCAGAAATGCTGAATGCAATTAATCCCAATAATAAAGAGGTAAACTTTTCCATATTCTGAACTCTATTACATTTCGTCACTTAGGTATTAAGGATCTCTTGTGTAATTATGAATAAAACAGGGACTTAAGCAGGATGTGCTTGTTGATTTAGTGAATCAGTGTCGTACTCAAAAGCAACGTGTTGTACATCTTGTTAATTCATCTTCGTAAGCTTATTTTACATTTAATACCATTCTTTAAACCTATGCTTCACATATTTGTTGAATCTAATGTAGAGATGAATCATTATTAAGCCTCGGGCTAGCCTTAAATGATGACTTAGAACGTATATTAGCCAAACATGAAGCTATTTCTTCTGGCACTTTTGTTCCTCCAGAAAAACCAAAGCCTGAATTAAAACCCGCTCAATCATTGGTTCGTGTAGATCCACCTCTCATAGATACTGGAGATAGCAAACAGATAAAACAAGGGTAAAACTGTCTTTTCTTTTATTTCATTTTAATTTATATCAAATTGTGGCTATACTGATATATAACATTTTTAGAGTGTCCTTAACCTCTGGTTTGGGAACACAAAAGGCGGAACCCATAATGGATCTTTTGAGTGGAGATGACTTTTCACTCGCTATTGTCCCTGTAGGAGGTGAAACTCAGCCAATGAGTCCTGTATCATCTGACCAAAATGCCCTCGCTCTTGTTGACTTGTTTCCGCAAAGTAATAATAATAATAGCACACAATCAACTTATTTAGTTGGACAACAATACCCTTCATCACCTCAATTTCAACAACAAAATGGAAATATTCGGCAATATGAACAATCTAGTTATACACAAGGTTCAAATAATCCCTGGAACGGGTCAATAGCACAACATAATCGCTCATCATCACTTCCACTTCCACCATGGGAAGCTCAACCAATAGAAAACAGTCAGGCCATGGTGGTCTCACACTCACAACCATCATCTAGTGGGCCATATCCCCAACAAGTTGGTATGTATCCAGCACAGATGGCTTATATGTATCAACAACAATTACAACAACAAATGTATATGAACCACATGGCAAGCTATAGCTATGGTTATATACATGGTCAACAACAAAATGCACAGTTTATTGGTAGTCCAAGGATGTCTGGACTATCAATAAGGGATGATAGTGTTTTGGGAAAGTCATCTTATCAAAATTCAACTCCCTCGTATGTACATGAACCATCTAAGAAACCTTCGAATCCTTCGAATCCACAAGACAAGCTTTTTGGTGACCTGGTTGATCTTTCGAAATTTAAAACATCATTAAACCAAACTCCAGGCAGGAGAAGCATGTGAGAGTTGTTGCATGTACATTATACTGTTGGCTACTTTTTGTCTATTTTATTTTTAGTTTTCTTTCTTACCATATTTTTGGTTTTTAGTCCATGTCCCTGTTTTTCATTTGGTGTAAATTTATTGTAGAAAGAAAGAGTGAAAATAAGGGCAGATGACTTGGCTTTCTGCTATGATGAGTATGTATATATTGTTAATAATGCCTTAACTCTATTTTATATCATTTGTTTGGTTATCAATTATTATCTTGGTTTGTTAGAAAAGATTTTTTTTTTTTAGTTGTTGTCTTGTGCCATACAATCCATTATGCGGGTAATTTTTGTCGAGACAGAAAAGAACATGTCTCACACATAGTTTTGGTGTCTAGAGTTTGAAATTCTCTTCTAGGCGGATCCAGTGGTCTTTAGCAGTGGAGTGCATCTTTTATTGGCCTCGTGGCTGTTTGCCTATTATTGTATTTGAATAATGATATACAACACCCCATGAAGTGGCGTGATTTGGTTTGATGTAAATCGTAAATCAAATCAAATAAATAAATAAATTAACGATTTACTTCCACTCAGATTACACCACGTCATGGGTGGTGTGTTCGGTGGTATAAATTTAAGTGTTATATATCATTATTCATTTTATTTTTATTTGGGAAAAACATTGAGATAAAAAAAGAAAATTTTGGCCAAAAAGAATTCCATACAAACTCTTTTTTGTTTCACTTTCTCTCTTGAAAATTTTAAATAGTCACAATTAAATTATCCTGCCTGACTACCTGATATCTTTTTTGTTTCATGAATGAAATCGAACCATCCAACCCTGAACCGATCCGAGTCTGCCCTGTAGCAAACCGGACCAAACCGAACCTATAACTTTAGGTTAGATTAGGTTTTACAAAATTAATAACTGTTAGTAAACCGAACCAGTAAGATTGAACCGGTTGCAAAAAGGTATAAAATCACAGTTATTAAACTGGTTTAAACACAACCAGACCGAACCTTTTAAAAACCTATATAATCCTAAGCTTAATACAATACCCCAACCATATTAACTCCACTAGCCCAACCCCTCTCATTGAGCCATTAACCTAATTCACCATCTAACAATTCATTATTGTGATCTCTCATCTCACTGTGATACTCATCTATTTTGCAGTGATAATTTTTACATAGGGAAGATTATTGTTGGTGAAAAGAAGACGGTAACAGTAATTCGATGTTAGCTTACAAGTTAGAATTTAAATTTGGATTAAAGAGTTCGGGGATAAATGAAATAAATTTTAAAATAAATTAAATTTTGTTTATAAATATAATTAGGATATATTAAGTTATAAAAAATATAAGTCTGATTTTTTTAGAATTAGTTATGGCGATTTAAAAAAAATATGGATGCGCGTGTGTGTGATGGAATTAGTAATAGGTGGTTGTTGTGGTGGCTGTAGTGTTGGTTAAATACATGGTAGTGGTGGTGGTGGTGGTAATGGTGGTGGTGGTGATGGAGTAGGGGTGGTTGTGGGTGGGGGGGGGGGGGGGTAGGATGTTGGTGCTGAAAGTACCATATTATTTGTTTAATATTTAAAAATAAATATTGTATTAAAAATAAAATAATATAGTAATAAGAATAGTAAATGTATGAAAAAATAAAAAAATGTTTTTATAAATAATTACTTCATTAGATATAATAAATTATTCGAGACGTAAAAAAATTATTAAGAAGATTAATGAGGGTGCTTTGAGCAATAACTCGTAAATGAATACCGGAAAATTTAATCTCTCATACAACCAAAACAATACAAAACTAGTTAGATATATTATTTCATTACAGCTTGAAAAAATTGTCGAACCAGTCACTTGCTTCTTTCACCATCAAAGATGTCATCTTATGCCCGATTCCTGGTTCCGCTATGAACTGAAAGATAAGGACAAAACTATATATAATAAGCAACGAGAAAGGTGCATTAAAGTTAATAGATTGCTTCCACAGGTTGTGTAGTCTCGCCTATTATCAGCACAGAATGTGATGAAAGGAGTTAGTAAAATGAAAGATAGATTCACACCTTGAAATTCTCTGGACACCCAGCCTCTTCATAAACCTTGCTTGCTTTTTCTCTAGGGAGATCCAGGCCAGGAAGTGGGCAACGTGGATCTTCCTCACCTGTGCCCAGCAATTTTTTTTTTTTTTACTCTTTTCGTAATATCTCTATTTGTTTCGAAGCAAAATTAAATAATGAAATACCATTTAGTATCAGTAAAGGCCGTGGTACAATGGCTGGGATAGAATTTGGTGCATCAAATTCCAACGCTAAACCAGGAGCTATTCTGTCCCATACCTGGTTCAAATAAAGACATAAATCGCCTAAAGATTAAAATAAAGAAAATGAGATAAACCTATCGTAGTGGAAAAAGCTAACCTTCTCCACCACTTCCTTATCTATTTCCTCCTTGCCTAAATCAGCTCGGGCTTCTGTAATTTAAATCCATGAATGTAAATTTAATGAACAAATATTTTAATATTTAATTTATTTGCGAAGTCTCACCTTCAAAAACAGGCTTTATGCTATTGACTCGAGCTTGCCACTTGTCATTTATAATCGCCCAGCGAAAGCCCTGCAAAACATTTACAATTAAATTCCAATCTATACTTCATAAATAAGTCCACTTATACATTAATGTGTCCGAATAGACACACCTGAACGCCGATTATAGGGACAACCACCGAGTAGCGAGGATCAGCTGCTGCACCAAACCATGCGTGCATTCCTACATTACAGAATAACAATATGAGTTGAAGAATAACATTTTCCATGTAAGATTTACTCCACCTTTTACCTCCAAGCGATTCACCCGTAATTCCTATTTTAGAATGGTCTATGTCTTCCCTCTCTGTTAAATAGTCTGCTAATTTAACCAAATCCCAAACCTGCACTCAAGGGTTCAGTTGTTCATATTATGTGTTGAATTAGACGTAAAGAATATAAAGATCTGGCTAATTTTATGCCAAAAGATGATGGATTTAGTGTCTTAATTACCGTATCGAAAATGAACGGCATAGTATCACCTCTTTTCCATGATGACACAAGAGCCTTAAAATCAAACAAACACATTGTAATCATAAATAATCAATTACTAGTAAGCACTAACGGAATAAGGATCAAATGTATACTTCTTGGTATGTAGTCATAGTGGTAGCACGTTCACCATGGTATCGTGAATCAATAGCTATAGCTATATATCCCCTTGAGGCATACGCCTGAAATGAAATGAAATGAAATAAAGTAAATTAGTTATTAAATGCACATACACAAAACACATCAAGGAGCACAATGTAAAGACTAAAGAGTAACCTCGAGTAATGGGCGTAACCACTCCTTGCATTTGTTGGTACTATGTAGAAAAACAATTGCTGGTCTTTTCTTCTCTTCTTCTTTCATGCTCAATATTAGTACAGGTAAGCGCCCTTGCACTCCACCCTAGTTACAGATATAATAGAAACAAAGATTTTCACAACTTGGGTATCAATTAAGTATAAAAGTGTATATGATCTTGAATAAACAAAAGGGTAAAATATCAAATACTCCCCTATATTTTGACAAAGGGTAAAAAAAAACCCTATGGTTTTAAAAGGGACATATACCACCTATGGTTTCCCAACTTGTGACAACACAACCCTTCTATTACATATATCACTAATGCTCATGCCATGAATTGCCACGAGTTGTCACGCGTTAAGTATAATAGAGGGTATTTGTCTCTTTGTCAAACCAGAGGGTTTTTTTTTACCCTTTGTCAAACCATAGGGGGTATTTGGTAATTTATCCTACACAATGACAATTTAGAGGCAATTATTGGATTTTAAGAGAGATGCCAGTGGAGTTCTATAATTAGAATTTGATGAATTACATAATTGTGACAAATGAACACAAAATTCATGGGTAAGATACATATATATTTTACACCAAGAATGTCAGGGTAATCAAAATATCTTATTATTTCCGCATTTTCAGATATATGAAGCCCATTGTGAAAAAAATGATCGTGCTTAGAATTTTTGGTTTTTTTTTCTTCAGGAAAATATAACTTCTTTCAGTTTCCTTTTAGGATTTATTACGATTTGAAAAGTTAGTCCTCGACTACCCTTGACCTGTGTTAACATTCCCTACCCGGAGATTTGACCCGGGGGCTTGAAAGCTAGTGGAAGACTATTTGTCAACGTGAATAGATTGATTTTTTTCTTTAGATAAGTGAAAAGATTGAAGTTGACCAACAATAGTGAATAATGTGGAATAATTGAGCACGAAAGAAATTAAGAATAGAAATCTAATACTCACCTCTGTGATCAAATAGAAGTTTTCCTCTTGAAGTCGTTCCTTAAAATCCGGAATGTCCTTCTTCGGACACGATTCCATTGCCTGTATTCATAATCATAACCACATCACGAAAATCTATATCAATTATTCACATTAACACCATAGTAAGCAAATGAAGATTCTGAATTATATTTCCAACCTCACTGCGTAGTGGCTTAGGAGTTTCTTGATACAGGGGATCCAACACAGGCGATCCAGGCTCCACTGAAATCAGATGAAATGAATGGAAATTATAATCTTAAAACTTGTCAACGTCAAGACTCTTGACATAACTAGTGCACATATTTTCGGATAATTGAAAGATAGAGAAAATGAGTAAGTTGTGTAATAACCTATAGAGGTGCGACGAGTACGAAGGACTTGAAAAAACTGTGATCGGAGGTGAACAGGATCTTCCATTTTCATGATTTGGTGATCTGTGATGAGCTGCTTGCTGTTTTCTATAGTTGAATATTTATAGCAGCGGGGAAATAAATGTTGGTTTGACGGTTGAATAACAAGGAGGGAAATAAGTGTGTGAATGTATGGCACGTGCCAGAGTCCGTGCATCATTGTGCTCGATGTTGCTGTAATGGCTAATTCTATGTTTGATAAGAAGCTGTGGTGGTAATAATGATATGAGTAGAGGCCAGTCCAGGCCAAGCCAGTGGGACATACATCATTTTTATTCGAGGAAATTACTTTTGAAGGCCTAAAAACCTTCTAACTTTATAAAGAATAGCCAAACTAAAAAAATATTCAATTTAAGGCCTAGTTTGGTTTATCTGGTTGGGTTTTAGACTGTTATACTTCTGGGTTAGAAAATGATTTTTTGTACTCGAAGGGTATAGACCCACGAATACGCGTTTTACAATTTTGTTAAATAACCGACGGGTTGTACCCATGAACAGGCTATACCCATGACTCCTTTTACAGTCCAGGTGATTTGTTTTTTAGGAGTTTTTTTTTGTTAAGTACAATTATATAAGGAGGCTAGCCCTATAATGAACAAAAACGGGAAAAGGGCCATACCCATAATGAAAAAAGACAATAGAGGGCCATACCCTTAATGAACAAAAACAAAAAATAAAATAAACAATATACAGAATGTATTCAAATGAACAAATACTTTGGAAACTAACAAACACATTTTATAACATCCACTGGGCTGTACCCATTATGTACAATACCAAAAAAAAAAAAACAAAATACAAACTGTAATGGGCCAGCCCCATTACCACTAACATTTACAATGGGCAACATTGACCACTTACGTGGGCTAGACCCACTATCCAACAAGCAGAACAAAAACAAAATATTACAACGTATAGGGTTGTACCCAATTTAAAAATAAAATAAAAACTCTAACATGGGCCAGCCCCATCACAACCAATCTCTACACTAAGCTGGCCCCATCATCAACTTCACACCCTTAATGGGCTCGCCCCATTACGCAGGTCATAAAAAAAAACCGATCGAGATATTGATTGTCCCCTTCGTCTTTTTGGTGATGAAGGGAGCTGATATGGTAAATCAGCAACGTGTTATTGAACGGTGTTGGTGAAGGGCTGCATCGAAGGTGGATCTGGTGGTGGGGTGGGTTCTATGCGTGACAGTGAAGAGGGGATGGTGGTGTCTGGTGGTTTCTGTTCGAGATCTTGATGGTCCCGGCGACACGGTGGAGCAGCGGAGGAACCAGTTCGACGGCAGATCTTGGAATGAAGCTTCGTTTTTGGAATGAAGCTTCGTTTTCTGCAGATCTTGAGCACGGTGGCGGCGATGGATTCTGACGGCGGCGCTTCGTCACGGTGAAGATTCAGGGGGTGGTGTTGTTCGTAGTGGTGGCTTCGATGCGCAGCAGCAGTGCTTCGATGTGCAGCAGTGGTGGCTTCACGGCGACACTGCTCGATGGGTTGGTGGGGATGACTCTCGTTTCTGCAGATCCAGATTTGATGAAGGTGGGGGGTCGTGGTGGTTCAGGTGGGAAGGGGACGGCGATGGAGGTCAGTTGTTAGGTGATGGTGGTGGTGGTGGTCCTCCAGTGACGCGAGGGGTGGTGGTGGTGGTGGGGGTCTTCCAGTGACGCGAGGGGTGGGGGGTCTTCCATGGTGAGGGTGGTGATGAAGGCTGAGGTGGGTGGTGTTCATGGAGATAGTGGTGGGGCTGATCAAGGTGGCGATGGTGAAGAAGGAGGTGGGGATGAAGGTTTGGGGGTCGGTGGCAGGTTGATGGTTGGGGGCGGTGGTTTGGGTAGTATATAGAGAGGATAGAGAGAGAATTAAGGGAGGAGAGAGGAAGAGAAGAGTGAATAATGGGATCCGCGTGTTATAGGGGGTGGGGGAATGGTTTTTTTGTTTTTCACTATATGAATAGAGTATAAGAATAGGGTTGGGGGGTATTTGTGTATTTTTATTAACTTCTAGTTAGATTTCAACTAGTTGGCTTTTCTTTATAAACTAGGTATGACTTTGGGCCATAAGAAATAAATAGCCCTTTTTATTCCCATTTACCCAACTTCGACTACGTGTCCAAATTTTTGGATAATATATTTTCAATTGTTATACGTATTAAAGTGTCTTGTCAACAAAAAATTCAATTTAGACTAGCGATTAGGTTTCGTCCAAAAAAAAAGAGAGTAATGATATTTGTCACCCTTTTTGTATCACTCTTTTATCACCTCCTACGTGTATGCCTATGTGTACCAATGAATGGATTTCTCTATCCTATTTAATTTTT
The DNA here is from genome assembly GCA_029959085.1 of Nemophila menziesii. Taxonomy (NCBI): domain Eukaryota; kingdom Viridiplantae; phylum Streptophyta; class Magnoliopsida; order Boraginales; family Hydrophyllaceae; genus Nemophila; species Nemophila menziesii. The sequence goes on from JARWIR010000006.1 coordinate 35,745,181, forward strand.
CTCTATCTTCTATTCAAGGAAATCAATACATATATATAGAAGGGTGATAAAAGGGTGATATGAAAAGGGGTGACATATATCATTACTCAAAAAAAGACTAGCGATTAGGTCTTTCTTTAGAAGTCAACTAAAATTATCGGGTAAATATTGCATAATCAATAATTGTTACTAAATGAAACTCTTTCTCTTTTAGGAATTGGATAATTGTAATTTTTGTTCCGGTACTTAGGCACCTCCCAACGTCCAAAAAAAAAAAAAAATTCTTCGGGAGAGAAATGAGATCTAATTGGATATGACGTACCCAAATTTTGATCTATATTGCTAAAATAATTATTTTTAAATAGTTGTTCATTTAAAAAAATTAACATATTTTTTTTGTTACATAGGAGAGCCACTTTGGAGTCGACGTTATTGACTCGGTTCGAACTTGCATCACTAGATTGGATAACCAAGGCCTTGACCAGTGAGCTAATTCCGGATTAAAATTAACATATTTTAACTTTTAAGTATTAAAATTTATTAAATATTATAGTAAATTGATGCTAATCAATGATATTTTTAAAGATCGAACAAAAAAAAACAATGATATTTTTAGAGGATTATTTCTAATTAATTACAATTCTACACTTTTTATTCCTAAAAAAAGGAAGAAGCAAATTACTTCATACTTACTCACAAATTATCAACTTAATTTTCAATTAAACATATTGTCATATTTATCTTCCATTATTGCCCTTATATGGTTTTTTTAAAATTATTTTTTTTTGGAAAAAAAAAATTTTGAATTTTTTTTTCGATTTTTTTTCCCAAATTCTTTTTAAAAAAAAATCGAAATTCTGGTTTATGTGTTGCTATAACACACAAATATAGATTTATGTATTCATGTAACACACAAAATCATAAAATCGATCTAAATGATTCTCTTCTTTAACAAAATTGTTTTATTCTCTTTTATTAATCACATATACCCTATTTTTTACTCGTTTTTAACTATCTTGATATATTATCTTTTTGTCCAACACTTTTTTGTTTTTTTATGTTTATGTTTTAGGGTTTTGTGTGTTCCATGTCACACAAAACTTAATTTTGTTTATTCCAATTGTGTATTCAAGGAACACATAAAACTCGAATTTATGTATTCTTGGAATACACAAAACTTGATTTTGTTTGTACCAATCTTGTGTATTCGTTGAACACACAAAACTCAAAATTGTGTATTCTTGGAACACATAGATCTCAGATTTGTGTATTCATGGAACACATAAAACTCAAATCTGTGTATTAAAACTCGAAATTATGTATTCCTGGAATGCACAAAACTTGATTTTGTTTGTTCCAATTCTGTGCATTCTTGGAACACACAAACCTCATATTCTTTTTTTGTATTCATGTAACACGCAAGTCTCATATTTGTGTATTCTTGGAACGTACAAATTTCAGATATGTAATTTTAATGGAACACATAAAACTCGAATTTATGTAATACTGGAATACACAACACTTGATTTTGTTTTGTTCCAATCCTGTGTATTCCTGGAACACACAAATCTCAGATTTGTGTATTCTTGGAACACACAAATTTCAGATATGTGTATTCACTGAACACATAAAACTCAAATTTGTGTATTCATGGAACACATAAAACTCGAATCTATGTAATACTGAAATACACAAAACTTGATTTTGTTTGTTCAAATCCTGTGTATTCCTTGAACACACAAATCTCAGATTTGTGTATTCATGGAATGCACAAATTTCAGATATGTGTATTCATGGAACACATAAAACTCAAATTTGTGTATCCATGAAACAAAATTTTGAAAAAAAAAATCGGGAAAATAATATTACGAAAAAAAGCGAAAAAAAAAATTCGTAAAAAAAATTAGAATTAATTTAATATATAATTAAAGTACTTAATAATAGGTGGAAGGATTCTTTGGTAATTGGGTAATAGTTTGTGTTTAATTGAGAATTAAGTCGAAGTTGTAATTAATTAGGAATACTTACTTTCTCCGTGTAATTAATTGGGCATTGTCCCTTTTTTTAATCTATGTGAAAAAAATAAAGTAAGCTAGAATTTAAGAACGGAGAAATTAATCGTTTAAGGGGACTTGAGTTGGCACCAAAATAAAGGGACTAATTCTTTTATAATTTTTTTATGTAAAATTAATTATTGAAGATAACAAATAATTTTGTTATTAATATCAAAGGTACAAAATTTTACATTTGTTAAAGATTTCGGACCTATATAGGGGTGGTAATAATCAGTTTTTGCAAAAATATAAAAAACCATAACCATAGAGTTAATTGAATGGCCGATAAGCTTGGAAGTTTAGGAGGACTTCTTTCCACAAGCCGCTTTTGGTATGACGGAGTTGTGTAACATCGATAGTTGGATCCTTTGAATTTTCAAAGAAGGATGCAAGTTGGAGTCAAATAATTCTTGCAAGATGGGTTATGATCTTAATTTGGAACATTTGGGCCGCAAAATGAATATCATATTCGAAGTGACTAGATGGAATCCTAAAGCGATTTGAATTCTTACTGACTACCAGAGATATTTAGAAATGATTGGAAAATATTTCGAAAATTTAAACCCTTAGACACTCCCCCCCCCCCCCCCCCCCCCCCCACCCACAAACACACCATGACCCTAACATTACAATTAAAGAAAAGGTAGCAGTAGTTTATTAGATGTGTCTTGCAGTTGAAGCATTTAAAGATAAGGTGTTTTTGATTCACACTAATTGCTTTCAGATCACCTACGACCTTTCCGCGACAAATGAATCCAATTGAAGATTTCAACCTCTTATACCTAGGTATGTTTTTAGGAATAAAATATAGATACTAATATTTTAGCTAAAAGTTGCAGATATAATATCCTCCCTAATAAATATTCTTCAATTCATATCTACAATTTGATCAGGTCTTTAGGATATATTGGTAGTCGCTTATGTATCAGTTAAATTTTGTTATTTTTCTTCCTCCCCTTTTTTGATATTTTACTTTTGAAAAAAAAAGGTTAAGTAAATAAACACGGAATAAGAAAATAAATGAAAGAAATGTAATTCTTTTTGGTCGAAAGAAAGAAGCATAATTAAAAACTTGATTTTTTTTTTTTGATATATGAATGTTCAGGCCAGTTTACGCACACCATGACTATTCCTATAGGCTGAGAGGGTTTAAATCCTGTATCTCCTAGTTGAGAGACAAAGTTCTGACTATTGAGCTAGTCCAAATGATTATTAAAAACTTGAATTTGTTAAGTGAACATGCTCAATTACAATTACATCTAACGCGACAAAATGAGTACCAGGTAAGGAAGGTGGGACGAAGGTTAGTATGAAGTTATTCACATGAATTAAAGACAAAATTGTAGATCCCCTCGTCTGAACTTGTGTATTATTGTACTACCCCACCCAAAAAAGTCAATACATGGAAATGTTTATTGTTTTTGTTCAAAATATATACTACATGCAAATGCTTATAAAGAAAGAAGAATTATAAACCTCCTCCTTATGAGTCACCTCTTATAATATACATTAGAAATGGGCCATTTATTTTTATAATTTTTGCAATTTTTTTAGCGTATCTTTAGAATTTTTATATTCATTAATGTTAAATTAAACAAATAAAAAATCATTCATCATCGGATAAGTAATTTAAACTAAAGTCTAGACTTAAACCGACTTAACCCAAATCAAAAAATATATTATTATTATTTGGGTAAAGGCCACGTGTGGCCCTCTATCTATACCCAAAGTGCACGGGCCGCCCCTGATCTTCAAAATTACCCTTTTACGCTCCATATCTTCACCTTTTGTGACACCGTTAGCCCTTTTTCTATTTTTCTGTCAGTTGACCGTTAGTCAACGCCACATGGCGCCACCTCACCGCCTCTGTCTTCGTCAGCATCGTCCCTAACTTAAAAAAAAAAACCTTTGAAGGTTTGAATGCTTCAAACCTTCATCAATGGAGGAAAAATCAAAACATTCAAATTAATTAAGCATCACCACCTTCAACATATGATTCATCTTCCTCTTCAATCCACCCAATAGTTAAATTAGGTATTTTCTTAATCGATTTAGTCCAATAATCAAATATATCTGGGTCCCAATTTCAACCCAATAATTAAAACACCAACATCTTAACAACCTCTCTCCAGCAGATTCAAGCGAGAAAAAGGGAAAGCTCATCCGAAACATGTAAAATATGTAAAATTTTAATCGAAGTATCATCAGCAGATTCAAGAAGCATAACAAAACCATCGACTATATCTTCATTCGAGAATATCTCAAGCCCAGTGAGTAAAACAGAAGCCATCTCCTTTTCTCGATTCTTCCTATCCATCGCGATAGTTATAAGCCTCTTTATAAACACCGGGTTATACTCAGGTAACCCAATCGATTAAGAGTTAAGCCTCTTTGATCGATTAATTTCAGTATTTCTGGAGCTGTTAGATTTATTTGCACATTAAACAATGGAGCTCCGGTGAAGAATGGAGCTCCGGTGAAGAATGGAGCTCCGGTGAAGACGATTTCAATGGAGCTTCGGTGAATACGAGTTCAATGGAGCTCCGTCGATGGTGGTGGTGCTGCGTTTATCGAAAGAAGTTTGTGTAGGTCAATATTATCTTAGATTGAAATGGGTGCACGAGCAATGGGTGCACGAGCACTGGACATACTGTAGATGGTGTTGTACTTGATGAAATGGGTGCTTCTGATGATTGGTGTGATATGGGAAGATTAGATGGGTTTGGAGGAGGTGGAGGCTCTTCTGTTAGGGAGATTTGTGCACGAGCAATGTCAATTGTATATGAACAGCATTATAATACAATTGGTTCATTTGAAGGCTCTGCTCATATTACCGTTCTCTTGGATAAAACTGATGATAGAGCTTTAAGGCATCGTCTTCTTCTTCTCTTAAAGGTAAAGTCAACTCTAATTTTTGTGACTCAACTCCTCTGTTTATTTATTGACAGTGGTTCATGAAGCTTCGGAAAGAACAACTATTCCTTTGCAGTCATATTATGTAGATATGTAATTCATCAAAAAACTGGTAATCAAATGGTTATTTGTTCGGAATCGGATCTGTGAAATTTCTTTTTTTGATTTTTCGGAATCCTCCATTGATGAAGGTGTGAAGCATTCAAACCTTCAAAGGTTTTTTTTAAGTTAGGGACGATGCTGACGAAGACAGAGGCGGTGAGGTGGCGCCATGTGGCGTTGACTAACGGTCAACTGACTGAAAAATGAAAAAAGGGCTAACGGTGTCACAAAAGGTGAAGATATGGGGCGTAAAAGGGTAATTTTGAAGATCAGGGGCGGCCCGTGCACTTTGGGTATAGATAGAGGGCCAGACGAGGGCTTTACCCTTATTTCTTTAGCAGAAATATAAGGTTGGTCCAACATTTGGTTATAAACCACCAAAAAAAAATTGGTTGATACAAAATCAAAATTAATAGGATTTACCGTAATACCTTAATTTTATCATGCTACATCTTTTTATATAATATATCTAATATAACTATTTTGTTATAACATTATCAACATAGAATGTAATAACTCATAAATGATGTGGAATTAGTTTGGATGAATGATGCATCTTTCCTTAAAAGTTGGGAACCTGCAGGTATTGTTTCAGTTGGAGTTAATAAAGAAGGGAAGGTAACTCATAAAGTTATTAAGCGTACAAGAGTCAATTCAGCCCTCGAAGGAGAAAGTTGGATCGTTCTTCAGGCCATGAAGTCTGCAGCAGACCTTCGTTTACAAAGTAGTTCTTTCTACTCTGACAACCTTGAAATTGTACAAGGTATTGTTAATGGAGGGTGTATTAATTGGAAAATTCGTCCAATGATTAATGAAGCACTCAGATGGATGAAAAGATATCCGAATTGGAAGGTATTTCATATTAAGAGAGATTTAAATCAGATTGCAGATATGGTCGCCAAAGTCAGTCGTCGAGGAATCGATGTGTCTAATTGTACGACGAGCTCGATTATTGAGTTCTATAATAGTTTATATAAATTAGATTGTAGTAGGTAGTAGGTAGTAGGTAGTAGGTTATTTCCTTCTTTGTCAAAAAAAAAATACTCATAGATATGTCGTATGTCTATATATATATCTTGAACTCACACCTAATGTGAGTTCAAGATATATATATTTTGCTTTACCTTTCTCGCACAAAACGTACATCAACTTGACATTAAATATGAAGTATCCCGATATTTCTCACACAAAACGTGCAATATCTTTATACATTTTTGCACAAAACTTGCACACAGAGAATACAACAAAATTTCTTTTTGATTTTTTTCTCACATCGATTTTATATGTGATTTTTAAAATATTGTCCTACAAATACATTTCCAATGCACAATTTTGTGCTTTGCAACCCTCTACTCCATATTGGTGAGTTTTTTTTGGTACATGGGTGATCCGGGATTGCTTGCGTGCACCACGACTAATCCTACGGGGATATACACGTCTCCCCATGTATATTCCCTGGTAAATCAGAACTAGGTTACCCATGTTAAGGGAGGGTTCGAGCCTTGTACCTCTTACTTTACACCCGTTAGGGAGGGGATTCGAACTCTAGACCTCTCCTTTAAGTGATGAAGAGATAGCAAGGCTCTGGGCAGCTCAGCTAACCCAACTGGTTCATATTGGTGAGTTTTGGGTATTAGTGGATGCATAGTGAGTCTAAATGTTTAGTAATTTTTAGTTATCTTTTTGGGTTATATTTAAACATTAATATTTAATCTTTTGGGTTATTAGAATTTCATTTTTGATTATTTTGGATTAAATATGATTTTAATATTTTATTTTATTCCTCTTAGGTTATTAGTATTTGTTTTTGGATTAAATATGAATATAAATATATTTATTTGATCCCATCAGTTTATTAGTAATTTATTTATTTAATCATTATGTGTTAAATTTGAATTTAAATATATTCATTAGATTCATTTGGGTTATTAGTATTTTATTCTTTACCTATATGGATTGAATTTGAATGTTAGTATTTGAATTTGGGCTGAATTCGAATTCATTCTTTTACACCCTTATTAACTTGATCCGGACATTAATATGTCTTAAGCCGATGATAGTAGATTTAAACTTAGCAAAGTAAGGTTAGATTTTTTTATATTATTCGACTTTGTTAGGGTTGTTTTTTGTAATAAGGGTACGATTCCATTAACCAGTCTGAGTTCACCCTTATCCTCCCAAACGATTGTCCTATAATATAATACATTATGGCAAAACTATATGAGTAAATTGTCGAAATGGTCCACTATTTTTATAATTTTATTTCTAGAAAATTATCTTATTTTAACATGTGTTTTTTAAACCATTATCTTTCAAAAAGATATCCAATATTGGGTTAAAATACGATTCCATCAAATTAATGTTAATGAATGCAAGTGTAAGTAGTCTTTCAGCTCACAATGGTCACATATACTTCAAAAATGCTGGATTTACCATTCATATGACCGATTATGATCATAGGCCCATAAAACAACCGCTTTGGACTTCTCAAATTTTGAATTCATAAAATAATATAAATCATAAATTAGTCTATTGATAAAATAATATATTTTCATGTTTAAATCTCATCTAATTTAAACTGGGTTTTAATAGTAAATGGATTGAATGGATTAAAAATTGTGTTACTTCGGCCTCATTTAACATAAACCTAAATGGTGAGAGATTAGATAACTTTAAACCAGGAAGAGGCCTTAGACAAGGGGACCCATTATCCCCTTTTTTATTTTCTATTCTTACAGAATCTCTAATTAGCATCATAGAACACGCGGTTAATGAAGACATGGTTAATGGAATACAAATCAACAGGAACTGCCCTAGTATTTCACACTTACTTTTCGCAGATGATTCACTCTTTTTCTTGGATCTAGAACTTACAGATATTAGTAGATTTAAAGAATGCCTAGACATCTACTGCAATGGGTCTGGGCAAAAAATCAATTACAATAAATCATCTATTCTTTTTAGTAAAGATACCCCAGAAGAATTAAAAACGAATACTAGTAAGGAACTAGATATTCTAGAAACAAATGACCTTGGTTTCTACCTAGGTATACCATTATGTCACAAAAGATCCAAAGTAGAATCACTAGAATGGATAGCAAAGAGAATTTTCAAGAATACAGAGGGATGGAAAGCTAAACTATTATCAGAAGGTGGAAAAGAAGTACTAATTAAAGCCGTATTACAGGCTATTCCAAATTACTATATGTCAATTTTTTCTTTTTCCTATTTCCTTTTGCAACAAATTAATATCTGCTATTTCCAATTTCTGGTGGAACTCCGGAGAAAAGAACAGAATCCATTGGCTTGCATGGGAAAAGGTTACAATAAGTAAACTGATAGGGGGGCTAGGTTTCAAAGACTTCAAAAATATGAATACGGTTCTTTTAGCAGCGCAGGCTTGGAGATTAATGAATAATACGGAAAGCTTAGCGGCAAAACTCCTTAAAGGTATTTATTTTAATAAGACTAATTTCATGACATGTAAAATTAAACAAAGCAGGACCTGGAGCTGGGCAAGTATAATGGAAGGGAGGGACTTTTTGAAGAAATATGGAATAAAAATAATTGGAAATGGGAGAAACACAAACATCTGGAACGAAAGATGGATAGATACAAAATGGGAAATTAACAAACCAATCGGCATTAATCTCACCAAAGTGAACGAATTAATGAAAATAGGAACTACGGAGTGGGATCTTGACATCTTAAATAATATCTTCCCAGAACCTGTGATCCCACTAATCAGAAGAATTAGAGATACTGACATGGAAACAAAAGACAAATTTATATGGCCTTTCTCAAAAGATGGTACGTATGATACAAAAACTGGATACAAAATTATTACTAACGGAAAAGTCATCAACAAGCCTACAACGGCAACTCTAAAGTCAAAATATGATTCACCAATATGGAAAGCTATTTGGAAATCGAACATTCCTAAAAAAATCAAGATGTTCATCTGGCGCTTATGTAACAATGCTATACCCACTAGAGCAAATCTATATGTGAGGAAATGTGCAGATTCCAAAAATTGCCTTTGGTGTAATTACCCAAAAGAGAATATTGAACATCTTCTACTAAGTTGCACCTTATGTAAAGACATTTGGGCGGGTTCACCTCTCCAAATAAAAATCCCAGAAAATTTAGAAGACAAATTTGAAGATTGGTTTTTAAAAATTATTAAAGCCTTTGTCGATGGAGGGTGGGAAGAAAATATAGTCAAAGATACCATTATGATCAATCTTTGGAATATCTGGAAAGGGAAAATGAAAGCAGTACACGAAGGAACAATAATTAATGGAACAGGGATTAATATAGCAACGGCAAAACTTATGCAAGACCTTCATGGAATTGACTGGAAGAAGACAACCCATCAGAAGACAACAAATAGAGATATTGAAGAAGAAACACAAATCCCAGATTTTCAAGAAGCAGATATAAAAATTTACTGTGATGCCTCTTTTTCCAACAAATGGGAACCAACAGGAATTGCAAATGTGGGCATAGATAAACAAGGAAACAAGATCTTTGAATATAGTGGAGACATAGAATGTAATACGATAGAAGAAGGAGAAGCATACGTAGTCCTTAAAGCCACTGAATTCGGGGGTGATTTTGTAAGTAAGAACAAGATTATCTTATCAGACAACCTTGAGGTTATTCAAGGTATTAAGCAGGTGTCAGCAGCTCGTTGGAATCTCCAACCCATTCTTCGCAAAATTGTTCGTAAAGCTGGGGAAATTGGGCAGGTCTCCTTTTATCATATAAATCGGAAGCTCAACGGCAAAGCGGATAAATTAGCAAAGGAAGCTAGACACGGGGCTATCTCTAGACGTCTCGCGATGTTTAGTATTTTTGATGCGGCAGCTAGACTAGAAAAAATAGGAATAGGTTAATTTGTTTCTTTTCTGGTGCCCTTGGCACCTTCCTTTGTCCCAAAAAAAAAAAAATCTCATCTAATTTTCTTATAAGGTATAACTGAACAAATTATTTTATTTGTTTCATCTGAGGACTCAAAATTAAATTAGAAACAATACTAGTAACAAAGTTTTTTGATTTTTTTAATATATATATGAATCTTTATTATAATTTTTCTTTGGACCCCAAATATATCAGGACCGGTCTTCACTATTACAATAGTTTACCAAATTTTTTTTTGAAATTCTTTGAACTAGCAGATTGATGGATGGATCTGTCCATAGACGGGTAAGGGGGATATTGTTATATAATGTAAGTAAAAAAGAAAAAGTGATCTTGAAATATCATCTCAAAATAAATATCTTATTATCAACCTACCTTAAGATAGATCAATTATATAATTTATTTTATAATTTATTGTTTTCTTTTATTTTTATAATTGTTCTATTTAAAATTTGATAAAAAATAATGTAATTTTTATAAAATCATTGTTGTATATTAACTTTCCGATCCAAAGATCCTAAATTCGTTCTTAGATGGGTTTTGCAAAGATTTTTTTCTAACTCTAATTTTTTTTTTCTTCTAAAATTGGTGTAATAATTTATTCAGCTGATATTATGTAATTCAATAAGAGATTGACCAAGGCTCCTTCATCTTTATCTATTTGAATAGAAATTTCTTTTGCCTAAAAACAAATACGATATTTATTTTGAAAAGAAAATAAATATCACGTTGGTGATGCAGGGTACTGCTTTTTTTGTTTGGCCTTAAGCTTGTGGGCCTAAGGACTTTGTGTTCTACGTTTCATTTTCTTGTTTTTTTATACAATCGGTTGCTTTTGAGCTGTGTTATATTAGATTTTTTTAAGACTAAATGTTGTGTTCTTTTTTTTTTTTGGTCGGCAAATGTTGTGTTCTATTGGTAAGTATTTTTATCTGTATCCTAGCTTGAAGCTTCCCTATTTTGTATCTTTATGCTTTGTTTTGTTTTATTCCGTTCAATTTCTCGTCACACTCATCTCCATAGTACATATATGTATGTTGCAAAACGTGATGGAGGATGGGAAATGATAATATTAAGTAGACGTGAGAATCAGTCTAACCTATTACCTACGTTAGTTTTGTTCATCACCATTTTTTTTTTTTAATTTTTTTAATACAAACAATACTCTACAAACACCCTATTTATTCTCTAATCAATTCCTAACCGAGAAATTAATTGTGATGTAATCTTCATCGAACTCGTTCTGTTAAATTGCCAACTCAACCAAAAGTCCGAACCGTTAGGAGGAGGCATTATATTAATGAGATTTTATATCTCAACACGTTCAATAAAAGAATATACGTTTTTAGGCCTCAAATTCTGAAATGAGAATTTTAAAGACCTGGTTAGGTTTTTTTCTGGTTTCTGGTTACATATTTTGGAGGTATATACCCACTATTTTAATTTTTTGGGGGTACATATCCACTAATTTAATTTTTTGGGGGTACATACCTACTTTTTTTATTGCATTATAAGTCCCTATGTCCAGAGTTCAATGTTCTTTTTTTCTTGTTCAGCTTAGTCCAAAGTGGTGGTGAGTCCAACGTGGTGGTGAAGAACCATACCCACAAAAACAGTGGGTCTATTACCCACTAAAACAGCACGATTACCCCCCAAAACAGCACGAAACAGTGGGTATAAACCACTGAAAATCTAAAATAGTGGGTATTTACCCACAAAATAAAATTCTACCCACTGAAAATGCATAACAAATCTAGATCTGAATAAACAGATCTGAGAACGAGTTTCTTGAGAACGATCTTCTTGTGGCTCGTGAATGGCGTCGGTTTTCTTGTGAGGCGGAGCAGAAAGAGGTGGAGATTCGCCGGAGCAGGTTGGCCTGCGAATGGCACTGAATGGTGGCGGGATCCGGCAGGTTGGCCTCCGAATGGCCACTGAATGGAGGCAGGTGGCGTGGAGGCTGTGCAGAGAACGGGCCATGTAGATATGACGCAGGGTTTGCTGGATCTAGTGAGATGGCGGCGATATTTCTTGGTGCTACTCTGGTGACAGGAAGCTGAAGAGGGAGGGAGGGTGAAGAGGGTGGTTCTTCTTGTGTGGGGTGGGATACAAAGCGAAGAGAGAGAGATAGAGAGTGAGGGTTGGGGGCGAGGTTTTTGGTGCGGCGGTTTTCTTGGTGGTGCTCCGTTGATAGGAAGCTAAAGAGGGAGGGGGTGAAGAGGGCTGCAGATCTGTCGAAAGAGAAAGGGGGGGGGGGATGGGTTTTTATGAAGTTTTTTTAGTTGGATTCTAATTACTAGTTAGTGAGGCCTTTATTTAATAAACAAGAATGTACTTAGGCCTTTATAACTCTTTTACCCGTTCAATGGTCCTTTATTTGTCCGACTTTGTAATGATGTTAATCCTATAATTTAAATTTTTTGAAACATGATGAGACGTAACATGACCGAAACATTTTCATCTCTGTAGTCCTTCTAAGTACAAGCTCATCACCGTCTAATAGTTTGGAGTTTGATAATCAATTGTAACTCTAAAATCTTGTAGTTATTTAAAATGGACCAATGGTAATATAGAGGTAAAGCCACTTATACTTAAGAGGTGTCATGGACTTCCCAAGTTTTTCAGAAAAAAAAAAAAATTCCTTTATAAGAAAAGTTTAATTATAGATTATTTTGTCTCCTAAATTTTAAATATCTTTATCTAGCCTCCTTGCTCTCATGACGTAACTCATTTTCCACCATAGTAGATGACCGTTCTCCACGGTATAAGCTCATTTTTATTCTTCGTTTCAATCTTGTGTTCATCCTTAAAATGTGGTGGGTAGGTGCTCCTCCTTGCCGCTTTACTCTCGCGGTGTGGAACCTTGCTTGTATAGAACATGTTGATCATTGTTGGTAAATGAGGTGATTCTTTAGCTCTATTTTCATTCAAGATTCGTGGGGGGGGGGATGAGTGAACTTGTTGTGGCGGAGATTCAACTTCTATTTTATTACGAACCTTGAATTCTTCAATTGTCTCCTTAACCACTTCACATTCGTCTTCGTCTTCAGCCCAATCTTCCACTATTACCTCATCATATTCTTGTTGTGGAATCTCTCTAATCTTGACCACCTCTTCTTTCTGTTCACGTTCTATATCCTAATCGTGTGCACACTCCATACCACTAACACAATGTTCCTCTTTCAATACCTCCTCCTCAGCTACTTCTTCCGTTGGATCTATATCATCCCGGCGGGGAGTGAAAATTTCATAAGACTCGTTACCGTTCTTGGCTAAGGTAGGAGAGTTGTTTCAGGTAGCCATTTCGTCTAGCATCTTTCGTATTCTTTCAAATCTGGCATCGCTTTCTTCTTCTCTGACCTTTCTCTCTTGATCTCTTGCCATGATTTTCTCTTCTAGATGCGTGAATTTAGCAAGTGTTTCATTCAAATCGGCAAGAGTTATTTGTGCAGGTTGTTGAATGTTCCATCTTTGATCTTGCTGATAGTGATACGATGGTTATTGTTGATTGTTCTTGGTCCATTGGTTGTTCCATCCTTGCTTTTTGCGGGTGTTGATAAGGTGTGGTTGGTAGAAGTTACTACCCCATTGTAGTTGTCCCGAAGAATCTTCCCAATAGTCGAATGGACCAGGATTTGGGTAATGTCCTCTATACATCTTTTAATACACTGTCTTGATCACTACCTGAATAAAGAACCTGTAAAAACAAAACAAAAACAAACACAAGCGTAAAAATGAAAAATAAAATAACAATCATACTACTTAGGGACTAAACACTAGGGTCACACGCTGCAATCCCCGGAAGCGGCGCCAAAAACTTGGTGGGTCCTGGGGTGTTATAAAATAGTGCGATAAATTATTAGGATCCACAATACCGCAAGTGCATGGTTGGCTAAGTAATACTCCAATAAATCAGATTTCGTTCTCAGGGATTGGACTAGTGTAACACAAGTGTTTAATAGATAAGTAGTAGTAATTGCTAATACATAAAATAAAATGTAAAAAAATATTTGTTTGGTTTTGAGTTATTAAACTACTAGACGCACAGAAACAAATTACTGAAAATAAATACTAAAAGATTAAGACGCATATATGAGCTATACTTGAGTCTCACTAGGGAATAACCTAAACTTACGTAATTAATGCTTTCGTTAAGGGCAGAACTGACATTTCTATATTAATCGGGACTCGAATATCTCCTAACCTCTGTCAAGGTGGACTTAGGAACTATCCTACAGTTTTACAAACCCCGTCAGGGCGATTTAGCTATGTCCAGATGATCAAGAGATTTACCCAATTGGCTACGCGGTTAGTCAAGCCCCGCAGAATCATTGACGAACACCACACGTTTATTATCTAGTTCAGTAATTAAAGATGATCACTGCCACTGGCGAGTAGCCTAATTACTACAACCTATCTCCGATTAGCTAATTCATTGATAGTGAAGTTAATGCAAAACAATAAGCAATATAAAATACCCAATTCAAATTAAACTATAAACTAATCCCGAATTGAAATACACTAATTAAGTAATTAGGGGTCAACCTATTACGCGATTCTCAAGTATGTAAGGATTAGCTAATATTAAAAGTAAAATCAAAAAAGAAATTAATAATATACATGTTCCTAATAAAAAAATTAAAATAAGAACCTAGATAGAGGAATTGACTTGAGCTGTTGTTGGAGGAAAAAGATTCTCCAGCTCCTGCTCTTGCTTCTGCCTCTTGACGCTCTCTCTAAGGATGATTTAATTTGAAGGTTTGTTGAAAGGTGGTTCTGACTCTCTTTCTAAGGATGTTGTAAGTTGAAGAAAATATGAGAGGTGCTGAATAATGAGGTCTAAGGGAGCTTATATAGTGCTCAAAATCAGATTAGGTCTAATCTTAGGCTTAATTGAGTAATTAAAAACCCAAGTCCAATTGGTAATTCCTTGTCTGCAGCCCGTAGTAAAACAACTGTAACTTTTGCATATCAACTCCAAATGGACTCATTCTAGTTGAAAAATCTTCCTAACTCACATAGGCATTTTCTCTATTTCATGTCCCAAAGGCTAAATCCATATCTAAGTGGCCAAAAACAGCAATTAACAACAACCTTCCAGATCTGTAACTTCTTTAGTCAATTCTTCGGAAATTCTTTTCTTGCCATTAACTCCTCCGCTGATCTAAAAATTTAATTCTCACTTATCCTCCTTGTATTGGTTCTCCATAAAATCCATGAACCTAATAACTTTATACTAAAAACAAACAAACTAATGCACAAAAGCTCTAAAAATGCAAATAGTCTACTTCCAAGGGGAGAAAGTGCAATATGACGAATTAAGCATAAAAGTCTATCTAATAAGTCCATTTTCTACCTAAAATGATGTCTCCTAAGGGATTATATTTAGAACAAAAAGGGAGACATCACAATACCAAGTTGAGTATAGTTCATTAAAAACATCATGATCCTTATAATTATTTCATATTAATTAAGGGGCACCCCCACCCCCACAATTTTTTTTATTAATGAATACTAGTCTTATAAGGAATTTTACTAGACGTTATATCAACGGAGTCAAACATTTCCAATAAAATGAGACTAACTAAGGTAAATTACATTATTTGCTCAAATGAATTTTATCGTTAGGATCAGCTTCCCCCATATCTTTTATTCACAAATAGAAGATTGGAAGCAGTAAGTCCCATGAAAGAGAGTACCAATATATGATTTTGTCATACTATTCAAAAGTGTAACAAAACCTGGTCCATCTTTTATTAAGCTACTATTTCATTAGCAAGGTGCCCGTTTAAAAACACACAACGATTTCCTCAGTTACATACTTTATCCCCTTAATCCAAAAACCACCAACCCTTCATGTTAAACCATATAGACATCTTCACATAGATCTTAACACATAGATTTAATATCCAATTGGTATATGTTCATGTTCGTGAATGATATTTAGTGCAGTAAGAGTTAAATATTGGTGATATAAGGGGTCAAAGTAATCCTTAAACTTATATAAACGTGGAAACTTAAGGACTTATCCTTGAGTCGATTCACTTTTCGACTTGTATGAGACTAATTGGATCTTGTTGGTTCATTTCCTGGTAATGTATTTCTTCTCATCCGAATCATCACCTCATTCCTTTTCAGAACTGTTTTACAAATAGTCTTTGTTGACTTCTCAATGGCATACAAATAAATGGTGGGGTTTGTCACATTATCCAAGATCTATCACCTAACTATTGAAATAGTTTTCGTGAACCCAACTTTGAGAGCCAGAAACCTAGCATGTAGTTCTTTAGTATATTCCCCATTGTCCTCAATGACAGGCAGTACCTAGAGAACGACAAGGTCTAGTTCACGTGTTCAAGACATATTAGTGGCTTTTGTGCCCAACGTTTGTAACTTGAACCATTAAAAGGCTCCAACTTAGTCACGTCAGGAATGACTTTTGCGTTCAAGGATGAAGCAACTGGCGATATAAAAAAACCATTTTACTACTAGTGATATTAAAGATATCTTTTTTAAATTGTTGGTAAAATCTAACAATATCACTGGTAAAGTAAAAATTGATTTCATATAAAAATATTCTGAGAAATGTAATACTACAACTATTATAATAAAATGGAAATTCGGAATATAAAGGCATTCCAAAAACCGTATTACTACAACTATTACAAGAAATGGGAAAAGAACATACACGAAAATATTAAGAAAATAAGCTAGATACGAATACACAAAAATGTGCAGCGTTAAAAAAAGAGACCTCGAGGGTACTGGTATCTCTAGCAATTGTATGCCTCATTTACTCTAATATCTATGTCAAAACGATTTGACTAATCATTGAGAAGAGATCATTTTATTCTTCTGATTTTCTTAGATCTCTATTCTCTCTAGAATAGTTTTCTATTAGGTACATGGATGCTATGGAGAACCAATATTAGGAAGAGAAGTGAAGTTTAGAGTCTTAGATTAAAGGAGAGGTCAAAAGAGAAAAAGCACCACTCAAAGAGTTGAAGAAAAACATAAGCATCAGGATGATTGTTACTTCTTGCTGATTTTGAGCCAAAAGTGTACTGATCCAGGTCTGGTGATTCAAATGAAAAAGGTGTGCCTTTGAGTTAGCTCGAATTGAGGATTGGAATCAGGTGATTTGGACTTAAGACACAAAAGTTACGCCTGTTTTACTAGAAAGTGTACAACAGTCACATGATTACTAATTGGACTTGGGATTTTAATAATTTAATTAAATAAAACAAAAATGCAATCCGATTTATATTAGTATAAGTAGCCTTTTAGACCTCATTTTTCAATACGCTTCATATTTTCTAAAAGTCAAAAGAGAGCAAAATTGCAGAAGGCAAAAAAGGAAGAGCTGGAGGAGTTATTCTTCTTCAACAACAGTTCAACCCAACCCTTTAATTAGGTTATTTATTTGATTTCTGTATTAGAAAACATGAATGCTTTTATTTTCTTTATAGTTATTACTTTGATTATGAGCTAACAATTAGTGCTTGAGAATCGCAATCATGGGTAACCCATAATTTATATAATTGATGTTTTTCCGAATTTAGGATTATTTAATTTAATCTAAGTTGGGAATTTTGTATTGACTATTATCGTGAGTTTATTTACTACTTTTAATTTGTCCAATTAGAATTAGGTATTAGTAATTAGACTATTCACTATGTGACAAGTGATCACCTTGACGGGGGTTTAATTACGGACCTAGGTAATAAACGTGCGGTATTCGTCAATGATCTTGACGGGATTGACTAACCACGCAACCAATTGGGTAAAACACTTCAACATTCGAAAGTAGGTATAATCACCCTAACGGGGTTTGTAATACCGTAGGATAGCTCTTATGTCTACCCTGACGGGAGTTACGAGATATTAGAGTCCCGACTAGTACATAAATACTGACTATACCCTTAAACGGAAGCATTAATTATATGAATTTAGGTGGATCGTTTGCGAGACTCAAGTACACCTCTCATATTTGCTTCTACATTTCTTTAGCTTTAATTCATTTACTTTCTGTTAATCCGTAGTTATTTATCTTTTTGCGTCCAATAGTTTAATCTTTAAAACCAAACAAAAATCTTTTATCTTTTCTTTTCCGTATTTGCAATTACTACTACTTATCTGTTGAACACTTTGGTTGTACCAGTCCAATCTCTGAGAACGAAATCCCTTATATATATATCTATTATTTGGAACGGCCCGTACATTTGCAGTTAGCAGGTCCTCTTATTTATCGTTACTTTTTATCACACCCCAGGACCCACAAGTGACTAAGTCACTATTTATAGGAGAAGAAGCAAACCAAAAAACCGTCACATAAATGCTCATAAATGCACATTAATGGTTGGTGATAAAAGCTTATTAATGCTGACGTTTTCTTGACCAAACTAATGTAACTCCTGTAACAACCGAATTAAAGAGTCACATTGAAGGCTTATTAATGCACATTAATTGTCTGTGATAAATGCTCATTAATGCAGACGTTTTTGTTGACTAAACTCTTGTAACTCCCGTAATAGCCGAATTAAAGAGTTCTTGATGATGAAATCTTCTGAATTAATTTTGAGTCGATGAACCATCATTCTTGGTCGGTTTGTTTTTATTTTCATCTCTAGGTGATACTTTTTTAGCATAAACCGTTCTCCCACTTCTTTCAAGAATAAAATTAATAAAATAATACTTTTTAATTTTAGTAATTTTAACTATTTTCTTTTTAAATTTAATGTAAAAAAATCTAATAAAATAATTTTTTTTTTAAATTCAATAATTTCAACACTATCTCCCACCCCTTTGTCTGATGAGAGGGTCAAATTTTTATTGGATAGACTTTTATCTTTGTTGACTTTCCTTCATTTTCTGGGCAGTATGTCCCTTTTGTTTGAAGGATATTTGATGTTTGTTTGTTGTTTCCTTTCCTTAGTTGTAATGGGAATGATGTTAGACGTTTGTCAACTTTTTTATAATCAAATCGAATTCCTTTGTTACATGCTCCTTGCTATTTTGTTTGTCCATGTATTTTAGCCCATTTGGTAATCAAATATCTTTTTCCCAAGTCGTATCTTGCATTCCGTAGTAATAAATTTCGTGAAGGTAGTAGTACTTTACAAAAGGAAATGAAGGCTTACCCGAGTAGTACTCTTGATCTCATACTTTGACTTTTATTGAGCTACCAGGTCGTATATGATAAGAAGAAAGAAATGACTTTATTAAAGTAGTATTTAATTATCTCTTTCCAAGTCCAGGAGCATGTTTATGTAGTCAGATAATTTGTTGTAACGTAGGAGCCTAGTCTTCTTACTTAATTATGGATCAACTACATAGTTTTATCTAACCAACTAGCATAGGATCTGCGTGGACAAGTTGTTTAATGGAGCCTACTACAACAAGCATATAGGCTGAGTAGTTGAGTTGTTTGATCGAGACAAGTCGGATAGGACTTGAGTAGTCGAGTTGTTTGGTAGCGCCGACTAGCATAGGAGCCGAGTGGTTGATTTGTTTGATCAAGCCGCCTAGTGTAAAATTCAAGTGGTCGAGTTTTTTGATCGATCCAACTAGCATAGGAGCCGAGTGTTCGAGTTGTTTGATCGAGCCGGCTATAGCATAAAAGTCGAGTGGTCAAATTGTTTGATCAAGACATCAAGAATAAAAGCCCAGTGATAAATATTTTGATCGATAGGACTAACATATGAGTGAAGTAGTCAAATTGATTAGTAAACTAAGTGGTTGAGTTGTTTGATCAAGGCGACTAGCATAGGATCCAAGTGTCTAAGTTGTTGTAATCGAACCGACTAGCATATGAGGCAAGTTGTCAAGTTGTTTGATCGATCAGAGTAACATATGCGTTAAGTGGTTGGATTATTTGGTAGATATGACTAGGATAATGTGGAGTAATCGAGTTCTTTGATTAAGCTTCCTAGCATAAAAGCCGAGTGTTAGAGTTAGAATAAAAGCCTAGTCTTCTTACATACGTTTGAGTTATTTAATCAGCATAGGAATCGTGGTTGAGTTGTTTCATCGAGATGGATAGCATAAAATCCAGGTGATTGAGTTCTTTTCGGGTATCGAGATTGGGCACTTGAGCGGTAGGAAGGTTAAGAAATGGTACACTTCAAAATGTCGTTATGTAGGACATGCTCACATTTAGTACTTATCTTCTTTATTTATGTTTCCCTTGTCTTGGTCTTCATTTGCGTCTACCTCAATATAATCTTTCGACTGAAAAAGTAGCGAAAAAATTCAATGGAGAAGGAAAAAAGTGTAGTGAAGAAACTATTACTACATATTACAAGCTATTCACTAGCTATGATGTAAAAATCACCGCTTAGGCGTCAATTAATGGCAAAATATTACCACCTATGCTTCAATTAATGGCAAAAAATGACCGCCTAAGCCCCCTTCAATTTTTCTTTCTCTCAAGAATTCTTGAATTGATATTATTACTCTACTTCTAGTTTTTTATATTTATTATAGTATTATTAGATGAATTTTATTACTTAAATAGGTAAAATTATTATAAGTACTACATATATATTACAAAATATATAAACTTAAATAGCGGGACTGAATAATGCGTACTCCCGCCTAGGCGTTAGGCCCCGGTCAACCGCTTAGGCCGTGATACCTAGATATACATCATATCTTACTAGCCCAATGGTTTGGGGTTCCCGCCTCTTGTGCCTCCCTCCTCTTTCTCACACCAAGCAAATATTTTTCCCGGGAGGTGGACATCTGTTGCGTCCTAGAATGTGATAAATAAATCAACACCCATTAGAGCTACTTCCTGCAAGTGTACGGGCGTTGAAAAGTATTATTATTTGATATGTATTAAAAGATTATCGTCTCCACATGGACTATCACTGTAGATACTAATGTGTTTCGCAAGTATGGAATGTAGAGATCGTAATAGAAAATGAATGTCAAGAACATAAACAAATAAATTTTTGGGGTTTTCAATAATTAAAGATGAATTCAATTAACATAATTAAATTATGATCTAAAATTAAATAAATGAACAACTACTTAAAAGATGAATAATTGTATGAGAGAGTTGTTTGAGTCTTGCTAGTAGTCCCATTTGTCGATAATATAACGTTTTTACAAATAAGGGCGAGATGGTAATTTCTCATTATTCGGGATTTAAAAGCCTCTCTAGTTCCCACTCGGGTAGCTTAGAAAGCGATCCTCTGTCAGTAGAGACCCCTCCCGGGTGGCCCTTATATGCTTTTGGATGTTTGAGGTTTAAACCCTATTGACTATCTAGTTAGGAAAGACCTCACGGTTCACTACAACACACTAGACATCTATATGCTATGTTCTCAAATAAATCCCCCTCCCGGGTGATAGCTTAACTACTTAGACTACCCACTACTTGACCAAAATATGGATAGTGTTATAACAAACAAATGGAATAAAATA
This sequence comes from Nemophila menziesii, assembly GCA_029959085.1. Lineage (NCBI taxonomy): Eukaryota > Viridiplantae > Streptophyta > Magnoliopsida > Boraginales > Hydrophyllaceae > Nemophila > Nemophila menziesii. The sequence goes on from JARWIR010000006.1 coordinate 35,766,582, forward strand.
AATACCAATCTCGGTTACACATTAATCCCAAGTTCAATATAACATTAAATAAGCTAACATGGTTCTTACATAAGCAAGCCTTAAGAAATGAGGGTTTAGTTCATAACGAAATAAACAAAACTAATAAAAAATAAGGATAGAATCATGTTTAAAAGAAAAAATAAATAGAAGTTATTTTTAATGATGAAACACAATGATGGATATTTGGTGAAGAATCGTAGGGTTTTGTGGAAAACCCCTTCTTTTCTTCTCCTCTGCCTTTTGATCTTGCTTCAATGATATATAATGATGAATACTATGATATATAATTATATGGGAGCTGCTAAATGACTTATATATTAGCTAAAAATGTTTGGGTATCCATGGGCTCACTTAATTAGGTCAATGATAGCTCAAACCATTTATAGCTAATGTTGGATTAGTTCAAGTCACGGCGGAAGCATATGACATAACTTCTTCATCTCAACTTTAAGTTGACTTCTGTCACCTCTCACGTGTCACTGACTTCAAGATATATCTAAATC